>OOIL02005040.1:411847-456386 GCA_900332095.2 Cuscuta campestris | reverse complement strand
TGAGGAGCTCTCGGTAAGTTCGGCCTTGGGTGCTAAATTTTGGAAATTTTGCAGAATTTCCAAAATTTGTGCAAGATTCACAGGCTGCTTCATTGGGTCAGACTCCCCTGTGTAGGTGGAGCTCTCTGGAGTTTGTTCAGACATTTTTTATATTTTTTTTTATGGTAGATGATGAAAGCTGCGTTTCATTCAATCGTTTGATCGAATGATTGCTCTGATACCATGTTAGAAGTAATGATAGAATGAATTCACAGCTCAAATATTCATCTTATTGAATACATCTCTAATGATGTCTATAAATATTACAAAGTTACTAATGGAGACAATCAAGGAAAGTGAGTGGAAGTTAATCAAATATCTTGATTGGTAATTTGATTCCAATCAAGGATATCATCAAGATATTACACTATTCCACACTATTCTTCTTTTTGTTTGATATTTCTAACACAATACCTTGAATTGGATCCTCCGTCACATCGATCGAACTTTTAGCCAACGCACTCTCCTCTTCATCCGACCAAAAAAAACTTGTTTTTCGTCGGTACCGACTCCGCGGGTTTGGAACTAGAACCTTTTTTTCTTTGAGGCTTTTTTCTTCTTCTCGGACTCTGCTTCGAGCAGAGTAACTTGGTCATGCAGAGATTGCGTCTCCGACATGTAATGACGTTGCGTCTCCAGAATGAAGTTTGAAATTAAAATGTTAAACCTTGAGAGCCGCCCGAGAAGAAGTTTGGTATGGTGATAGAGTCCAATGCTCAAATTCCACTAAATTCGGATGATAACAACTATCAAATAAATTTCTGGCACTCGGATTGTTTGGATTGAAAGGGGGGCGGTTATTGTAAAAATGCAGATTGTTTGGATTGTTTGGATTCATGGTGTGAGTAGAAATATAAAATTTGTAAAAAAAATATAATAAAAATCAAGATAACGAAGAAGTGATTGTGTTTGAAAATGGTTAGAATTGGTTGCTTAAATAGAAGAGGGAGGTAATAGGTTTCAAATTTGAATTTATTACATTTTAAATTAATTTTTTTAAATTTTGGTCTAACATGATTATTGAAAGCAAAAAAAAAAGAAAAACAAAAAAAGGCAAACGGTCACTGACCGTGAATGTGACCATGGCGGGACTCACGGCCCGTGGTCACGAAAGGCAAGGGGGAGTGTTCCCATGAATGGCGGTGGTTCCATTGTCGGTCGTTGGTATTGACCATTATCGACTGATGATCCACCACCACACTTCACCATCAATACTACCACTATCTATATTGTTATATTATCATCAGACCATATTATTCACACTATCAACAGAGGCGGACCCACCTTGAGTTCTATGGGGTCCCGGGACCCCACGGACCCCGACGTAGGTCCACATAGATATTAGGTTTGTAAAAATATTAATATATAGACAACGCATAACTCCTCGTAAATAGAATTGCGTTTGGTGTAGCGGAATTGAGCAGCGCATAAAATTCTTGATTACCCGAGTTCAAATCCCATCTAGATCCTCTGGGCTTAGCTTTTTCTTTTTTATAAAAAGAGCATGGAGCAATTTGTTTTTTTATACTCCGTAATAAAAAAAAGCATGGAGCAAAACCACCTCATTTTGCGCGTAAATAGTATCCTCACCCCTATTTTCTCTGCAAAATTGACCTCTCTTCCCTAATTCTCTATTTCGAATTTTTAATTTTGAACCCTAACTTCTGCGATTCTCCGTCTCTCTTCTCGTCGTCCGCCGTCCTCTGTTCGCTGTTCCACCGAAGTTTGACCTCTCTTCCCCAATTAATATCAATTTTTTATTTACAGAATTTAAAATGCAAAGGTACTTCAAAAAGCTACCCAAATTCATAGATTCGGAGCCGAGTGGAATTGGTAATAGTGTTAGTGCTCCGTTGTCTCAAGTAAACACTCCATCTATAGTTATTCAAGAAATTAAAGAAAGTACTCAATCTACTCATGTTCAAGAAGGCACTCAACCTACACATGTTCAAGAAAGCACTCAATGTACTTTTATTGAAAGAAATTTTGATTTTGAACGGTCTTTTTCGGGAATGAAATTTGTGAAAAATGAGTTGCGGAATAAAATTTGTGATCACTTGTTGAATGACTGCTTAGTAACTTATGTTGAAAGAGATGTCTTTTCCACCATTAAAGATGATGTAAATATAGATTACTTCCAAAGCATGAAAGCTAGGCGAGTACAATTGTAAACGATATTATTTTCGTATTACTTTATTTCTATGTATTAATTATGGTACTTTTCAAATATTAGTTTTAGTTTATTGTTAAATGTGAAGACTTATGAAGTGATTGGAGATGAGAATGGGAGGTAGAGGACCCCATGGTTGTAAAATCCTGTATCCGCCTCTGAGTGTCAAACTCCTATTTAGAAGATAAAAATAATGCATAAATATTTTGATATTTTGAGAACAATTCATCATATCAAAGAATACTATCATTAAAAGAAGTCCTTAGAATTAAGATGTCGTGAAAAGGGTACTCCGTATTTCCTATTTTACTTCTTATTTTATGAAGTTTTTTTAAAAAGTTTTACGTTTTTATTTTGGGAAACAAAAAATAACTTTTTTTAATTTGAGACAAATGTAGTACTAGAGGTGGCAATCGGATCAACCGGATCGGTTTCGGGTTGGATTTTTTCGGTTCGAATATCTTTCGGTTATATGTTATAATCGGTTCGGTTCGGTTCGGATCGGTTAAATTTCGGTTCGGATTTGATTTCGGTTCAATACATTTTTCGGTTCGGTTCGGTTTCGAGTCGATTCAGATACGGTTCGGTTATAAATCGATTCGGATAGATTTCAGTTCGGATACAATTTGAGTCGGATATTATTCGGTTTTGGGTCTAGTTCGGTTCGGATATATTTCGGTTTCGGATCAAATATATTTTGGATATATATTATTTTCTAATTAAAATTTAACTATCCGTGTTTTTTTTATGTTTTATCACATTTATCAATCTATCATCAATTTAATACCTCATATTATTTTATATTTTTTTTCTAGTTATATTATCTCTACCCTAAATAATTTTCTCTTTTTGACTTTTTAGTCATATTTTACAATTTTGGACTACAAATTATGAAAACATATATATTTAATTATGATATAAATTTAATATAATTAAATTGGTTTTAAAATTTATTTTTGAAATATCAAATTTTTCTCACATCTACTAATATACTTATGTATATAAATGAAAGGATAAAAGATAAATTCAAATAGTTTTATGTTCCATTTGAATACAATTTGGTAAAAATTGAGTAAAATTGGGTGAAATGAAGTGAATTTTATTCAATTGAGTGCAAAATATATAAATTATTGAGTATATTTGGTTGAAAATAGAGAAAATTAAATTTAATAGTGTCAAATATAATTAATTTTACACCTAAATGTAATGGTGTAGATCAAATTTGAAAATGATAACAGTAAAGGCTGTCGCTAGAGAGTCTTTTCAAAATGCTAACACTAGCATCTAATTTTATTAACTAATATTGAATGAATTGGTTTGAAACTAATCAAATTAACTCCCAAATCAATAAATTTTGTTGAAATGAGATGAAATTAGGATAAAATCTAGTTATTCCATACAATTCATCGTATATTCCTTTCGTCTCAAAAAGAATATCACACTTTAATATTTAAAAATTACAGAAATTTTATTTGTTTGTGCGTTATCATTTATATGTATAACTTATCTTTAATTTCTACATATAATAAATTTAAGGCATAAAATTTTGTACCTTTTTTCAAAAAGATAGTCCATTTTATGAGAGAATGAGCAAGTAATGTAATTAGTTCAAATGGTAAAATAAAAGTAAAACTTTAAAAATATAATATGCTTATTGAAAGGCAAACATAGTTCTGAATTTATCGATTTTAGTTCTAATCGGATTCGGATATTATCGGTTTCAGATCTAATCGGTTTCGGGTAATATCGGGTTCGGATCTAATCGGTGTCGGATTTAATCGGTTCGGATATTATCGGTTTCGGATCTAATCGGTTTCGGATTTAAATCAGATATGAATTATTTAGTTCGGTTTTGGTTCGATTCGGATCATTTCGGATTTTCGGTTATAGATCGGATCTTCATTTTTCAGGTCATTCCGGTTTCGGTTTCGGATATTTTGGTTCGGGTAATCAATTCCAAATCTGTTTTGCCAGGTCTATGCTGTACGGAGTATATGTTAATTATTTTTCACTTCATTTATTTTTTATTTATGAATAACTTTTTTGAATTTTAAAAATTATAAAAAAAAGTTTAAAAGAAACTAGAAACTTTTTATAGATAAAAGAAACAAATAGAGAAAAATAAAATGAATGGAAAATGAGAAATGAGCATTGGTCACTCTCTTTGCCCAACATCTTGAAATTACAAAAAAAAATAGAAATAAATTTTGGAAAAAAGAATTTTCAAAGTGGGAAAACAGAGCAGCTATTTGGCCCAGGATCCGCACCCGCATCTTGCGATAACAGTAAGGGAGAAAGACCAAAGTAGGACTAAAACTTTGAAAATATACCAAAACAAGACTTCCATGTTTTTATTCTCGAAATAGAACTTACATTACAAACCATGGTCATATACATTACCAAAAAACATAGAAATTTGCACATGTACACTGCCACATTACCACAATGCAAGGTCACATAACCACAGTGCAAAGTCCTATTCCGGGAAAAAAAACATGAGAGTCCTATTTTGGTAGTTTTATTTATGTTTTGGTCCTAGATATAATCTCTATAACCGCAACAATCGCACCGATCTCCCCTTCCTTTTGCTCTGGCATCCTGTTCAGACAACTGGCGGTTCGTTTATCAGGGATCAGTCCAGGTATTTCATTTTCCAAGCTCTATTCGTCAATCTTCCCCTGCTTCTACTTCAACCCATTTGCAAAAGCGAGTCTTGATTCAGTTACGCACTCGTAAAACGCAAATTTTAGATGTTTTTTTAAATCATTAATTGACGTTTTAGATTTATTTTACAATGTTCCCAATCTTAGACACTGTTTTGAAGATCTTCTATTTGCCCTACATTGTCCAAGGTGTGTGTGAAACACCATTGCACAGATCATGTTTTAGTGATTTAGATGAGTATTTGTCTCGTTACGTTTATTTCAATTTTTGTAATAAAGAATGCTTTCATTTGAAGCAGAGAGATTAGGATGTATATTGTTATATTTGAATCCCTTTTTTTTTCCAGTTTTTAATTGTGTAAGCCTGTTAGGAGGCAGGAGCATATACCATAAGATGTTTCATGTTTATGTTTAGATTTTAACATTATATGATACATTAGTAAATATGCATTTTTTCATTTGTTTTTCAATTATTGCTTAAGCGAAATATTTTTTATTGCAGATATGTTGGATTGCTGTTAGGAAAAAGTGAACATTTTAGATTAATTTATAGAGTGAGCACATAAAATAGCTACGAGTGTTATTAATAGCTGTAGTTACTAGTTAGAGTTTTGATGCAAGTAAAGAAATTCTCTGCACGAATGCATAGCTCACACCCCACATGTTCTTGGACCAACAACACAACAAAAAAATACCCCAATATATAAATACTTCGTAATAAAAAAAGAAATTTGGTAGTTGCACCAGTGTTTATCACACAGGGTTGGGATTGGGTTTGTTATTGCGGCACCAATGTTTGTGAGTTGTGACAATACATGATTTTGCACCACCCCTCCCCCCCCCCCCCCCTTTTTTTACTCTGCTCCCATGTGGTGTGTAAAGACTAGTATTGGATAAGCATGAGGTGCAAATACCAAATTTCATCTAAAACTTCGACAGATACTTTAGCAATCATTCAACATGGCTGCTTCTCTAATGGAGAGTATTCGTTTATGTTTGTTAATGTTCCTTCAGTCACTTTTGGCAGAGAAACTTGCAAAGCAAACTGAATTAGTATATATAAGACAAACGGATCAACATCTCAAACTGGCATGGCTGATGATGAAAGACAAAAGAAGTATGGAGTGCCAATCTACGGGGTTGCATGGGTCCCACATTGTGCAATAAGATTCGCTTCCAAACAGATGCCAGATGGAGATGGTGGCAGTAAGGATACCGCTGATGACCTGTCTTCACTCCCTGCCCACAACTATGTTGCCTTGGCTGGAGGGGGTGGTGAAGGGAGTAGCGGCATCCCAAATGCTATTCTTCTTGTTCAAGTAGACTTCAATTCCTACCTTTTATCCGATCAACCGGTGAGTGGTTTATTTCTTTGCGCTTTTCGATATTCTTTATGCTCTACTATTTTAGTACTGTTTTCATCTTCCTATCATTGTTCTGAATACACAAGCCCTGTACTGACTTACATCCACAAATAGATGCATATATATATATATATATATATATATATATATATAGATACATATATATATACATACATACATACATAGATACATACATACATACATACATACATACATATATATATATATATATATATATATATAGACACACACACATGTGCATATGATAATATGATATGAACTAAAAAGAAAAAATATAGAATGGGATGGAAAGGAAATGAAGTAGCAAAGATGTCCGTGTAGGTATTTACAAGACAGTTTGACCATCAGAGTATCTGGCTAAACTAGAAATTCAAAAAATTGCCATTGTGGAATGATGGTAAACAAGATGAAACAAAATGGTAAACAAAGGGTACTAAATACTAAATAGGAAATTGGTAAATGTTTAAATCCTTAAAACCTCCCAATTTTACATTTCACTAATGGCCTCGGAAGGTATTTTTTAGTACAAACTCATATACTTTGCCCTTGAGGATGAACTTTGATACTTGTTAAATATATGAACTGGATTTCCTCTTAGGTGGCAAGGCTTGGAACTGGTACTGATTTGCCTTATAGGATGGCTGCACACCCTGGAGGAGAAGGTCTCATTTGTTCTTTTCCAGAAAATTGCAGGTAAACTTCCTAAACATTGCAGGTATTGAGAGTATCACTGCAGTAGACAAGAAAAAAATCGAGTGGTAGGATTTTCCTTCTGTGTTATTTTATCATTTTGAAATTGCTGTATGAAAGGCTTGGTGGGTGGAAAATAGCTACCACCTTGCCATTAGCAGGAGCAAAAGGAATCGAAGTTAGGAAATGAGGGGAATAAAAGAGGAGAGATGGGTTTATTTCAGTCGTATGAAGTAGCACATTACAGTTTGAAATATTCAGTCTTTATAGCCCCTCCATTGAGTCCATTCTTTACAGTAGAGGTAAGGTGTGCGTGCATTGTACATCCTACCCTCCCAAGAACCCATTTGTGGGAATAAGCTGGTTTTGTTGTTTTGTTGTCTTTTTATCATATACAGTTATACAGTATACACTGCTAGATTTTGTGCTTTTTAACTCTTTGAACTTCCAAACTGAATCTATGTCTTTGTGAACGTTGAAATCATTTCACTTAATTTTCGGTTTCCCTCTTGCAGATGGTTTGAGTGGGATGCAGTAAAAAAATCAGATGATAGTGCATTAACCCTAAAATCATCCGAGAGAGTTCTTAAACAGTTGGAAGACATTGGTCAGCAATTAGCACTAACATTTAACAGTGAGGGTTCTCTACTTGCTGTTGGTGGTGAGGTAGATGTCTTCTTTTCTACGACTGACAATATTTTGTTTTGCTTCACCGTTCACAACATTGTACGTTTGTACAAGATCTCTCTATTCTGAATTGTGAAAGATAAAACAGACAAAGCTTCAATAGAACTGATAGCATACTAGCATAACCTGCCGAATTGTTTAGGAAAGGTATCCCAGAGGTAGGAAGAAGTATGTCTGTACAATATTTTCAGGGCCCAAAAAATGTCTAGGATCGGACTTGGAATTTTAGCGAATCAGAAAGTGGAATAGTCATTGTCTTTTTTGTAAAGTTTCATTCATGAGCTATTGAACAAGGTGCGTATGCATACATGTATATGGACACTTGCTTCCCTTTTCACCTCTTTTAGATAAAACCACTTTCTTTCATTTTGTGTTAATTGATAAGCTCTATTTCCTTATTTATGTCTAAAATGCAGCAAATATTGTTTTTATAAAATGAAAAACCTTTCTTGATTTTAATTTTCTATGCAGAGCAGAATGGCAAGCTAAGAGTTTTCAAATGGCCTAGCATGGAAATTATAATTGATGAGATGGACGATGATTCTGTAAAAGATTTAGATTTCAGGTTTGTGGTGATTTCTTTTTCTTATCATTAGCTTCATACCATCAATACCTTTACGCCCTTAACATAATACAATCTAGACTTCTAATTGGGTTGATTTGATTATCTCTGCAGCCCTGATGGCAAATTTCTTGCATCTGTGGGAAGTGGCTGTTGTAGGGTTTGGAATGTCTCAACATTAGCATCTGTGATTTCATTGCAGAAGAAAGATGTAAGACTTACATTTTCAACATCATACCTTGGGGTTCAAAAGCTTGTCATCCTTTGTAGTTTGTATTGTGGTAGTCAATATCTAAATAAAAAAGAAAGCTTGAAGTTCCTTTGCTTCTTACTTTCTATGAAGTTTTGGTTAGTAAATGCAGCAAGGCATCAAGGGTCTAACAAAAACAGCCCCTTGGTTTTTACAGGGGTAAGGCTGTGTTCATTGTGATCCCCTGACCAAAACAGTGTTGGGATTATATTGCAGAAGCTTGCTTCTCCTTGTGTCTTTTTTTCATAAAACTTGACCTGATGAATATTTGATTGCATAAAGTGGGTCAGAATATGGCACTTCATTACTTTGTTATACCTTCTGGTTCCTTCTAGAAGGCATGTTTTCTCTTAGACTGTTTCCACTTCAGACTTTAGAGCCCATCTGTAAGGCTGATATTGCTTAGCTTGCAACTTGTGTCCTAAAATTGTTTGTTGCTAGTATAGTAGTATTGATGATGTTGAAATTGCTGAATTGTAAAAAGATACATTTAAAATATATTTTACTTATAAAATAAACAAATGTGTGATTAACGGGTAATATGAATATATGATCATTTTCGCAAATTATATTGTACATCCAGCTGTACGGTTCTTCCCGTACAGCCGGACTAAAATTGATCGGGTTCAATCAGCCGCCCACCTCAACGTCTTCGTCGCCATGTTCATCTCCTCCGTCTCCAGCATCTTGCTCTCCGCCCTCCTCTGTCGCCGTAACAGCTCTGCGACTCTGCTATGAAGGCGAAGGGCGAAATCGATCTTCCGATCCGAGATTCCGCTATTCCAGATCTGGTCGGCCAAGCTCTAATTCAATCTGTTCTAATTCCAATCTCGTCCTAGATTTTAGATTTTTATGAATGATATGTTATTTAAGAATGAGTACTAGACTATTTGGAAATGAGTACTATTAAGTTTTAGAATGAGTATTACGTTATTCGTAAATGAATATTGTACAAATGTGTGAAAATGAGTACTACGTTATTTTAGAATGAGTATTGCGTTATTTCAGAATGAGTACCACGATATTTTAAATGAACTGTTATGTTTGTGTGAGAATGAGTATCACTTAACTTCAGAATGAGTACTACCCGGATGTACCTATCTCTAGGTACATCCGGATGTACCATATACCTTCTCGATCATTTTGAGCAGCTTCACTCATATAGCCAAAGTATGTCTAGCCCTCCTTTTTCATTATTACCCAATTCTTATCCTTTTCATTTAGAATTCTGCAGTTCTTCTAGAAGTGTTTTGTCAATGCATCCAATATTGTTCTTATTCATTGTATTTGAACTTTCTTGTTATCCTCCCACTTCTATTTCTTTTTTGCCGTTGTCTTCTAACATGGTGTTTTTCTAAAACCAGGATGAGAAGTTTGGCTTTTGTAGGTTTTCACGAAGTAGTGACCATAACCAGACAATCTATGTCACTGCAACACGGGGTAAACATGTAACTTTGGATGTTTCCCTCAGTTTTTCTGTACAAATATAGAAAGATAAACGAGATATGTTCCTTCACATGTAGCTCAAGGAGGAAGTATTGTGGAATGGAGCACCTCTTCATGGGAGAGGATGAGGTCAAAGTTGGTTGCTGGTTTCAGCCTTTAATGTTTCAGCTGATGGGAAGCTCCTTGCAATGTGAGACTTAGGATCTGTTTGGATGAAGATTTTGGGAGGGGGGTGGGTTGTAGGGCTTAGTTTGTATCTTGATATAAGTTTGAGATTTGAGATTTTGTTAAGGTTGAAAAAAGTAACATGATACTTCGTAAATGATTATACCACATTAGAATCACTTTTTCCAGTGCCAGACATAACCACATTCTCTGCATATGTTATTTATGTTTAAACAAATCGACTTATTCGTAGCAATGCTAATTTGCTTTGCAGTGGGACCAGTGAAGGCAATGTTCGTATCTTGAGGGCTGGCAACATGGGGGTGCTTAAGATTATTAAGAAAGCACATATTGGTCCCACGACCGCATTAGCATTTTCTGATGATTCAAGGTTCTGATAACTTATTACAACGCACTTCTTTAGCTGGTTATGTATACTCTTAACACACACACACACAGAATGTGTCTAAGTACATATACACACACCAAATGATCTTTGTGCGGTTTCTAGGGCTTTGCTCTCTGTGTCGATGGATTCAAGTGCAAGGGTGACACTTACCACTGACAATGGCAGTAAAAATGGTTTGTAGTTTCTTTGACACTAATTCCCAAATAAAAACATATGTTTGAGTTGGTTTTCAGGATAAATATGCAATTATGCACAAAATTCATCACTACCTTTGCAGGACTCAGCTTATGGATCATTCTTTTCGTCATTTTACTTGCAATGGCTGTATACTATGCAAAACACGAAGGGAAACTCCCATGGCTGCCCGATTTCTTGGTCAAATTATAGACAATAGCTGAGGTGCGTCTCCCATTCCTGGTTCACACAGTTGATTACAATGAGATACTTTTGTTGAGTTGAAAGCCAAACATTGTACACTGTTTTTTGTACAGAAAATCTGGGCTGAATCATTTTTCTCCTCTTAAAATAGATATGAATAAGTTCTGCACTTGAAAGATTAAGACCCTTTGTATGCTTTAAATTGTACTTGCATCATAAGGTTATGCACTTCCATTGATGTTATTATGCATTGACCTTTCTATGGGCCGGGCGCTATTCATCAACTCGTTTTTGTAAGCCTTTTTTTCCCCTAAAATATACCAAATCACCAATCATTCTCTCTTGGACTTGATGACAGCTTTTCAGTTTTCAATGCAAAACTGAAATTTACCAAATTTGTATTACACATTAATGCAAAGAAATAAAATTTCAAAGTTTTTAGCATGATATATCTAATGAACTTATTTGGTACTAATATATGCGATGTACTCCCTCCGTACCCAAATAAACTTTCCCTTTCGTTTTTTCTTTGTCCCCAAATAAACTTCTCTTTTCCCTTAAAAACCTTTTTTACCCCTTACTTTTTCATACCCTACCTATCACATCATACCTTTTTACTATTAATCTACATATCACATCTTATTTTTACACATCACATCAAGGGTATTTTTGGAAAGTCAACACAAAAATATTCCTCCCTTAAATCCTCAAAAAGTCAAAAAATGAGAAGTTTATTTAGGGACGGAGGGAGTAATTTTTATTTAGTTTAGGATCAAAGTTGGTCAAGTTTAACTCAAAAAGTCAAAATGAAGTCTGCATTGGGAGGGATGTAGTATATATTTGCCCGCAAATTTGTCAAAATACTTTTTTTATAATTTGAATATAAGTTTATTTCCAAAAAGGATTGGGATTGTATGTTAGAATGAGGGAAAATGTTACTCCTTCCGTTCCTTTTTAACTGTCTGGTTTGCTTTTTTATTTTAAAGTTTAACCAAGGGGGTGTCGCCCCACTTTGACTAACTCGTTGACCGGGCAGCGAGACCCTCATTTACTTATCTGCGTAGTGGCAACACAATACATATTTAAGGCATATTAACAAATTTTTCATTATTTTAAACACAAATATTTTTCTTCTCTTTATGAAAAAAAACAATAAAGAAAAAGGAGAGAGCATTGGCCCCCATTTCCAAAACCGTAGGAGGCAGTGGAGTTATTCACTTAATATTGATGTTTTTGTCCTGAGGAGCATTAGCGTAACAATATCAGAATCATGAGGGGCAATGACGTAAGTTTTGAAACCATGGGAGGTAATAATACACATTTACCAGACCACAGAGGGTGTTGGTGCAATAAACACCATTTCTTGTCCGCTCTCTAATTTTTATATTCATACCAAAAATAGAAAAAGATATCTTACCTTTTATATTGCATATGTCCAAGTTGGTTCTTCTCATACAGTTTTCACACGATTAGATTTTATTCACTTTGTTTGATTATTTTCATTAATCATTTAATAATATAATATAGCCATGTAATATCTTGTTTTGTGGAATTTTTATATAGTTTTTAATGTCGATCAAGATTCATAACACGTGATGAAAAGAACCAACTTAACTTAGATGGGGAGAGGGTTAAATTTCATTCATGATCCCTGAACATTGAGTGATATATCATCTTGGTAACTAAACTTTTTTTTTATTTCATAAAAATATCTAAATGTTGAAGAAAATTTCACAAAAGTCTTTGAAGCCGACTTTCATATTACTGTCAGGTCACTTTGGATGTAATTACACCTTTTTTAATTTTCTCATATTCTCTCCTCCTTATTCTCCAAAAAGGATGGAAATGAGGCCGTTAAAGATGAAAGAAAAGGGAATAAGAGAAAAAAGAAAAATGGCAAGGCCAAAAATAATATATGGAAATATATAAAATTGTAATTACGTCAAAGTGATATGATAGTAACCTAAAAATCAACATTAGTACTTTCATAAAATCTCTTCAAAATTTAAGTATCTCCTGTGAAACGAAAATAAACTTTAGAGTAAGTTCTTTAAATAGTCCTTTATAAATGGAAGATTTCCATATTTAATCCACATTTATCAAATATTAAGTAGATAGTCCTTATTAATTGGGTATTATTCCATGTTTAGTACTCCGTCTATTTTTCTATCTCAGTGCTGTTAGACCAGAACCAAACGTGAAATGTACCAATAAATAAGGACTATCTACTAAATAATATTTGACAATATGGACTAAATATGGAAATTCTCCCGTTATAAAGGACTATTTGGAGAATTTGTTTTTTAAACCCCTTTTAATATACAAATTAATAGATAGGAAAAAATGCATAAATGTAGTTTATTTATAAAAATCAAAAGTTGTACACCATAGAAAATATTTTTTCAAAAAATTCATTTTTTAATACAAGAATCTGTTTGAAATTGATAGGAATTAAAACGAAATTCGAACTATTATCCCTTTTTAGTGACATAAGAAATTCAAATTTTTATTTCCAAAATAAGAGTATAATGCTAATAATGTCAATATATAATGCCACTATACAATATCATTATGTCACAGTGCAAACTCGTATTTTGAAAAAAAATGAAATTTTTATTTTGAGGATGGATGTTATATTTACTCCTATTTTGGGTGATTTCAAATTACTTATTAATTTCTATCTCTTCCAAGATAATTCTCATATTAAAAAATGAATTTTTTTGTAAATTATTTTTAATGATAATTTTGACTTTTTATATACAAACTACAATCATATACTTTTCATATTTATTAGTACCTTCGTCCTTGAGTATTGGTTAACTTTTGAGTTTTTTGTCAAAATTGATAATCTTTGATCATGAATTAAATAAAATGAATATTAGATATTTATATAAAAATAGTTTTACCAGATTTATTTCATAAATATTTTTAAAATATTTTTTTATTTAATAAATATACCATATACTCCCTCCGTCCCTGAGTGTTTGTCCACTTTCATTTTTGCACACCATCCAATGCACTTCTTTAATCCATTTTATCTTGTAATTTGTATATTAAAAAATTATAAAAATTATATATTAATAATCTATATGTTAAGACGAATCAAACAAGATCACACATGACTATTTTTAGGCTTACACATTGAGAGAATTTGATGAGTCAAAGTGCTTAGATGAACAGTTCCAAAAGTCAAAAGTGGACAAACACTCAGGGACGGACCAAGTACATTTTATTTAATTATAGGTCAAATACAGATATACATATACCATCTATACCAATTATAGATGTCAGTATCAACGGAACCTTGCCGTTTCGTTTGATCATTTTCGTTATTCATTTAATAATATAGGGTATAATATAGTCATGTCATTTCTTGTTTTATGAAACTTTTTACCTAATTTTTAATTATATAAATTTTGTTTTTGAATTTTAAAAATAATGTCGGTTAAAGTTGGTAACACGTAATAGTAGGAACCAACTTAACTTAGACGGGGAGAGAGGGGTAAATTTCACTCATGGTCCCCCAACTTTGAGTGATGTATCATCTTGATACCTAAATTATACTCCAAACTTTGAAAAAATCTCACAAAAGTACTTCAAGCCGATTTTCATATTGCTGTCAGGTCACTTTAAATTTAACTACAATTTTAGATATTTCTTACTTTTAATTTTGACTCCAAAAATTATCTTTCCGTTCATAATTCATGGGGTCAAACATTTTTCACTTTGTTTTCTATTTGATAAAATAATATAGTCTTGTCACTTCTAGTTTTGTCATCTCTTGATGTATTTTTTAAATACACCATTTTTATTTTTTAATTCCAAATCATTTTTATATAAAATGATTTGAAAATAATTTTAGCCAAACATTGTAATACGCAATGAGAAATAATTTTTGGAAGGGAGTACTACTTGTAAGTTGTAAAATACTTAGGCTATGTTTGGAAAATAGTTTTTCGGAGAGATTTTGACATCTTTGATTGATTTTGCCTTTTTAGACTAATCGAACAGCTAAAACCATTGTTTGGGTAATAACTTTTTCACTTGGCATTTTGATCTGAAAAGCCAAAATTTGAAAAGCCAAAGAGAGTAGCTTTTGGACTTGGCTGTTAGAAAAATTAATTTTTTAAATTATTTTTCTTGAAAGATATTCTATAATGTATGTAAAAAAATAAAAATAAAAGTTAAAAAATTCATTATAAAAAAATAAAATTTAAAAATTAAAAATTTCATAAAAAAGAGATGAGAAAAAAAAGTAAAAATCATTAAAAAGTTGTATATTAATAATTTCTTATGAATTAATTGAAAGTGAAATTTAATACTGCATATAGTAAAGATTTAATTTTTACATGTAAAAAATGAAAAACAAATATCGTGCGTGTGATATAAATGTGTGTGTGTATAAATATATATTGGAACAGCTATTTGCAAATAGATAGTTTTACTACACATTTTTAAAGATCAGCACTATCCTGCCAAGTCAAACCAGCTAAATTAAATAGTAAAGCTTGCTGACACGAACTCCCAAAAATGCTAACCTCCAAACACGGCCTTAGGGGGAGGATGGAATAATTTGAAGGGGGAAGCCGGGAAGGTGAAAGACGATGTCGGAACGGCACCATTTCCCGGAAGAACTCTTGATCGAAATCCTGAAAAGGCTCCCCGTTAGGTCCCTCGTCCGCTTCACCGCCGTTTCCAAGTCGTGGTTCCTCTTCATCACCAGTCCCGCCTTCGCCTCCGCCCACCTCCGCCACTCCCGCTGCAAAGATAATTCCGGCCGGAACCTCCTCCTCCACCGACGTGTACGACATCCGACCAGAAAGGGTAAGTATGAAATACTCTGCGAATCTGATCATCAAACACTTACCCCGATCAGCTCTCCGGAGCTCCCCCTTTCGATCCCCGACGGGAACGAGATACTTATCATGCTCGGCTGCTGTAACGGCGTCGTTTGCTTAGTCTCCAATCCCTATAGCGAGTCCAGATCCATATACCTTTGGAACCCTTGTATTCAGAAGCTTATGACCTTGCCCTCTGCTGCAATTATTAGACCCTGGTGCTCCTCCGTACTAGGGTTTGGTGTTGATCCAGAGGGTGGTCTCAAGGTTGTCAGAGTTGTGCTTGAAACGGAGAAGGGATCGATTCGGAGGGTGTCGGATCATGTTGAGATTTATTCACTCGGCACGGGGACGTGGAGAAGGATATCTGTTGTTGGGGTGAATCCCTGTAAGATCATTTTAGTTCAGTCTCAGACTTTTGTCCATGGAGCAGTGCATTGGATTGGGTCCAAATTGATGGACGACAATGCGAGACAGAACTGTATAATTGTGTTCTCCATGAGTGATGAAGTTTTTAGTGAGATTATGCTGCCAGATGAATTGGCCAATGCGGGTTCAAGTTCTTCAAAATACTTGAGAATGGTGGCGTTTGGTGAGTCTGTTGTTGTTTCTTGGCAAACTGTAGGGATGGATGGCCTTTCGTTTGAGTTGTGGATGATGAAAGAGTACGGAGTTGTGGGATCTTGGTGTAGGCTACATCGTATGGAACCGGTTGAATGGGTCAGGGAAGTTGTTTGCCTTAGGAAAAATGGTGACGTTTTCATCTCTACTAACGACGAGGAGGATGGTGAGCTTGTTTCGTACTGCCCGAATACTGGAGCTGTTAGTGAACTTGGAATCTATGGTTCCGACAACATATTTTACGTTTTTGAATACTTGGAATCTCTTGTTCTGCTTCAAGAACAAAGCTGCGTTATTGATGGGATATCTGAAGAAATGACAAGTTTGGCGTTGATTTGAAGAGGAGAATAGGTTTGGTCGCTTGCTTAAAGGGTCAGTTCGTTCTTGAATTTATGACACATACTCCATATGAAATTTGTTGTACCTTTAATTTCTTTTTCTTGTGTTTATATTATTTCATGATCCTGGTACGGGGTAGATCGATAAAGCCTGTATGGATCACTAAAGTCCAAGGTGTCATTGAGAGGGCTACCAGAACTTATATATGAGATGGGGATGGCAAACACATGTTCATTCTGGCTTCATTCGTAGATTGATTAAAAAAATTGATTAGATAACTTTAATGATAACCCAAGTTTATGAAACAACAACCCGACCTGAAATTGCATCTCGCGATGGGCATTATATATCTTTCTTTGTTGATGAACAAACACTATAGAGACATTTTCTGAATTGGTTTGTGAAGGTCTCAGTACTGTTTGCTATATATGAACTTCATCTTGAATGATGGATGATCTGCTTTTTATTCCAAACAGGTTATGATGCAATGTGTCAAGCACATGAGAAAGTTAATGGATGCTGGAGAGATGCTGCAAAATGGAGACTTGATATTGGGTCTGCAAAGGATTCCAACATGATTCTCAGTCGGTTTGTTTTGGTAATGTATTCGCGATTGTGCTTTAGTATAACATTTGTTAGTATTCGGTATTGAACTCTTCATCATATCATACTCTTCGTATTCATTGTAAGCAGTAGAGAATAGCTATTGTAAAATCATCGGTGTAGACTGTTGAGGATAGTGTTCCAAAATCTTTGGAGCAAGCAATCGAGGATAATCATAGCCAAATTCTCAGTGCAATTGGTTGAGAACAGCTGTAACAAAATCATCAGCGTAAGCGGTTGAGAATAACCGTTGTGGAATACTCGTCATATTGGCGAGGATTGTTTGTCAAGATTGTGCGTTTCTTCTCGAAGGATTCGAAGCCAACGCCTAATGGATTGTGAATCCTAAAGTCGGAGCCTTTACGTATTGGCGGGTTTGGAGTAGGATTTTTTTGTATAAGACCCCAATGTACTCAATTTAATTTTTACACCAATGCAGCAGAGATGTTTTGCATTGGAGCCTTTGGAGGGCTAAATGATTTGGATGGGTGCTATAAGGATGAACTCATTCATGGATTTCAAAATATTTAGATTTCTGGAGAGATTTCAAAATAGATTTTTTACTCATATCAAACATACTCCCTCCGTCCGGAAATGTTCTTCCCGTGTTGACTTGACACGCTTATTAAGGAATAGTAAAAAAATGCAAAATTTTCAAAAATGCACATACTATAAACTTTTAAATCTCCTTTTATTATTAAAAAAGTATTAAAAAAGTAGATTTGTTATAAAATAGAAGGGTATTATTGATATTTAGCCTTAAAAAGCATACTAAAAAAGGAAATGGGAAGATTATTTCCGGACGGACCAAAAAGGAAAATGGGAAGAATATTTCCGGACGGGGGGAGTACTAGAATGCATCACAATCTATCATTTTTTAAAGTCTTTGAAAATCCTTGAAAATTTTAATACCATTAGACCGTGTGTAGCGGTTCAAGTCTCTTTGAATAGTTTTCACCATTTCAACACCATGTTAGCCAACTTAATCTGAGCCAAAAAAAAGTGTGTAGTGGTTCATGACCATTTCAAGCTCCTTTAATCATTAAATTCCTATCTACATTAATGAACTAACTCAAACACAAGTTTTACTCGAGTATATTTTACGGAGTAATATACATCCGTCTCAATACAAACTTCTAACATTGTGGTGTTTCTTTATGCTTATAAGTTAGTTAAAACTTAAAACTACATATAAAATATTTTTAATGTATAAGTTAACTGATGACGTATTTCTTATGTTTATAAGATGACTTATAATCCAGAAAAAATCAGTATGTCTTATCTACTTATTTTTAAGTAGTTTTTTCATTTCTCTGTTTTGACCAGATTATTTATAGAACTATCTCTCACTTATTATAAACCTACAAATGACTTATATATCATTTCAGACTTTTATCCACACGAAAGAATATTAGACTTATAAGCAGTTTTTAAGTTAAAAATTACTTATCAATAATGAGTAAATAAGCACCAGTACAGAGAAACTGTTAAAGAGTATCTCACATCAGAAAAGTGTGAGGAAAATAATGGGTATATAAGCTCTTGAGCTGAACCGCATTAAAAGATTGAATCCAATTGATTACTTAGAGCATGAACAATGGCATGTAAGAAATGGAATGCCACACAATGACGTGAAGTATTTTAGCCAATTAATATCAGTCCAGTCACCGTGTGGCAAATGAATGGAATGACATGCCTTACAATGGCAAGTCACTCTTTTTATTATTTTTACACCTTTTTAAAGTATTTTAATTAATAAAAATGATTTTAATTATTTATTTGATCATGAAAATACTTCTATAACATTTATTTAAAAATAGAAGTATTGTTTTTCCTTATTATTCAAAAACATTAAAAAAATCTTATTTTTCCTTATTAAAAAATTTAAAAATATGTTATCTAATTTATTTAAATGCCTTACAAAAAAATAAAGACATTTTTGTATAAAAAACATCAATCCGTCCGTACCTTTTTTCTTCTTATTCCAGTGATTGCTACACGCCTACACCCTATTTCTTCAAAAAAAGAAAAGAAAAAAAAGGAAAAAAGAATTGAACTTACTTGCCTCGCACATGCCTCGCTCGCCGGGGTGGAATGCCCATTCCTCTCCTTGCTAATCGAGGAAGTATATGATGTGGCAGGGCGAGGTAGAGGAAGAACTCGCCGCTGCATATGCTCTTAGTTCAACTCAAGTGGGATACTCTTTAACAGAAACACACCATTTATTTATTTAGTTGTACCAAATTAAAATTTTCCTCAAGAATAAAAAATAAAAAATGTGAAATTTAATTTGAGATGGCGAGTTCATTGCACCAATATTATATCACATATAGCTAGTTTGGTAAATGTACACGATTAGTTTTTATGATTTCAAAACTTACGTTGTTGCCTTTATAGACTATAATACCCTTCAAGTCTTCGGTGAATATAGCTTCGCTGCCTCATATAGTTTTAGAAATGGACACCAACTCTCCCTCTCTTTTTTTCTTCTCTTTCACTCATAAATGTATACTCCGTATAAATTATTTTTCAAACTATTTTTAAAAATAAAATGAAATTAAAAAAATAATAATTACTTCATTTGTCGTCTCAAACTAAATATTTTTCATTTTTTATCTAAAAAGTTTTTATTTTTTTGAATCTATTGGGATCAAAAGAATACATAGTAAAATCTTTTTTGTAAGTTAAATTTTCCTTTTCTATATAATTACTCCGTATTTTTTTGTACACACTGTTCTTCTTCTTCATTCTCTTTTCTAGTTCTTTTATCTTTTTTTTTGTATGCATGTGTTTTTTTCCCAATGTAGCACTTTTAGTCATTATTCATTAGTCATTATTCAAGTAAATGTTTATCATCACTGGATATTATAAACATTATTAAGTACTCCCTCCGTCCCAAAGTATTTGTCCACTTTCATTTTTACACACCATCCAATGCACTTCTTTAATCCATTTTATCTTGTAATTTGTATATTAAAAAATTATAAAAATTATATATTAATAATCTATATGTTAAGACAAATCAAACAAGATCACACATGACTACATTTAGGCTTACACATTGAGAGAATTTGATGTGTCAAAGTGCTTAAAAATGGACAAAAACTGAGGAACAGAGAGAGTACTATTTAAGAAATAAAACAATTTAAATGCTATTTAAGAAAATGACTTAAATTTTAATACGTACTATTTAATGCAAATATTACTTTTTAGTAATCGTATATTTTGAAACTATAATTTATAAAGAGTAACAATACCTATTTATCAAATAATGAGCTTTTTGAAACAGAACTTTGACAACTTCTCTCCATCACAATCCTGGCAAACAAACAACCTGGGTCGTCGATTTGATCGTCCATGGAAGCTTAGATTTTGCCAATTTGACTTTTGGAGCAGAAGCCCACTACTCCTTCCTACGTTTCGACCATCATCTTCCTCCACATTCTCACACGTGAACCAACGACAACGACGACGACGATATACTACTCATCGCATCTAATCCCTTTTCTACACGCACAATTCACTGCGGTTTCGAAGACTTTTCACTCGCCCCAAGTCAAATCTGCCACTCAACCCACCTCCCGCCGTGCACGGCTGCTCCGATTCACTCCCTCCGGCGCTTCCGCAGTCGGAATTCAGCTCGCCCCGAGCTCTCAGTCGCCGATATTTCGATCGGTTCCGTATTTCTGGTATCTTATTCTTCCTTGAAGACTCATCTGCTATTTTTTTAATCTAATCGTAAACGGAGTCTTAATCCCCATCTGTCTTCTACCAAATGGAGGCGAAATTAGATAAGAAAGTTACTTGATTTTCTGCTTTTATATAATCGTTGACTCGCTAGTTCTGCTTTTATATAACCATCTCATTTCAGGGATCATTTTTTTTTATAATAATTCCTTTTTCAAAAAATAAAAATTGGTACGATGTCTGTCACCTTTGCCCTTGTCTGAGATGGGCGTGTTATGGTTGTTTTTAATCTGATTTCGAGTGTTCGCTCTGCTTAGGTTCTATGGCTACGCCCAAGGAAGAGGGCGTCCATGAAGGCTCTTCTGGAAAATTGCAGGTGAAGCCGGAGCCTGAACCTGGGTTTCTTGAATCGGAGACCGAATTCAAAGTGAGTGATGGGCCGTTGTTGGCCGAGGGAGCTTCGGGTGAGCTCCGGAAGGGAGTGAGCCACGAAGTTGGAGCAGAAGCATCTGAATCGATAGAAAAGAAAGTTGGGGATGTTGATAAGCCTAAACTTGTGCCATGTGATTTGCAGCCGAGGGAGAGTGTTGTTAATGGGATCTCTTCTGCATCTCAATTGCACGAAGGAAAGAATTCTCCTCCTGCTGCAGTTCAAGGGAAAGAGGATGATGCTTCACAGTTTAGCCAAGTTTCTATTGTACCCAAGGAGGAGACCATTGACAACGGGAACAGACAGAGAAATGATGAAAAGAGTTGTGTGGAAGAATCTCTCGCCCTTTCTGTAATTACTGACAAGGCTTCTGATAATCCACAGCCCTTACAAAGTGTCCTTGCTGCTCATTCTGATGAGCAAAGAATCGCTTATGAGGCTTATCTCAAATGGCATGAAAAAGGTTTAGACAAATTGCAGCCTAGGAGGAACCCCGAAAATGGTGCTCATGCATCACAGTTTGATCAAAGAAGTGTAAAAGCTGCTGAAAAACCATCAGAAGATGGATACAATTGGAGAAAGTATGGACAAAAGCTTGTTAGAGGAAATGAATTTATTCGGAGTTATTATAAGTGCACTCACACTGATTGCACTGCAAAAAGACAAGTAGAGAGATCTCAAGATGGTCATATTACAGATATTAATTACATTGGTAACCATGAACATCCTAAACCTCAAAATAACCCTCAGGCATCTCCCAACATCCAAGTAAGAAAAACAGAACTGCCTGTCGCAACTGCTTCTGAAGGTAATCCTAGTTTGCCGAGTCTTTTCTATTACTGATCTGGATTGAGTCATATTATTAATACATACACTATCGTTGTCTTGAGTGAAGGCACACAATCTGTTACACCTACGCCTGGGGGGAAGTGTGCAACTAATGAGACAAAACAGACTTCACCATCACAGGGTGTTACATCAGCTGATGCAGACACATTGGATTCAGTTTCTCAGTCACATAATTTGCAGGATGAGGATGATCGAATCACTGGTCCAGATTTGAAAAAGCAGTATGCAAACCTAAATAGCTTATTTTCAGTTTTTTTCTTCGTGTACATTCATTTTGAGTTGTTGTTTTAGGTCGCTCTATACTGATACACGTGTCATTATCAATTGCCTATTCAACAGAAAGAAATATTTTTCTGGCTGTGATGACAATAAGTCTCATGGGGAACCAAAGCATGTTGTTCAGACTATTAGCGATGTGGATATTGTGAATGATGGCTACCGCTGGCGCAAGTATGGACAGAAGTTTGTAAAGGGAAACCCAAACCCAAGGTACTTTCAGCAGTTCTGTGCTTTGAAGCTTGGGTGCGTTTATGGCTGAATGCGTAGCTATTGTCCCATTTTTTCAGCTAAATTTTCCAACTGGGAGAAAATGTTGGAAAGTCAATCAATTACTCTCTCTGTCCCTTATTAACATTCAAGGTTTCCTTAGTTTAGTGGTTGGGAGTGATAATGATGGTTGGTGGGGATATCAAATGAGGGTAAAGTAAATGGATATCTCATTCTTTACCAAATAAGGTAAGTGGATTTTATTTCGGGACAAGTGAAATGGAAAGTAGGAGCATATTTCAGGGACGGAGGGAGTACAACCCAAAAAGATATCTGCCCATTCTTTCCTATTCCTTTATTTGAATTTCTCATATTTGATTACTTGTGAATTGTGATTGCTCAAATTTGTCTTTCTGTGATCTTTGATGACATGCCTATTCTTTCTGAACTTTTGGGCTTGTACTCAATGGTGTATTTTACTTCTACAATACTGGTTTGGTAGTCATCTAATTGTCTCTTAGCCGAGTAATCACCTAGCAATTTGAAATGGAGCTGACTATTACCTTTATCAGAATTCTTTGTCTAACAGTACAGCTCGTGGGTTAGAAGCTGATATCCAAGCACATATTGGTAGTTTATGTGACCTTTGCATGTGTCAGTGAGCGTCTATAATCTATATTCCTTTCCCCTTAAAAAAAGCACAAGGGTGGATGATATATCGTTGTATGGCATTTCTTGTGCTTTACACTTTTACCAAGTCTGGCTTGAATTGAATATTTGTTAGCAAAATTCGCTAGATAAAAGTGGCTCCAGGGTATATTTGTTTTTACCACTCCCCCCCCCCCCAAATGGTAAACCCTATATACTAATTTCATAATTTCATGCCATCAACCCCATCATGTCGGTGATGTCATTTATTGGAATTAGGGGGAGTAGGGAAAGAAGGCAAAAATTCATAGGCATGTGTGCCATGTGGAAAAATGCACAAATAATCAATGATAATCGATGGCCGTCTCTTTTTTCCATGTTTTGAGAGGGATCAGTGATATACTAAATCAATATAAATGAGAAAAAAGAGCTCAGGGATTGGGGCCATGAGCTGGTAGGAGGAAGTAGTGGATGGATTTGGAATGTGGACGATGGTGGGGAGAACTAAGAAGCGAATAAAACTCAAATAGGTTTAAATGTATTTCTGGGTTCTGGGAGGTCAAGCTGTTTGCATGAATGTTGACAGATAGTAATCATAATATAGCACACATCATGTAAAAGACCAACTGTTTCGGTTAGCCTGTTAGGAAATACTCTGGATCCCATAAATAGAGTCCAATTCCCCAAAGGTACAACTTTTATATTTTAGCAAGGTACAACTAGTGAAATGATCAAATATTTTTAAACTTATCAGGTTGTTTAACTAAATTTACCATGACTAACTTTCATGGCATAAGTTTATTTTTTTTAAAGTTAAGATATAATGCAATTTAGTATCTTTTCTTTAAATGGGGCACTTTTTGCTGGGAAGTGTTGAGAAATGAGGACATGACTTCCCTCATACACCCAATTTTGCTGAGCTTGACTGTGGTTGGTGTGACATTCAATATATGCAAAACAAGTCTGTATTTTCACTCAAAACCGCATTCCAATTTTGCAGAAGCTATTACAGATGCTCGAGCACAGGGTGTTTTGTGAAGAAACATGTTGAGAGGGCTTCCCATGATCCGAGAATGGTTATCACAACATATGAGGGGAGCCATATCCATGACATGCCCCCTTGTAGGACCATGACCCAGAACTCAGGCGAGGCTGATACCGCCAATGCGACAATGACAACAAGGGGAGATTCAAGGACGGAAACTGGTGAAAACAAACACATTGGCAGCCTTGACATGGTTGTCCATATCGGGGCCCACTGAGGAATGATAATATGGATGGATGCAGACAGTTCTTCACCCTGGTAAAAGATAAATTTACTTTCTTCTGGAGATGGCTCTTGATTTTTATTTACCCCTCTTCTCTCCTCTTTCGATTGTCATGATTGCTCTCAACCATTACTTTCCCATAGATTGAATTAACCTCTTAGCTTGTGAGCTGATATGCATTGTACAAATTAATAATTATTGACGACGGTGAACGAGCAACGTGTAGATTGTCTAATATTGACTTGATACCTGATGTCTTTGATGTGAACCGAAATGCTATAGTGATACCATCTAGTTTAAGTTTTCTTGGTTAGATCTGTCATTATTGTAATTCCAGATGAACTGTTTTGGGCGCTTATTACGACGTTTATATATCGTCTGATTTCTCGCCGCTCTTTAACCATCAAAGCTCAGCTAGATTCACTCTATCCCTTTGTTATTACTATCTTTGTCCCATTATTGAGTTTGCACTTTAACTTTCATGGACTGCAATATGATATCTTTAGTTGTACATAAATGGAGAGATTGTTGAATTCCCAGAGTGGGGTTTGGAGAGAGTACGCGTACAAGTGTACAACCTTATCCGTACCGAGGCGTTCTATCTTCTGTGTGTTCAAATTTACATTTGATTGTCATCCGTGGTGTTAACGATTTTATTGTATGTGTCTACAAATTGATAGATGATTGTCTTACCTAATGTTATTAAATTTGGTATTATACTACTCCGTAACATTTTTTGTTCAAGTATTCCCATTTTAATGTAATAACCGATTATTTTTACACACCATTATATATCTTTTGCTCATGTTATTTAGTGAAGAACTCGGCGGATATTACACAAATTACGGAGAATATTTTTTGAATCTTGAACAAAAATATACTCATGTCTAATCAATTGTATCTTGAACAACGTGCAAAATATTATTCTTTAAATATCATTTTACACATTCTAGATTGTGAGTAGGCCTGTCAATGGATCGGGTTCGGGCTGGTCCATAGCGTTCTATACCGGTACCTGTTTTAAAAAATTTAATCTTGACCCATACCCGTTTACCTGACGGGTCTTGAAGTTTACTCCTATATTTGGATCCATTGGGTCTCGGTATTGGGTCAGGTATATCCATGATAAAAGTTGACGTCTGTTATTTTTCATTAATTAAAAAATAATAAGTGAAAATATTATGAATGAAAAACACTTTAATTGAATACAAATAAAAATAAGAATAATACGTTATTGCAACAAAAATTGGCCTTCTTTACCAAAAATATAAAACAAAAATTTGGATTCATAATCGGTCTTCTTGTCACATTCATTCATGTTGCAAGAATCTTCTTTATAACATTATAGCTAATTCCAAACTGTTTATTTTATATTCCTACATGGCATAAACCAACGTGTTCATTCTTCTAATTTGATAAAATAAATACAAATAGATTTGGAAGTCACGCAACCAGCAGGAAGATGAATAGTGAAGAAGAGTGGTAGAGTTTTTGTAATATTTAACATTATCTACGTAGTATTTATTTAACCCGTACGAGTTTTAAACGGGTCGGGACTGCTCGTCCTATACCCGACCCTTTATTTTTTAAAAAATAACGGGTACGGGTTCGGATACGGGTAAATAGTTTTTTTATATACCTAAACTCACTAAAAAATTACGGGTATTATATGGGTTTGGGTCTATACCTGACCTATTGACAGACCTAATTGTGAGTTTCTTATTTCAAACTCAAGTATAAAGACAAACTTCTAAATCTTAACTAAAATTGATACTCTGTTGTATCTATATTCCACTCTTCAACTTTTATACAGAGTATTGAAATACAATGAGAAGTCATGAGATCGAGCCAGACGTCAAATTGTCGAAGTAATAGGGTTAATGATTAATCGATCGAGTCAATTGAACTGTGTCAATGATTCGGATAATGTATCGATAATGACTTATCATTGTGGCTACTAGCTAATGTGTTACAAAGTACTACGTACTCCGTGGTATATACTTCGTACCGTATAACATTTGGACATATATTTAGTTGAAAATAAATAATGCTCTTTTTTAACTATCTTGAAGGTTTATAAAATAAGATTAATATGGAGTCCCAAAAAAATATAAAACTCAAAAAAAAGAAAGTTATTATGGAGTAGTTCGCAACAAAAAGCAAAACTTGCAAATCCACAATGTCACCAAGACTCATCCAGTCTGAATAGATTTTCATAAAACCGTATTTATTCATTGTATTGCGCTAAACAATAACATATCTAATTTGTAATATGACCGGTCAAACCGTTTGGTTCGTTTCAATTTTCAACTAATTATGTTTTTTTAAAACTATAGTTCTATTAAAATATAGTGTAAGCTTTCTTAATTTTGTTAATTAATGTCTAATTAGGGTTCAAATATGTGACTTTCCACGCTCAAAATATTAATTGCATACTTAAGTCAAATACAGCACAAGTATGGAAGTAGAAAGAAAATATCTCCACAGAGGAAAGCCGAGAGAGAAAGGCATAAAATTTGAAGCGATTCTTCAAGAAGAGAGACGCCCAATATGCGAACCAGTCTGGGAAAAGTAGTGAAATTGTTCCCCCATAGATTTCGTCGTCTTCTTCTTCTCCATCTTCTATTCGCTTGCTTTTCTTCACCGGTTCTTCCTCAGCTAGATCAGGTTCCGCCCCTCAATTCGTTTCTTTAATCGCATTCAAGAAAGCCCCTTTATTTCAGTGAGTTTTTTTTTCTATCCAGATCACAACATGTATGAGTAGATTTTTGTGCCTGTAAAAAAATTGATTTAACATGCTCTTAAATGAAAATTTTTATTATTTCTCTTTAATTTTCTGTTCTGGGTACTGAGATTATCATCACATACAGAGGGCTTATTCACTTGAATTCTTGATTTTGGTTCCATTTTGAAGAGACCCATTTTTTTAATTCAGTTAAAAAAAGCGCCTTTTTTTATTTTATTTTCAGTGAAGTTATTTTATAAAGATTGAAGAAAGAAAAAAAATCGGTTTATGAAGTTGTGCCTTTTTTAAGAGTATTATTTCTGTCCAGTTCTTGTTGTTCTCAGGCTTTTATTTTCTTTTGTGCAGGGTGTAGATCAATTTTCGTCGAGGTAAGATTCTGCTTATATTAATTTCTTGATTTAATTTCAATATAGTCACATGTTACATCTGGATTGGGATCTAGAAGTTGAAATTCAAGATTGAAAGTTATTATTCATGATACAAAATGAATTGGAAGTTAGAAAGCATGCAAATTCAAGGTTGAAACTTGAGAGGTTTCATCTTTGGACATACATCTTATCAAGCAAATTTAATACTTATTTGTAACATAAAAATTGGTATATTTTGTCCTTGATTAGGACTCTTGACCAAGAGCAGTCAGGTGTTCATGAAGTTCATTGCTCGAGAGAGAGAAGTCGAGCTGCGTGGAAAGTCATAGAAGAGGTAAGCACATTCAAGATTCAAGTCAACCTCGCAAGAAAAAAAAATTAGAACTGACACTTTTAAATTTATATTTCTTTAAACGATGGAGGACTGAACTGCTTTGGGGTATGTGCAGTATTTGCATCCATTTCTGGAACGTGAAAACTATGAGCTCTCAACAGCATGTAGACTTCATCCCAGTAACGACATTTTCAGAGATCAGGAGGAACACAAGATTCATGTAGACATAAATGAATGGCAATGTGGATACTGCAAAAAAGTTTTCCGGGCTGAAAAATATATGGATCAACATTTTGATAACAGACATTCTAATCTTCTAAATGTTGTATGTACTAACTTCCTCTCTTACCTGTCTGTTACAGTACAGTCACACACAATTTTTTTTTATTTTTCCATTCCTAAAATGTATTGTTTCCCATTAATGTATTCCAACTTAATCCCCTTATGGTTCCAGAGTCATAGCAAGTGTTTGGCAGATCTGTGTGGAGCACTGCATTGTGACCTGGTGGATGAATCAAAACCTCTGAAGACCAAATGCAACCCTGCGGCTGCTGCGAGAAATCGCCATTTATGTGAGGTTGTCCATATGCCCTTTGACCATGTTTTGACTTTTGACCTCACTTTGTTAACACTGCTTGCATCCTTTTTATGCAGAGTCTTGCAAACAGTTGTTTTCCCATAAACCAGGGTCTAAAAGCAACTCGTCTCCATGGTACTTCACACTTTCCTTGAAAGACGATAATGTAATTTTAAAAAAAATTGCTTATTGTTGGGGCTTAGTGACACTCTTTATATCTTTTTCATTTTGTAGAGTTATTTTTGCGCCAATTCTGTGATGCCCATTCTTGCACCGGCAAGAAAAAACCTTTTCCTAAAGGAGGCAGAGTAAGGATCCATAAACGTTCGCCTTCTTTCGTTTGGATATTTTGGTAACTTTCTAGTATATAGAATAATAAAAAACGTATAAAGCATTGTGAAGTTTGAGGCATTGGAGAAGGACACTTAGGCTCATTATATGTTTTAGGTTTCTTTTACTCCATCTACTCGTATATATTTCCATACTCTATACTTTGTATTTCTACAACATCCACTAATTCAATATGTTTTTTTTTTTGAAAGCCACTAATCCAATATGTTTTTTTTTGAAAGCCACTAATCCAATATGTCAAATGATGTCAAACTGTTTTTTTGTGTGTGCACAGAAGCATACAAGTATATTCTATATAGCAGCTTCAGTGTTGACTTTGATGCTTCTCCCTATATTCTACCTCCTCGTTTACCTTTATCAAAGGTGATGCACTTTCTAGCCCCAAATATATTTAAATCTTCCTCGAAACCTCGCCGTGCCTATACATAATTTAAAAAAATGACATGTTTATTCTTGCAGAGAAATGAGAAGGGGAATGCAAGACTTTAAGCGCATCTCCAAAGCCGGAAGAAAACCAAAGCCTTCGTAGTTGTAAGAACTAAGAAGTTAAAGGGACTTTGTTGTAACATTCACACACGCATCCGAGTAATGTTTTTGTTTGAGGTATTACAGTTGAGATTGTGATAGGCTAATTCTTTTCAGCTCTTGCTTGGTGTCATTTAGTGAGAGGGCTTTTGTGTGTTGTAACATTCAAAAAAAATCCATTTATGGTGTCAAAATTTAGAAAGTATGGACTACTTTTCTTACTGTGTGCTCTCTGATGAAATATTTTTCAATCTTTAAGCATATTTGGCTTAGGCATTGTTTGGTAGACCGCAATAACGTGTAATGTAGTCGAATACTTGATCTGTCTATTGAAGAGCTTCACTAATGCTTTCAACAGTTTTATTTTTGTTTTATCCACATCTTTCTTTCTGATGCTCATGAAGAGTGGATATATACACATTTTAGTTTGTCATTCTACCATAAGAAGTTAACTAAATGAAGAAGATGAGGTTTATTCGCAACACGTAACACGCTTTTTTAGTTTTTTTCCATAAAAATAAAGATTGGTGGCATTGTCATTTTACTAAGAAAGCAATAGTCAGACAAAGAATGAGAAACAAACATTTATTAAACAAACTTTCTTTCATACTTCATAGAGAAAGCTAATTTAACTTCAGGGATGACACCAAAATTGACACTACCTGAGACACTGAAAGTGTTAAGCTTGGTGGCATCTATAGTGTCATTGTAGCATGGTCCCACGTACTTACCCGAGAGCACAAAACGCAAGAGATATCAACTCATTGGATAACAAGAAACCATCAGGATCACTGAGGCGAATGTAGGAAACCGCGTCTCCGATTGTAACATTTCTCCTCTGCTCATCCAACCAAAGTACATGCCCAGTTTCCACATATGGTTTATAAACATCCAAAAGAGACATCACAGAGGAGCTACCAAAAGCTTCCCCAAAAGGCTTCAAATCCAACCCTTTGGCAGTTCTTAGAGCGAGCATAACGACATCCATGGCCATGTCCCCAGCATTCAAATCACTGTTCTTCTCCCCGAAACAGGTCACTGTTCCGCTCTCTAGACTTTGGACGTACCCTTCGTAGTCCTTCAACTTCTTGGGCCTCGGAAACCTTAGCCCGTTGAGAAAACTGGTTGCCCCGAGCCCGAAACCGTAGAAAGATTTGTTGTCCCAATAGGTGGAGTTGTGCCTGCACTGGTAACCGGTCTTGCAGTAGCTGCTGATCTCGTAATGGTTAAAGCCGGTGCCGGATAATGCTTTTGAAGCCATTCTGTAAAACTCAGCAGATTGCTTCTCAGAAGGCAAGGGATGCTCTCCAGGAGTATACCTGCAAAAACAAAACAGAGATTTTAATTCTGTCCAGGAAACAAGTCAACCAAAAGCTTAAGCTTCTAGTTGTAGATTATAGAATGATTTTATACTCTAACACGTCAAGTAAGATTTGTTTTTGCTTGAGTCTTGCACGTAAACGTGAAAGAAACTTGTCATGGGTGCTTGTGTGTGCCGAATGCACTATAAGGCTAAGATATGTGCTTTTCTTAACACTAATTGGTTTTAGGAGAGTTGTTAGCGTCTGAGGTCTTACAAGTGGTATCAGAGTCAAGGTCACGAGTTCGATTCCCAGCGGGAGCAATTGCTCAGGGACAGATTCTTGGCCATGTGTGCATCAATTGCCCTGTGACGAAGGCTATGTGAGTCAAGTAACACTCGAACGTTCGTGAGCGCTTGTGTGTACAGAATGCACTATAAGGCTAAGGTATGCGCTTTTTTTTAACACCAATTGGTTTTAAGAGAGCGTGTCCTAAGAACCTCACATTTTTGCAAATTTGGTCTCCTTTTCGACCTGCAAATCGTACACGGAAACGTGCGTAGGCCGGGCATCAATGGCGCGCCTCAAGCTCTCTTCCCACATCTCCGGTGTCTGGCCAGGGAGAGAAGCTATGAGATCAATGCTCCAGTTCTCAACATTACATGACCTAACAATAATCTCAATGGCCTCATCAACCTCCTTCAGCCCATGAGCTCTCCCACAACCCTTGAGCATCTCCTCCTGAAACGCCTGCACTCCCAACGACACCCTGTTCACCCCCAAACCCATCACCTCCCTCAGCTCCCGCTCCCCGAACGTCCCCGGGTCCATCTCCATTGATACCTCCGCGCCGGGTCTCAGACCGAATCTCACAGTCAACGCGTCCAAGACCGACTTGACCAGCCGTGGAGGCACGAGAGAAGGGGTCCCGCCGCCGAAAAAGACAGTTTCCAGAGGCGGCTGGTCGGCGTTTGGGTTCAGGGCAGCGGTGGCCGTGATTTCTCGGCAGATGAGGTCGACGTAGTTGGCGATTCGCGGGTCCTCGGAGATGGAGGAGGAGGTGGTGCCGAGGGCCAGGATGGGGAAGTCGCAGTAGTGGCAGCGCCGCCGGCAGAAGGGGAGGTGAACGTATGCAGAGGTTGGGGGGAGGTGGGGGAGGGTGAGGTAGTTGGGTGGGGCATTTCGTCGAACAGGTTGTGGGGGTTTGGTTGCTGCTACTGCAGAAGAGCTTATCCTCCTTGCGGCGGGCAGGGTTTTGGTGGGAAATGTTGGGAAAATTGGAGTTAAAGCTGATCTCAGCATCTTTCTACAAGCACGTACTTGGGTAACGGCAATATATCTAACTTGACATTATTCATCTGGAGATTGACAAATGGACATTAACGGCTTTTTGAAACGGCAGTGTATATTATTAGAGACAAATAAAGACATTGTAACCAGATTTGATAGTGAAATTGTGGAGGCCATTGAAACTCTATTTGACATTCAATAATTATTATTCAATAATACTAATTATTAGTGAGTATTAAATTGTATTATAGTATCGGAGTTATAGTTCTCAAAAACCTAGTTCTTCCTTGTTTTATCGGGCACATCGCCAGTTTCTAGTCACTGCGGTCGACCATTGGACAGCATGACATCACCGACCGATCTCAACGAGCGTGTCTAAGAGTACATCTCTTTCTCTTCAGAAAAAAATCATTATCTCTCACTTTCAAAAAATCATGTGCGCAATTGAAGAACGAGAAAGTTGCATTTGTTTGTTTTTTTCTAGAGATCGAGCGCATGAAAAGCGATAGGGAAGCAGAGAACGGCCCACAAGGATGGAAAAAACTTCTCGCCCTCGCTCCAATTGCCAACACTCTCACCCAGGAAAAAGAACCCAGCAAATATACTCACAAAATTGCTTCTTCTGACTCAAATTTAGTACACGTGCTCCAAACTACTTTTTGCTACAGATGATCAGCTTGCAGAGAGAAGCCAGAATTTATGATAGAATTATTCTCCAACTGAAGTTAGAATTTTCTAATAGAATTTAGGATCAAGTATGGATAACTAAATTGGACAATAAGACACTTGCGTTGAACCACATTAAAAGAATGAATTCAATCGATTAGTTAATTCAACTCAAAAGCTTATATACCGACTATTTTCTTCACACTTTTCCAATGTGGGATACTCTTTAACACTCCCTCTCAAGTGGACGACCAGGCCATTTTGAACATAATCAGTTGACCACTTGCAAATTGACTCACATCCCCTTGATTATTTATTTTTGAGTGCCAACACCAAATGGACCACGACCCGCTGGGTATGGACTTCCAGACAAGCAATTGTGTTAAATGAGTCACAGATCGTTGGGTACATATTCCATACGAACAACTAGGCTAAAGACTAACGGGCCGCTAGAGATGAACGTCTAGACAGATACCTTAACAAACGAGGTGAGCCAAAACCGGCTCCGATACCATGATAGAATATAAGATGGGGTATGGACAACTAAATTTGACAATAAGACACTTGGGTAGTTGGGTTGAACCACATTAAAAGATTGAATTCAATCGATTCGTTAGTTCAACTCAAGAGCTTATATACTGATTATTTTCCTCACACGTTTCCCATGTGGGATACTCTTTAACATTCTCTCTTATAATTCTTATATATGAATGTATTTATTCAATAAAATTAATTATTGTCAAATTGTATTAGTAATGAAGTTAGAAGATAATATGCCATAAAAAGTTGAATTTTTTATACATCTCCAACTCTACAAGCCTTGAAATAGAGACTCCTACTCTGCATTAACTGTTCATTTCACTTTCCATGTTGAATTTTTAACTATTACGGAGTAATTTATCTTTAAATTGTCGGAGTATACAAAAAAATAATACTCCCTTCGTCTCAGTGTATTTGTCTAGTTTGAATTTTTTGAGTCAAACTGGACAAACTTTGGACTTCAAGTACTCTCAATTTATATTGCATATTAGCATAATAAAATACAAATTTAAAAGTTCTCAATACGTTAAATCTTATAAAGTCATTTTTATGTTAAAATACATTACAGTCTTTATTTAATTGAAGCTTAAAGTTTGTCCAATTTGACTCAAAAAAATCAAACTGGACAAATACAATGGGACGGAAGGAGTAAAAAACTATAGCGTAAAAGAAATTTTCAATATAGATTTTTTATTTTTAATTCATTGCATATTTTAAATATTATTGATCAAAATTCAACACACAAACAAAAAACACACTTAATTGAATATTTCAATCCGACAACAAAATTGTCATTTATTTTTTTACTGAAATGCAGAAAAAGCACAATTCTACCTCAGTCAAATTTATTTATTTTGAGAAAAAATATACATGTGCAGTACTCTCACCATTCACATGACTATTATGACTTTTGCATAAAAAAAAAAAAAAACTTAATGAATCTCCATATCACAAGAGTCATATTGTCAGTGGAAGGAGTACAAATAAACGGTGTAGTGTACAACAAATGAGTTTGGCTCGAAAAAGAGAGAGACCGTCACGCTTAGAACTTGTTCTATTCAACTTATTCTTTTTACTTACTCCGTATTCTTATTAAGTTTAAATATAACTACAATCACATGACATCACATTAGATCAGAACTCAATCAAATCAGACAGATGAGTACAAGCCCTTAGCCAGCAAGGGCTTGTTTGGCTTCAAGCATCTTCTCATATTCTTCAATGGATTTGAAGAGCTGAGAGAAGTTGCCCTTACCAAACCCTCCACACCCACCCTTCTGCTGCATCTTCCCTTCCTTCTCTTCTTCCATGCACCCTATTCTCTGGATTATCTCTATAAACATTGTCGGCCTGCAACCCACACCCACAAACCAAACCATTCAGGATTAAATTAAATAATGATCATCCCCTTCAGTAAATACTAATGTGGTATGTATGTATATATATATATATATATATATATATATATATATATATATATATAGAAAGAGAACAGCTCTTTGTAAAGAAATCCATTCTGGTTTTGGAATATGCCAGGAATTATCAGTACATTTGATTCACCAGAATGAACACTGCTTATTCTGGAAACAAAATCACCCAAATAAAGAATCAAAGCCACATAGCTCCCATCCAAGAACTAGTTTTACTTGCATTTTTTTTAGATTTTGAAAAGCAGAAGATTCTGGTGAATGATTCTGAGACTTTGTTCTCTAATCAGCTAATTCTGGAAAGAAAAGAAAAAACTAATCTTGGGAATCAATGAAGAAGGAATCAATGGGTGATGTATAAGAAATACCTATCTCCAACAGGCTTGGTGAAGATTTGAAGAAGGGTGCCCTGATCATCTCTATCCACTAGAATCCCAAGTTCTTCACACTCCTTGATCTGTTCATCCCTGAGAATCTCACCGGCCCTGCTCTTCAAATTCCTGTAATAAGTTGGAGGGGGAGACGGCATGAACTCGAAACCCCCTATTCCGGTCCTCTTCCTCATCTCTCTCAGGGTTCTGAATATGTCCTCTGTCGCAAGGGCCAGATGCTGCACCCCTGGGCCCTCGTTGTGCTCCAGGTATGTCTGGATCTGGCTCTTCCTCTTCGTCCCGAAAACCGGTTCGTTCAGAGGCATCAGAACCGTCTCCTCGTTGTTCGCTAGCACCACCGAGTTCAGCCCGCTCTCCGCCGTCCCCACGTCCTCCGCCGTGAACTCCGCGAATTCGTGGAATCCGGTGATGGATTTGATGTATTCCACGGCGGGGCCCAGCCGGGGGACGTTCCCCACGGCGTGGTCGAGTCTGCGGATTCCGTAGTCTAGATCTGGGAACGACGACGTTTCGTCCGCGGGTTCGAACCCGGGGAGGAACGTGTGGGCGGCGGGATTGCCGAGATGGCTGATGAATCGGAGCACGACGTCGCCGTAGAGGTGGACCTCGGCGATGTGGACCTGGTCGCCGATCGTCGCGGGTTCCAGCACGGGTTTCGCGCCGCGGGAGGTGCTGGCCGCGAAAGCTGCGCGGGCGTCGTCGACTACTAGGGCGACGGCGCGGACGGCGAGGCCGTGCGCGGCGGTGAAAGAGCGGTGGGCTGACGGGGAGAAGCCGGGGATGGCGGCGGAGGACGGGACGGAGATGGAAGACGCGTAGGGAGCGGTGAAGAGGAACTGGAGCTCGCCGGAGGGGGAGCGGAGGAGGTAGGAAGCGTGGACGGAGTTGCCGGTGGAGAGGTCGGATTTAGCGGCAATAGGCATCCCCAAGCCCCAGGAGAATCGGCGGGCGGTGTTAGTGGCGTCGCCGCACCAGAACTCCACGTGGTGGAAGCGTTTGACGGGAAAATGGTCGGACTTGGGGTTAGCGCGGACGAAATTGTTGAACCCCACCAACTTGAAGTCGCCGTTCTCCGGCGAGGAGCGGTGGTTAGCGGAGGAGGAAGTCTCTTTGGCCATGGCAAGCTGAACTGGGAAGTAACGAAGTGACTCAAAGTCTATGAGTCAAGCAGGACTTGATCTTATCTCGATTACTCCAATAATTACTCTCGTTTGTCATTAACCAACTTGACCATAACTTTTTTAAATTAGTAATACTAAAGTCACAAATAACTGGTTTAAAAAAATTATTATTAGATTAAGGAACTCGGGGGCTTAGGAGACTAGGCGGAAGAGTATCGAACTAAGTCAAGAGTGCACAAGTTGGAAATCAAGTAAGTATTATTGTGTTAGATAGATCGTAAGTCAGAACGTAACTCCCCCTCTCTTTGGAAAGGGTTTTATATGTGAATTACAACAGAGGGTTCCTGACCGTTAGTCCGGAGTCCAACGGTCTGTGCCCACTAAGATTGGGTTGTTCATTGGCGGCGCCTAATCACATCATTATCCCTAGGGTTGCTATACAAAATAGGTTACAAATAGGGTGGCTAGAACAATTCTGTCAGAGGTATGACAAGGGTCCAATCGTGGGCCCCTTGATCTTGACTATTTAGACAGCTCCCATGCCTGGACCTGTCTGCTGGCGCCCCGGGCCGAGGCCGAGCGCGTATGATCTGCTCCCAGGAGTCCCTTGGTGGAAGGCCGGTCGACGGTGGTCTGAGGACGACCTGGACCCTACCGAGGCTGAGCGTGATCCGCTACAGAGGTGGCCTTCCCAGGTCTTCAGATTACTCCTGCTTTGTCCAGCTAACTAGGCCTTCATATGGGTGGGGTGGGCCGCTTTCCCGTTGGGTCGGATACCCCCATTCATGGGTATCCATCAATTGCAAACTTATTTTTTTAATATTTTCTTAGAAATAAGGTGCACTTAAATAATACGGAGTATAAGATATTTTAGTTAAAAATTTACAAAAAGAAAGTTTGTGAAGTTTGTGAACTATTTGTTTGTAACTCTAGTATTTTCCTTTTTAAATTAATTTATTTGTATCCCAAAAATTATATCTTATTTTGTACCTCAAAAAAATGTATTAACATTTTTTAGGTACGACTTAAAATACATTTTTTGATCTACCCTTAACTTCCAATTTTTAATGGAAATTTTATCTCATCCATTTGCAATTGAAAGGACATGGATGGATGATATTTCAAAAAAGAAAAAAAAGAAAAAAAGGGACATCAAAAAATGTTCTCCCCCATCGCATGCAGCGTGCCCGCCACATCGGCCATCACGAGCCATCATTGATGCCTACACGAGTCATTCTAACTTGCATAGTTGCACTCAACCTCTTAAAAGCACGAGGAATGGCAAGTAAGAAATGAAATGTCACACAATGATGTGGAGTATTTTAGCCAATGAAAATCAATCCAGTCATCGTGTGGCAAATGAGTGGAGTGGCATGCCTTGCAATAGCAAGTCACTCTTTTTATTATTTTTTTACACTTTAATGTATTTTAATTAATAAAAATGATTTTAATTATTTATTTGATTATAAAAACACTTCTATTTACATTTATTTATAAATAGGAGTATTGTTTTTCCATATTTAAAAAGATTTAAAAAATAAAAAAAATTTAATTTTCCTTATTAAAAAAATTTAAAAATATGTTGTCTAATTTATTTAAATGCCTTACAAAAAATACGGAGTAAAAACATTTTTGTTTAAAAGAAAAGCAATCCATCCGTTTCCTTCTTATCCATATGCTACACGCCTACGCCTACCCTATTTCTTCAACAAACAAAAAAAGAACATGAATGCCTCTCACATGCCTCGCTCGGCGGGGTGGAATGCTCATTCCTCTCCATGGGAATCATGTAAGTGGATGATGTGGCAGAGTGAGGTACATGAATTACTCGCCACTGCATATGCTCTTATTCCACCCCTTGCACTCCACCCTAAAATGTACTTGCACTTAACATAATCTTAAATTCTTGTAGATTTTGATAGTATTTGTCCACTTTCATTTTTACACATCATCCAATACACTTCTTTAATTCATTTTATCTTGTAATTTGTATATTAAAAAATTATAGAAATTATATATTAATAATCTATATGTTAAGAAAAATCAAACAAGATCACACATGACTATATTTAAGCTTACACATTAAGAGAATTTGATGAATCAAAGTGCTTAAATGAATAGTTTCAAAAGTCAAAACTGGACGAATACTCCGGGAGGGAGGGAGTACTACATTTTTTACTGCGAAACTTCAAATTTTTATGTCATTATATTAATATGTAATCCAAATTTATTGTAATTAATTAAGGAATTCTAAAATTTGTTGAATTTGATTTGTAAAAATCAAAATTTATGTACCACTAAACGCACTACCTAGTGCTTGGAACTTCAAGGCTTCTAAGCTCGAGCAACAATTTGGGGCTTCATTTTCATCTTCCTCCTCCAAGCTAACCCTCGGCGGCAAAGAGACTGAAAAATCAGCTGAAAACGGGAATGGCGGCACTGGCTCGGTCATCCAGAAGAGCCCTAGCAACCGCCTTCTCCGCTCACCTGCGGCACGGCCACCATCAGCTCCGCCGCACGCTGGCTACGGAGGCGCATGCGGCAATCAAGGACTCGTCGCTGGATCGGGTCAAGTGGGACTACAGAGGGCAGAGAAAGACAATCCCTCTAGGGCAGTGGGCTCCTAAGGTGGCTGTCGACGCCTATGTCGCCCCAAATGTCGTACTCGCGGGTCAGGTCACCGTCTGGGACGGTGCCTCTGTCTGGAACGGCGCCGTTCTCCGTGGGGATCTCAACAAGATCACCGTTGGCTTCTGCTCTAATGTCCAGGAGAGATGTGTCATTCATGCCGCTTGGTCGTCCCCTACGGGTCCGTGGATTACATTTTCATTTTATTCATAATATATGCTTACAAGTTGCTTGTACATTGATCTGTGTCGACTGTAACCTGCTCTAATGTCTAGGCTGGGAAATTTAATGTTCATTTTGGATGCTAGAATTTCAACCACAGCAGGAGCTATATCCAAAATCTTTTAACTGTGACCAAGCAATTTCTGAATTAGGGTATTAGTTTGACAGAAGCTTTGTCCAACCTTTTTTAAGACTCTTGATGTGGGAAGTCATTTAGTCTAGTTTCATCATGTCGCCTAGGCACGTCTCATTCTTGAAAAAAGTGTTTTTCACGTATTAAGCATAGTCTTGTGGTGTGCCACCTTCTAGGGCATGTAAAATTGATACATTTATGTAGTCATTGGAGCTTGATTTTGATGGAGAACTTGGAGAAATTGGACTGCTAGTAGAATATGAATAAGAAGCATTGCAAAATTATGAAAGCCAGGGTTTTATTTTTTGTTATTTACTGCAGGAGTCTTGTGAGTAAACACTTGAAACAAAGAAACATTAATATGAAACTAGCTAGGAATTTCATGAAAAATTTTGTCATTTGGTCCCTCAATTGCTCCTGATTCTACAATGTAGTTTCTCATTGTCAATTTGGTGCAATCGAGTTCATCAATTCACTTAATCAATCCAGTCTCGCACACCATAATGCACCATTATTGAAAAGATGAAAGAAAAAGATGCACATGCTCTGATGAGATTGCGAAAAATGGCCAAGTTAAATTACTCTATTATGACGGTGTGAAAGAGTCAATTGTCACCTCTTTAAATAATTGAGCTAATTGAGCAATGAAATTCCCCAAGTCTCCAAGTTCACAATGAGTCAATGAGGGACTAAATTGCCAATCAAGAATAATTGAGGGATTAAAATAATGGTTCCTCTTTTCTTTTGTTTATTGTGTGTGTGTGTGGGGGGGGGGGGAGTGTGGTTTTGTTATCAATGGCTCAAGCAGGTAGACCTTGATTTTCAACTTATGAGGCTTCTTTGCCATATGTTATTGGAAGCATACACTGGATTTAACTCTTTCAATGTTTTCCTCCATTTCNCTCTTTTCTTTTGTTTATTGTGTGTGTGTGTGGGGGGGGGGGGAGTGTGGTTTTGTTATCAATGGCTCAAGCAGGTAGACCTTGATTTTCAACTTATGAGGCTTCTTTGCCATATGTTATTGGAAGCATACACTGGATTTAACTCTTTCAATGTTTTCCTCCATTTCATTCTTCTTCTTTATCTCTCTTTATGTCTATCATGATATCAATCCATTACTTATTTGCATCCCACTGACAGCTAAATTTCCACGAATTCCACCCTAGATTGAATTTTAAGCCAACATATGCTATTGTTGCATTCACTCTGTATATGTCAGAGCTCAGAAGGAACATGCCTTTGATTTCAGCTTTGAAAGGAAAACCACTGCAAAATGCAAATGACATACTTTTCATATGATTTACATGCATGCTAAATAGTTTTTCACCCATCAATGGGGTGTTTTGGGAATCTTGAAGCTGCATCCTTCCAAGGTCTATGTGCCTATGACGGTGACAATTTGATAGTGTTTAGATGATTTTATTTTGTACAGAGAAGCGTGATCTAGGAGAAATAAAAATGTTACACGTCAATGGCGTGTTTAGGAACCTCCAATGGTATTGCTGTTTCAGAAAAGCATGAACCTATTTGTGATCTAGGCTCAAGTGGATAGTACCTATTTGTAGGTTTGTACCTAAAGGGCCAGTTTGGATGGATGGTTTCAAGAGTTTTTTATGGAAAAATTATAGGGTGTTTAGTTCCTATCATGATAAGTACATTCTTGAGAAAATGTATAATGTGTGATTGAGAATTTATATGGTCACATATTACTTTATTCTGTCAAGTTTTATGAAAGATAATTTTTTTAATCACGGTATAAATTTAGCCCTCCCAAACCCCCTTCCAAAATCCATCATCCAAACTGACTTAAATTTGTGAGGTTCTTCTATTCATCAGGGAATATCTTTTTGTTATATTGATCTGAATGTGATGGGCAATGAAGAAAGAGTTAATACAGAAGATGATTGTGTAGGATGCTTATATATGTTACGATCATCGTGTGGTAAGGCTAGGAAAGATATAGTTTACAGCAAGGATATGTGAAAGTTTGAACTTCAGAAGTTGTTTGGTAACAGTAAATTTGGTTGAAATGATTGAAATTTCCCAATAATTTGCACTTTCCGGAACTACAGTTAAAATTGCTGAATGATTTTCAAATGGATTTCAAATCTTTTTTTAAAGAAGTATCTAATGAATCGCTTTATTATTTTATCCTCCAATTCAACATTTCAACCAGCACATTGTTATAAAGCTAAACAAACAGGGGAAAAAAGTGTCTATCAAACATGCACTTAATATTGTGCTTATTTACTAATATACTTTGACGCTTTAAATTAAGGGGTATACATTGAACAATGAATATATCGTCTTGAATTTCCCAGGGCTTCCGGCAGAAACATCTATTGAAAGGTACGTGACGATTGGTGCATACAGTCTTCTGAGATCCTGCACCATTGAGCCAGAGTGCATCATCGGTCAACACTCCATACTCATGGAAGGTTCTTTGGTCGAGACCCATTCAATCCTTGAAGCAGGATCTGTGGTCCCACCAGGAAGAAGAATCCCAACGGGTGAGCTTTGGGCTGGGAATCCGGCAAGGTTTGTCCGTACCCTGACCCACGAGGAGACCCTGGAGATTCCCAAGCTTGCTGTTGCAATAAATGATCTGAGCCATAGCTATTTCTCAGAGTTCCTACCATACTCGACTGTGTATTTGGAAGTTGAGAAGATGAAGAAGTCGATGGGGATCTCAATTTGAAGTTTCTCCTCAAGAGCTGCTGCCTACCCGGTTCGGATTCTTCTCTTTCTTTTCTACAAAGAGGTGAAAATAAGCACTCGTAAGGGGACTCGAATGAATGGGAAGTTTCCCCTTGGTCCCCCTTGGGATACTATGCTTGTGTGTTGTATGTCTATACATATATAATGTGCTTTTCCCCTTTCAAGATGGGGTGGGATTTACTACCATAAACACTCTGCTAATTTTTAGAACTCGAGCTTCAATCCGGGAGCGAAAATGAATATGATGTTGTTGCTTGATTATGATTGTGTGATTCTCTGAATGCTGTCTCGTCTTGAACTTGAATGTCGGGGCATTCTCAATACGACGATTTTGCCCCGTCTCGTTTCTTTGGATAATCTCTATTTTCAGTATCTTCATCTTATATCTACTTTGTTTAGGAAACTGCATTGGAGCAGGGAAGAGCCATATGGCTTTTCTCTAATTATTTTACTCGGTAATGTTTTTCTTTCAAGATAATACTATCCTCTCTCATTATATTTGTTCAGTTTGACTTTTTTGAATCAAACTTGACAAACTTTGAATTTCAATGGCTCTTAATTTGTATTGCATATTACTACGTACTCTATAGTACAATGAAATTAAATTTTGGCAGTTCTCAACAAGATTTATCTAATATAATCATTTTTATACTAATATTCATTTCATTTTTTGTTTAATTGAAGTTTAAAGTTTATCTTGTTTGACTCAAAAAAGTTAAATTAGACAAATACACCGAGATGAAACTAGTTTTCTTTTTTTCTTTTTCTTTTGAAAAAAGTATTTGAATTACAATATTTCTCTGTTTTAAATAGAGATATGATAACTTTTTTTTACTTACTCTTAAACACTTTTTGTAATCTCTCTAAAGGAAAATTTTTAAAACATGTGAGGCAGGGTATAATAGAGTCTTGGTCAGAAGGGGTTTACCAGGGGACTAGGGTACTCTAAGTTCGTGTATCTTAGGGGTACATCAGTTTCTTACAGACATCCTTCACACAGATAAAGAGTATCTGTGTGTGTAGATAAGAAGTTGGTGTATACTTGGAATACGCTAACTTGAGGTACCTCTAAGTTTTTCTTATTTAGAAATTACACTTTGTTTTTTTGGCTTGTTCTAAAACTATCTTATCAACATTTAAAAGTTAAATAAAAGTTTAATGACAAGTTTTACCATGGTAGATGACATTAATGCCCCCATCTATCTATGTGATCCTTTTCCTACCATTTTATTGAGTTTATCTCCTACCGCCGCATTCTTGAATTATTTACAAATTGGTATTAAAATAAAAAAAACAAATTACACAGTTTAAAGTTACACCAAAAGTTTTATAAAATAAGACATAACAAGAATATTTTATTTTAAACATGTGAATTTTAGTACGGAGAGAGAATAATTAATTAATTATGGTGTAGCTGAGATTAAAATTAATCTACACAGAAATATTAGAAACACACCCATATTAGCAATCAAGGTCGACATTGTATTTTTTGTGTGTTGACAATAAATAAAAATGAAACAAACTTTATAAACTTTTTATTTGCGAATCTTATTAAAAAATCATAATAATCTCAACTAATTTAAAATTAAAATTAAAATTTACAAATGATAAATTTGTGTTGTTTTTGTCACTATTCCATCGCAATTTATACTTCGTGTTATACAACGGATGTACCCAAAGTTGGGTACAACCGGCCTTAAAACAAAACGGCAAAAAACACAGGCGAAGAGGAGCAATCCCGGCGAAGAGAAAGATCCTAGGTGTGGCACGGCGGAAGAGCTGGATTGCCGCAAGGTTGCGCGGAAGAGCGGCAACCTAGGTGCGGACGGGAGCGACGATTCAGGCGCTATTCATGCGAAGGAGATGTGAAACCCTAGGTCCAGCGACATTAGAAGACAAAGGAGGGCTGCATATTCCATACGCTTCATCCATTTATTTGGATGGTTACGAAAGGTAAGTAGCTTGAGAATGAACTATCCTTTGTTTGAGTACGGACACTAAATTATTTAGAATGAACATTATAGTATTCATAAATTTGCTGTATAATTGTAATGAATAAATGAATGAAAATGAACACTACGTTGTTTCAGAATTAGTACTCAAACAATATACGTACTCATGTTCCCTATTTCCCTAACTCATGAAACAAATGAACACTTTGTCATATTTTCATAATCTCTATACAATCTACTGTACAATATACGTACTCATGTTCCCTATTTCCATTTGTTGCATGTCTCCAAAAAATTAAAAAATCAATTTTTGACCCCTCAACTCAGCAACTCCGCAAGATTCGGAAACATGTACGGCGTCAGGGAGAAACGTGGACATGGCTGGACGCCATGGCCGAATCACAGCTCGTCCATAAAATTTCTAAGATGAAAATTCTGTAAAACGAAATTTCCCTAGCCCGTTCAGTTTCGTTCTGAGAGAAAAAGAGATCGAGAGGGGAAAGCTTTTTCGAGTTTCAATTCCTCTCCCTTTCTTTTTCCCCCCTCTAAGGAGCCTCCATTTTCCCGGGAAATTCATCTTCTCCCGCAATTTCCCGGGAATCCATTGATCTTCAGCACCCCCCCCCCCCTCAGCA
>OOIL02005040.1:376227-411568 GCA_900332095.2 Cuscuta campestris | reverse complement strand
GCACCCCCCCCCCCCTCAGCAATGAGGACGAGCCCAGGTGTAGGATCTCCGTCGAGGAGAAGCGCGTCCATGTCGGCTGCGAGCTCGCCGTCCTACGCCAGAAGGAGATCTTCAGCGGCGGACAATTGCGGTGGATCGACGCCGCTGGACTCCGCCTCCCGCAAGTCTCTTTCCTCCTCTCGCTCCATGTTCGCTCTCCTCTATCCCTTCCTTCGTTATATAATCGCCCTATTGTTGTGATCACTGGTTTTTTATGTTTCATTTAAGCATCTTCTGTGTTCAATGTTCATACACATATGGCCTGTAAATTAAAAAAAAAAAACTGAAACAATTAATTTTGTCAAATTCTCTCTGGGGTATGGCGGAATAATCTCAACAATGTATGAATGTCAAGAATCATGAATTATAGCCCAGAAAATATGACAAAGTGATTACCCCATTACGGTGGCTATTGATTAGGAGCAAAAGCTATTGCTATGAATGTGATGTGTGAGAGAGATTTAAAAACTAAAATTTGAATAAATAATGCAACAAATTTTGTTTTAGTTTTAAGAGAGTCTGTATCTTCAAACACTTCATCGCATTGCTCCTTCGCCTTGGCGATTTACCATGGGCCCCATCAGGTCAACATATGAAATACAAAGTACTAATTATGTCTGGATTTGTAGCGTGTTTCCACACTAAATTCAATTTTTGAAGAGTCATGTTTAGGTAGCCAAGTTTGATCCCGAAGTCTTTACAGACAAAGAACATTGTTCCGCAAGTGTCTTTTCTCCTCCCACTCCATGTTCGCTTTCCTCTATCTCTTCCCTCATTATATAATTATTGCATTATTGTGATGACTTGGTTTTTTATGTCTCAGTTAGGTGTCTTCTGTGTTCAATCTTCGGTTTCGCAGGAGTCAATTTCAATTAATCGATGCTTTCTTACATTGATTAAAAATATTGAGGCCAAGTCAATCTAGATTCTAGGTCATACGCCAATAGGCTGCAACTAACAAAGAGCTCGCAGTTTTTTATGGTTTAATGTGGCCAAAATGCCAGAAAGCTACATCGATATCTGTGTGTGCAATATAAATAAAAAAACTCCATATACTTTATAACTCTCCGTATCATATTTTCAATCGGAATACTGTAACATATTCTTCTAGGTGGATGCATGGTTGAAAAAGTATTTCTTTAAGATCCTTGTAACAAGAGCGATAAACTCCGCATTTGAAGTTGACAACCTTGAGCTTGAATCTATGTCCCAACGACCCAACCAAGTCAAAGTTGGAATGTGTTAAAATGCCTTTAAAAAGAAAAAAACATGTGACATTACTTTTGGTTCATTCATTAACCGCTGAGTGATAAGTTAGGATAGCTGCCATTTCACTTCTTCCATCTCTCTTGTGCCTTTTAATCTATCTGGATGTTTTTTTGAACTCTTAATCATTTCAGTTCCTTATGTAAATGAAGTACTTGTTGGGCTTGATTAAAATAGTCAAAGGGAAAGAAATGAAAGGGAAAAAAAGGAAAAAGAAAGGAGTATGTGCAATGTGCTTTCAGCAGAAATTTGCGGCTAGAAGTTGAGATTTGCTTTATGACTTCTTTTACTTGTTGCCGAAGTGTTTTGCTATATAATGAGCCATGGGTTTTAGGATGCGTGTGTGTGTGTGTTTGTGTGCATCTAACTAGATGGTCTGTGCACAACACTACAGAGTTCTAACAATTGGTGTGGACTTATGCTCTTAAAATCCCAACAGTGCTATAGTTTTACTGTCAGTTCAGGTACACAATGGGAAGATGTTGATTGAAATTTTGTGATTATGAACATAAATACTAGAAACGCACCTGCTTTGGTCTAAGTATGCTTTTCAATGAATTTTTTTTTATAACTCATTAATTTATTCTGCCACTAATTTGGAGCAGGGGACTGACTGGGGAAAGGACAGTGAAGAGATTGCGTCTGTCAAAAGCTCTTACAGTACCTGAAACAACAACAATATATGAGGCTTGTCGTCGTATGGCTGCTCGCAGAGTTGATGCTTTATTGCTGACTGACTCAAATGCATTGCTATGTGGGATCATGACAGATAAGGTTTGACTTTAGTAATGTTTGGTACTTCTAAACACCAATGAACCAAGCAGAACAAGTGTACTAGTCTAATGGTTCTTCTTGGAATGCTGAACATGGATGTCTTCTCTAAACTTTATATCCCTTTTTTTTGTTTATGTGAATGAAGGATATTGCAATAAGAGTAATTGCTCGGGAAGTTAATATTCAAGAAACACCTGTTTCTAAGGTTATGACAAGAAACCCGGTGTTTGTACTCTCTGACACCCTTGCTGTTGAAGCCTTGCAAAAAATGGTGCAAGGTATGGTTTTTTACTTTCTACTTCATGTAAGATAGAATCTCACTTATAACAATGTCCCCTCATTTGCCTGCAGGAAAATTTAGACATCTGCCAGTTGTGGAAAACGGTGAGGTCATTGCTTTGCTTGATATAGCAAAATGTCTGTATGATGCTATTGCTCGGTTGGAAAGGGCGGTTGAGAAGGGAAAAGCTATAGCAGCTGCTGTCGAGGGTGTTGAGAAGCACTGGGGTGCGTCCATTTATGGTCGGTATTTTATTAGATCTTGACCATATTTTTTTTAATGTCTTATGGCACTCCTAATGCTTTCGTTGATTATATTAAGTTAAACACGCGTTTGATGTTCCCTTGATGCAGGCTCTAATACATTTATTGAAACAATCAGAGAGCGGATGTTCAGACCCTCCTTGTCTACAATAATTTCTGATAATTCAAAGTAGGTAATATCATTAGATTTATAAGTGTATGATGATTATCAATGTCTTGCTTTTGACATGTTATCCACAGAGAGCTATGACAAAGTTGGATTTTTACATGAGTTATTATTGCATTGGTGTTGCCAGGGTTGTCACAGTTCAACCAAGCGACAATGTTCTAGTTGCAGCCAAGAAAATGCTTGAATCTCGAACAAGCTCTGCAATAGTAACAGTCGAGAGCAAACCATGTGGAATTCTTACGTGAGTTCTTTGATATCTTAAAAATATAAGTATATAACATAGTGAGTGTATTGTGAGAAGATAGCTTTTATACTCTTTTCAGTTCAAAGGACATCTTGATGCGAGTCATAGCACAAGATCTCTCTCCTGAGTCAACTTTAGTGGATAAGGTACTTTTTTGTTTTTCAATTTTGCTTGTTCAAAAGATACTTTTGTTATTAGCTCAAATAAAAATACTAGATTGAGTGGGCACAAAGTTTATACTTCTCACCTGTAGTGTGCATTGAAACTGAAATGGCGTGAAGCCTATTGGTACTATTTGCAATGAAAATCATTAATATTGGCTGGTGTGAATGAAACTAATACAATGGATTATATTTCTCACCATTTATTTTAATCTAAACTGTAGGTCATGACCCCTAATCCAGAATGTGCAAGTGTTGATACACCTATTTTGGATGCTTTACATAGGATGCATGATGGGCAGTTTTTACACATGCCCATTGCTGATAAAGGTAATTCACCTTTTTGAAGAACAGAAAATGGTTGACAAGTTATGTGTAGCACTTCTTATTTATGATCTACTGCAGATGGAGCAATTGTTGATGTTGTAGATGTAATTCATATCACTCGTGCTGCTATTTCCACGGTAAGACACGCATTTATGCATCATTTTAGTGCAAAACAGTTTCTAAAACCCCAGATGGTGCTGGAAGTATTGATCTACATCTTGTTGTCTTTAATAATGTAATATTGGGGAAACAAAGTTGGTGTCGTAGTACAAAATAAATTTTTGAATTTTACTTCTGGGATTTACTATTTTGTTAGAGCAATGATAGGGATAGGGATAGTTGGTATCCTACACAATAAAAGGTAAAGAGTAACTTAATAAGGACATGACAGTAAACTCATATCTACTCCATATAACCTAACCAATCCCTACCCTATCATTTTTCATTTCATAAAACTTCATGTTTTTGTAGAAGTCTGAAAAACATACCAAGTATATAGCAATTGTCTACTCTAGCTAACAAAAGAGGTGTATTGTCATGGGAAACTATCATTTGATTTCTGTGATACCGGGAAAAAAACTAGCCAATCAAAAATGAATCAGATAGGGGCAACACTTTTCTTGGCATATGGATTTTGTTTGTAGCTTAACAGATTTAAATGCCTGACAGAAACACTTTTGTGCAATTTAAACTGAACTTGTTGAACCATTCTTCAAAGTTCAAAGTTTAAACCCGTGATGGTGCTGGGTACGCTTAGCAACAGAAGCTACATGTTTAACAATCTAACCATTTTCAATGCCTTTGAAAACCTCTGAAACCAATCGAACCATTTTTAATGATATCATTAGGGTTATAAATCCAAAACTTGTAATCATTCTACTATCCAATAATCATCACTTGACTAGCAGGTAGGAAATACTGCTGGAGTTAATGAAGAAGCTGCAAACACTATGATGCAAAAGTTTTGGGATTCTGCTATGGCATTAACTCCTAACGATGATGAAGAGACACACAGGTTGTTGCCTGCTTCTGTGATTTGTTCTCTTTGCATTTATACTTACTCGTTTCCCGCCTTTATCTAACATTCATCTATTTCTGTGAGAAAACAGTGAAGGCTCCTTGAAGATGACTTCAGAAGGGCAGGAGACGGGAATATCACTTCCATTTCCTTCGTCAACACTGCCAAATACTTTTTCCTTTAAGATCCAAGACGGAAAGGGAAGGATGCATAGGTTCACCAGCGGTATGTAATATGTTTGAATGACTTGCATGTTTGTTTTATAACCATGATGTTACATTCTAGCTCCTTTGCCAATGGAGCTAGAAGGGTCGTAATTGACAATGTTTTAACTCCGAGTAAATAATGAACTAAATCAAAATGGAACATCAGACTTCCTTTGCTTCTTAATTTCAATGATGTTTTGGGTTGTTATTGTTGATGGCATTACATTCAAGTTCGAGTTCTCATATTATTTATCCAAGTTGCTGCAACTTTCTTTATCCTTCTATTTTGGGAATTTTCTGTCATTCATTGCATTGAAATATGGTAACAAATAAAATGTGATGATTCTTCATGTACCCATGTTGCTGATTCCTTACGGTTTGGTGCTCAGATACCCGAAACATGACGGATCTCATCACTGCAATCCTTCAGAGATTGGGGAGTGACATTCACTGGAACAACCTTCCTCAGATTCTGGTGATCTCAAACTTTAATTTCATGAACAAAAATGCCCGAGGGGACACCTAAAACTCATGCACCCACACAATGGAAGAGTCAACCTAAAAATCCAATATAACTCAGTCTTACAAATTTCAATACTCAATAGTATTAAACAAAAGGATTCAAAACTTGTAATAATGCATATTTATTTGACATCTATGTTTCAACTAACTTCTTATGCTCCCACACATGCGCTCACACATAACCAATTAAGACATTCTCTTGCTTCATCCACAATGCTTACGTGCAAAACTTTTTCAACTGCAGTATGAGGATGAAGACCATGACAAAGTTGTACTTGCATCGGACAGTGATCTGATCACAGCTGTTGAGCACGCAAGGTCGGCTGGTTGGAAGGTAATCCATTATGTAAACTTGAGTGCCCTTTTCTTCTGCATCATATAATTACAACCATGACATTGGAAAATTACATATGCTTGACCCACAGGGACTAAGGTTGCATCTAGATTACTCAAGAGTGCCACACCGTAGGGCGGGGGGTTCTAGATCGAGCGGTATGGAAATGGAATATGCTCATCAGACAGATGCATGGGCAGCAGCCTACAGTGCCGTGGCCACTGGTGCTGCATTAGTTGCTGCCTTAGGCATATTAGCCTTCTTGAGAAGAAACAACTCATAAGCTCATCATTCTGAAGAACCAACTATTGTTGTGGTGGCAGTGGCGGTGGTATGTGATTTGCGTTATTATTCCTTATATATTGGTGTATATCGGCTCCGAGATGGCGACAAGTCTCAACTCTTTTCTCCTGGGGGCACAATTCAAGGAGTTTTTCGATCAGGATGCCGATTGTATGTATTGTCAGGCAATAGATTGAATGCTGTAAATTCTACATACCGCCAATTTTTTGTCGCAACAGTGCTACTTTAGCCTCAAGGGTAACACCACAATCTTGCACATATGGTCATTGTCTGTGGACGGTGTCAACCTTGCTGTGACTGTAGCAGAATCCATTTTTTTGTACTCTGATCATATGAACTTTAGCTATGCCTACTACATTCATATAATGACGTTGTCCATGTACTCGCTCTGTATTAACGATTGTTGTTCCCATGAAAATTTGGAACAGAAATAATTTTGAGAATATTTAATTCAGTGTATTTGTCCAATTTGACTTCTTTTATATTACGTATCGAGTTGCTTACGTTGCATTTGTGAGATAAAAGGCATCGTTTTCTAATGGTTCGTTTATTTTTATCTAAAGTTTTATACGTGAACAACATTACAAATAGTAATATTGCATCACACTATTTTTTCCCATCATAGTTGAAGCACACTTCATTTTTGTGGTTCAAATCTGCATTCTTCGTTGAATCTTGATCGGTCAATCCTTAGACAAAAGAGTACTCCGCATAAATTAGTAAAATCATGTTTCACTCCTACAAAATTCAAGGAATTTCGAAAGAAAAGAAATTGGTTTTTTCTCATTTTCATTAACAAAAGAGGAGGAATTTGATTTTCCCTCCTCTTAGTACATCTTGCATTTTCATTTTCTTTTCTTTTCCTCTCTAACCAAACAAAGAACTGTTTTCTCTCTTTTTCTTTTTTTTTCCTTTTCAAATTCGTTGAACCAGACATCACAAGTTTGAACTTGAGACTCTTTTGTTTAATAACTGTGGACCTGTAGTCTGTTGAGATTCTAAAATATGTCTTCATGTTTGCCATATTGTTTGATTATGAACACCAAAGCATCCTTTACTGATTGTCTTTCCAAAAGGTTGTTGTTGCTGTCATTACTGTCAATAGTGAGGTTTCTCCACATTTATATACTAACCCAAACAACGGAACCCAACAGACGACCGGTGTGGGATACTAAACCGGGCTAAACAACAAAAGGGCAGGACAGACGGACCGAAACCGACCCCTAAATGGGCCGGGCCAAACCAACAGGTAGGCATGCAGGCTCTCTATAAACCACCATCATACAATTTCCTATTAAGCTATGTATGTTTCTTGTTGAACTACTCAGCTAATATCCACAAATGTTCTGTCTTGAATAAAGTTTGATAAATGTAGACCTCAGATAAATCATTAGTTTAGTGGTATATAGTTTCTTTAGATTTATTCAAGCAAGTTTTTCATTCATTTTCATATCATTAATGTTAATATATGCCTTGCCAATGACTCCTATGAATCTGCATAATTGGTACTAAGATTTTTTTTTGCAGCATTTTTTTTTTGTTTTAAAGATCCCATCATCCAACAATTTGAAAGATTTCACACTCAGAAGTCAAAATGGCAATATATCTGATATTCTGATGTATCACACTGTGGTAGAAAAAAAAGGATGAACGAGTTACATTTTTCGCGAAATTGAAGAAAACGACACTTTTATCATTTTTTTGAGTCACAATCTTGTCACATGAATCTTACGATAAAGATAAGTCTGTTCATTTGATCATTAAGTTCAGCCGAATTTATCCATCGCCTGCCACATGTACACTTAGATCATACATTGATAAACGTACCCCACAACGAGACGTTAAAGTGGAGAAAAAAATATAATAATATAAAATTTTTGGCATTTTACACCTCTTTTTTAGCCCTAATGGTTTTCTCATTTCTTGAACTTCTTCACTAAGATGATAATACATTATAGATTAAATCCATATATAAAAAAAAACTTTTTTTTACTGTTTTCTACTCTTCTCACTTGAACTGCAGCAAAAGAAAAAAAACATTAAAAATTAATTTTAACTAATGAATGTTTTAATCTAACATTTGAAGGTGATAAAAAAGATTAGTGTTGCTGGGTTTCACTGTTTTATTCAAACCTGATTTTTTGTTTTGAATTTCTAGGAGGTTTAAAGGCCCCCCTAATACAGTGTTTAGGTTTTGAAATTATATTTAAAAATTGTGAATATTAGTTATGATAATGCCAATGGTAAACACTGAATTTTTCCTCCAAATTTCAAACATGATAAATTAAGCAAACAATTAATTATCATTAAACAAGTCATTATTAATTAAGACCAAAATCCACAGATGAAAAAGGAGAATATAAAACAATGCAGAAAAGGAAATATCATTATTAAAAAAATAAAATAGGAAAAAATATTAATACATGCACTTAATTACCTGTCAAGTCAAATTTTTAATCAGGTTTAGAATTTAACCTCGGTTGGGTTAATGTTAATGGGTTCCCTATAATAAAACCGCCCAATATAATATGTCTGCTATTTTTCCAATACTTAGGAATATTTTCAAGGGTTTCACAAATATTATCTGAATTTCAGTCCTTTTATCATAAAATTTGACGAACCAATTTCTTCTCACTCTAAGCGCTCTTGCATTACTCATCAGAACGATTCATATACATACAGGTAATTTATAATTTATTTCTATTATTTATTTATTATTATTTTTTTTAAAAATATAAAAAAGCTATAATGCTGTTTTACCTTTTTAATCTGAATTCATATTTATTTGTTTATTTTTTCCGTAAAGGAAAATTTCCTCTTATTTATCTGGTTGGAAAATTTTGCAGGGCTGAACTTTGAAGTTATTAAAGGCCAGGTTCAAGGTAATTAAGCTTTTCTGAAATTATTAGTTTTTGTTATTGAATTTACATTTTATTTAAAAATTGTGCATATTATTATATCTGCTGGATTCTGCTCTGTATATGTTCTTCATTAATGCTAATTTTTTCCAGGTTTTGTTTCCTCATTCAATTCACTTTTGTTTAAAGCATGTGTCAGAAAGTTTCAATTTTGCATTAAAGAACAAAATTGAATGTTTTGGAGTTGATTTCACTTCATTAATTTGGGATCTTCTTAATAAGAATGTGAAGAAGGATTTGATGGATCTATTCAAAGTGTGTTTACATGAACATATTTATGGAGGATCCAATTGTGATTTGTGATAGATCTAAACAAGTGGGTTTGCATTAATACTTGTATTAGATTATGCATTAAGATCTGCATTTCCTCACAACCATTTCACTCAACTTTATGCAGTTTCAATTCCTTTCCTTGTTTGAATCTTTCGTTAGCGTGTGATATTAACTCTCCCTCGCCACATTCTAGCGTTGTTCATAAAACAAAAATGTTGTTTTTGTATGCCACTCTTGTGTAGATAGATGAAGGGTCTGTTCCGTTCAACTTATTTTTTCAGCTTATTACTTATTCTTATTAAAATCAGATCAGATCCCAGCCAAAGTTGTGCACCGTACTTTTTTCACACACATCCAAAGCAGTGTTACTAACCCGGAGCCGGACGCCGAATTGGTCTGGTCCCACCCCACAAAACCCAGAAAAAATTGGGTTGTGTACCTAAAGCACCATTGAATCCCCAATGCCTGTTTCCGACTTTCAAAAAATGTTTTTAGGGGAAAATGATGTTTTCTTATGTCGTGTATCCTACGTAACGTATGGCAAATTTGAGCCTTTTTTCCTTCATACGTTCTCTCGTTTTTTCAGCCTACTTAGTACAACAAAGTCTTGGAATGGAGATCAATAGAGTGGAAGCCCTTAAGGCAAAAGAAGTTGCAGAGAAGAAGCTGTTGGATAAGGACTTTGTTGGTGCCCGAGTTTTCGCTCTAAAAGCCCAAAACCTGTTTGCGGGCCTTGATGGGCTCGCAAAACTGGTTGAAGTCATCAACGTCTACTGTAACATTCGGAAGACAATCAATGGAGAAGTAGACTGGTACGCCATCCTCGGCGTGGATTCTTTGGCAGACAACCAAACATTGTGGAAGCATTATACGAGGATGTCTTTGACCCTACAGCCCCACAAGAACGACTCTTGCGGGGCCAGTGGGGCCTACAAGATACTCTCTGAAGCCTGGAGTCTCTTGTCTGATCCTGCTAAAAGAGCTAGCTATGACATGCGACAACGGCTCGCTGTAACAACCGCCGCTAGTAATATCCGGCCAACCACCACACAACCACCACCACCACCGGCTTTCCTGCCAGGGAGAAAGACCTTCTGGACTAAATGCAGCACATGTGGCACACATTTCGAGTACTCAGTAGTCTACATCCACAAACTCATTGCCTGCGCCCGCTGCCATTCGCCGTTTTGGGCAACAGAGGAAAGAGCTCATTTAGATCGGCTATTCCCAAAATGCCCCTCTCCTGGGGCGAGACTCCTTCCAACTCCTCCAAACATGGCAACAATGCCGTCTAAAATGTCTTCTGGGGTTGGCCAAATGAGGCCAATGGTGCCACCTTCCTGTCCAGCTACTGCTACTCAAGCAGAGGAATTCAGGTTCAAAAGAAAGAGGATGATGACTCAAATAATGGCTTCAAAAGAAAATGTTTCTGTGAATAAAAAAACCAAACCCAAAGTTATGGGGGTGGAGATGCGCAATATGCTAATAGGGAAGGCCTTATCAGAAGTAAAAAAGAAAGTAGAGCAATGGAATTATGTAACAGACAAAGATGAGAAATATGACAATGACAAGCTGTCATCATCAGATAATCTTCTTCTTGAGTCTTCAACAATGAGTGTTCCAGATTCAGAGTTTCATGATTTTGATAAGGACAGAATGGAAGAATCTTTTGCAGAGAATGAAGTATGGGCTGCTTATGACTGTGATGATGGGATGCCAAGATACTATGCCATGATCAAGAAGGTGATGTCCAAAAGACCATTCAAGACATGCATCAGTTGGTTGAACTCCAAGACTAACAGTGAACTGGGACCTATGAAATGGGTTGCTTCTGGGTTTCCCAAAACCAGTGGTGACTTCTGGATGGGCAAGTCTGTGGTCAACGCTTCCCTCAACACATTCTCTCACAAGGTCAGGTGGGCAAAAGGTTCCCGCGGTGTCATCCGGATCTACCCGAGTAAAGGTGACATTTGGGCTCTGTACAACGAGTGGTCACCCGAATGGAACGAGTTGACTCCGGACGGTGTGGTTCACAAGTATGAGATGGTTCAAATAGTCGATGAATTCGAGGAGGACGGAGTTGCTAGGGTTGTTCCCCTAGTCAAAGTGCATGGTCATAGGTCGGTGTTTAAGCAGCACGCGGACCCCAACGAAATCCGTTCTATCCCAAAAGAAGAGATTTTCAGGCTATCCCACCAAATCCCTTCTTATGTGATAACGGGTTCTGAAGGTCCAAACGCTCCCCCCTCTACAGGGTTTCTTGAGCTTGATCCCGCGGCCTTGCCTCTCGAACTCCTAGATGTCATAAGAGTTGAGGAACATGGGAAGGAGGTGGGAGGAGAAAGGAGGCCCCACGGTCAAGAACCCGACATTGTGGACCCACGTTTTCGTTTGACATATTTCAGAAAACGAAAGGGCAAAAAGTCAATGATTAAGAGCACTGTTGTGACTGATGAGATGATGACACCCGTGATCAAAGGGAACAAAGCCTCTTTTGAAATGACAATGAAGGGCACATAAAACTATATGAGAGAAGTGACTTTTTGGAATTAGGGCCAAATGTATAGAATGTTAAAAAGATAGGTGTTTAAATGAAACCGAACCTCTTATGGCGTGACAATGAAGAGTACATAGGAGAGAATTTTTTTTGTGAAATGTAACATTAAATGGTTGTAAAGAATACAAGTAGAAATATGTAGTTTTTTTACTTCAAAAATGAAAGACAATAATGGATTTTTTATTCATTTTATACTCCGTATTTAGATCATGTTTATTAATTTTTTCGAAATCTCTTCATTATTTCTCCTTGTGTATTTCATTGAACTTCAGTTATAAATTAATTTTCTTGCAAATCAAAGAGCTCGTATGTTGATATAAGTATAATGTTCTTGGCAAGAATATATATATAATTAAGGTCATTGTTCAACCCTTTTATGTCTTAGTTAAATTTTATTTTGTGTAGATCTCATTGTGTTACGAGCCCATACATATATTTTAAATACTCCGTACAAACCCATTTTCAAATGTATTATTATAATCACTGTCATGCTTTGACTCGTTATATATCCAATAAACACTATTTATATCTATCCATTCAATGCTCTAGGGGAAAGGGCAGGTGAAATCTTTAAGATTTGACGTACATTTTTTGGATAATAATATACTCCGTAATTAATTGTGTAACTTAGAGATTTATGTATACATTTAAAGTTAAGATATTCAATATATAGGATCTAGGCATAGTTGAATTAAGAAAAGTAATAACTTGCACAAAGATAAATTTATGTATGTATTTCTTACCAAGAACGTCCTATTTAGATCAATGCAAGCGAGTCAAATGAAACAGCAATTCTAAGATTTTACCACATCTAATAAAAAATTATGTATTAAATAATATATTTTGTTTACAAATTAGTCATTGATATATAATTATAAAAAGAAATAAGAGCGCTTTCGTGTGCAAGAAAACTAATACACAACATAAGTTTTTTAATGGTCACCTTTCACTCCAAAAAACCATGAACATTGGATACTTTTCGCTTTAAAGAGAAAGTATGATGCAGACATAAGAAGGGATTTGGTGGGATAGTCAGAATAGTCTGAAAATCTCTTCTTTTAAGATAGAACGGATTTCGTTGGGGTCCGCGTGCTGCTTAAACACCGACCTATGACCATGCACTTTGACCAGGGGAACAACCCTAGCAACTCCGTCCTCCTCGGATTCATCAACTATTTGAACCATCTCATACTTGTGAATCACACCGTCCGGAGTCAACTCGTTTCATTCGGGTGACCACTCGCTGTACAGAGCCCAAATGTCGCCTTTACTGAGGTAGATCCGGATGACACCACGGGAACTTTTTGTCCACGTAACCTTGTGGAGAATGTGTTGAGGGAAGCGTTGACCACACACTTGCCCATCTAGAAGTCACCACTGGTTTTGGGAAACCCAGAAGCAACCCATTTTATAGGTCCCAAGTTTTGTGTTGGAAAAATAAAGCCAAACGGGCTTGCGGGCAGCCTTTTTGGAGCCAACATATATTAATGGTTTTTTGGATGAAGTTATTTGTACACCAAAATTTGTACCTCATTTTTGTACCTAGAGGCATGCACCAATATTTTGTGTTAGTGTGATGTTAGTATGATGCTTTACATTGACAAAAAATATCAGTGCAAATGTTTTTAATTGAACTTCATTTTCTGTCAGTGTGAACCGTTAAAATGTCAGTGGATTTCTTTGTGGTATACTTTTGGTGTACCCCTAGCATGGTTGTAAGCTATTTGTACACCAAAATTTGTACCCTATTTTGTATCACAAAGGCATGCACCAATATTTTGTACTAGTGTGATGTTAGTGTGATGAGTTACATTGATTAAAAATGTTAGATAATTTTTTTAGTTAAACTAACATTTTCTGCCAGTGTGAACCGTTATAATGTTAGTACATTTTTTTGGGTACAACTTGGAGTACATTTTTGGTGTACCCCTAACATGGTTGTATATTAATATGTTCCAACGATTTAAGTCGTTAGAATATGAAATCATGTTCAACTAGGCTACATGGATATTTTGGTGTTTAATGTGCCAAAATAGTTGAAGAGGTGAATGAGAAAATATTGGGGAGTACTAGGCTTTATAGAGTTTGAACTTTATAAAGCATGAACATTGGATCAAAATAGTTAAGCATGTGAATGAGAAAATATTAAGTACTTGATTTATGTACTCCTCTAGTAGTGAGATAGTGATTTGATTTTATAGAGTATGAACTTATGATATTGGACCTTCTTATAATTATTCCATATTTCAATTCATATTTACACATTCGTTCAAAATTATTTAAGGTCTTTTTTTCTATATGGCGCCCAAAAGCTAAATGTGTATTATTAAGTATCAACTATGAAGTACTATACTAAAAAAACAAACTATGAAAGACTATCTATTATGCTCTATATTTATTATGAAGCAATATATTAGATATAAACTTTTATATTTATATTTGAATATATTCGTTAACATATCGAATCAAATGCATATACATTTCTAATCGCTTTCTTTCGAATTCTAATAAATATTTATATTCTTATTCGTACTTATTTTTTCGAATACGAATCATTGATTTCGAATGCGAATCACAAATCGATTCAAAATTAATTACTCCCTCCGTCCCGGAGTATTCGTCCAGTTTTGACTTTTGAAACAATTCATCTAATCACTTTGACTCATCAAATTCTCTCAATGTGTAAGACTAAATATAGTTATGTGTGATCTTGTTTGATTTGTCTTAACATATACTCCCTCCGTTTTCAAAAACACTTCCTCTTTTATTTTTTTCACTTCCAACAAAACACTTCCACTTTCTATTAAAAAATCACTTTTACCCTTACTTTTTCATACCCTACCTATCACATCATACTTTTTCTCTAATAATCTACCCATCACATCTTACTTTTACCTATCACATCAAGGGCAAAATTAGAAGTCAACTATAATTTAACACTTCCTTATTTTTCCACTTTTTCAAAGTAGGAACTCTTTTTGAGAACGGAGGGAGTAGATTATTAATATATAATTTCTATAATTTTTTAATATACAAATTTCAAGATAAAATGGATTAAATAAGTGTATTGGGTGGTGTGTAAAAATGAAAGTCGACAAATACTCTGGGACGGAGGTAATATTTATTTTTCAACCCTAAAGATTATAACTCTGTTTACTTAGTTCCAAGTAATTGTCTAGTCGATCCTAATTGGGAACAAATTGGTTCATTCCATTTTTATGTATATTATGAAATTGCAGTGCAATGACAAATTTATGCAACGATCTTACCATTTTGAATTAGACTAAAAAAATTGTAGATATAATTTAATTTCAAATTCGGATTGTGGATTCAACCGTGATAGGTGTACATCACTTGCTGTATACCAAAGATTTATACTGACATATTGATAACTTGCACTAGCACTCAAAATTTTAGTGTGGAATTTTGGGTTACACATGCATTTTATGTCACTACATCCCATAAGAATTTCAAGTACAAACTCTTGTTGTACAACTTGGTGCATAACAAGTGGTGCGTTATGCAAGTACTACCTCCGTCCCGCTATATTCGTCCAGTTTTGACTTTTGGAACTGTTCATCTAAGCACTTTGACTCATCAAATTCTCTCAATGTGTAAGCCTAAATATAGTCATGTGTGATCTTGTTTGATTTGTCTTAACATATAGATTATTAACATATAATTTCTATAATTTTTTAATATACAAATTACAAGATAAAATTGATTAAAGAAGTGTATTGGATGGTGTGTAAAAATGAAAGTGGACAAATATAGTGGGACGGAGGGAGTAATTTTATACTTTTATTATTGTGGATTTAATTGGAACATTCTTGACCAATATTTAAATTTTTAAAATGATGTATTTGTCAGTTAGATGCACCCTTTTAAAATAAAAAAATGACCGAATTTTTTATAGTTCTTCCGTCTCAAATTAGGTCATGTTTTCCCCAACTTATTTTTTGTACTTATTAGTTATTCTTATTGAAATCAGATCAGATAAAAAATAGCATTAAATATAACTACATTCAGATCAGATCATACTCATTCAGATCAAACGAAGAGAACATGTCCTTAATCTTTCTTTTTGAAATGTCCTAAATTAATTTTCCACATTTCTTTTTTGAAAAGTTTTTTTGTGGCTCGGTTTTTTTTCATTCTCTTCTGCATCAGTTTCAAACATACAATTTTATTTTTCTTAAACTCCGTATAAAGTATAGCTTAAATAAATATTTACACGTTTTGACTAGAGTTGAAATTAAGGGAGGGATAATTTTGTGTTGACTTTCCAAAAATACTCTTGATGTGATGGGTAAAAGTAGGATGTGATGTGTAGATTATTAGAAAAAAGGTATGATGTGATAGGTAAGGTTTGAAAAAGTAAGGGGTAAAAGTGGTTTTTTAATAAAAATAGAAAGGAGATTGTTGGACACAATTTTTTGAAACGTGTAAATCTTTTTGGAACGGAGGGAGTACATATTTTAATTTTGATTTCGGTTGAAAATGATAAGATTATTTCATACTCTCTAGTTATTAAAAACTTAACAAGTTGATGACACTAAAGTATAAATCACTTGTAAAATCATATTTTGTTTTAAAATGTTTGATTAGAATTTTTTTTTTTTTAGAAAATCGTTTTGTTGTAACAAATTATCAAGAATTGTATTTGCTGTTTTTCAAAAAAATTAAAATAAATTTCTGTTTGTTCAATCAAATCGGGTGTATAAAAACGGGGTGAGGCGTACTTTTTTCCAAGCCCACTATCCCTGTCAGTCTCTTTCTTGCCAAAAACAATGGAAAACAGCCCCCAGCAAGCGGCGGCGGCGGCTGCCGCAGCAGCTCAGACAGCCGGTGGTTACCCTCCGGCACCGCCAGCGTACCACCATCTCCTCCAGCAACAGCAGCAGCAGCTGCAATTGTTCTGGAACTTCCAACGGCAGGAGATCGAGCAGGTGACGGACTTCAAAAATCACCAGCTCCCTCTCGCCAGGATCAAGAAGATCATGAAGGCCGACGAGGACGTCCGCATGATCTCAGCCGAGGCGCCTATCCTCTTCGCCAAGGCCTGCGAGCTCTTCATCCTCGAGCTCACCATCCGCTCCTGGATCCACGCCGAGGAGAACAAGCGCCGCACCCTCCAGAAGAATGACATCGCGGCCGCCATCACCCGCACGGACATCTTCGATTTCCTCGTCGACATTGTGCCCAGAGACGAGATCAAGGATGAGGCCGCCGCCCTCGTCGGCCCTGCCGCCGCCGGAATCGTCGCCGGATCCACAGCTAGCGGTGTCCCTTACTACTACCCTCCAATTGGCCAGCCCGCACCTCCTGGTGTCATGATAGGAAGGCCCGCTTTGCCTGGCGTGGATCCGTCCTTGTACGTGCAGCCACCACCTCCGCCGTCTCAGGCGTGGCAGTCTGTGTGGCAGCCTCAGGAGGACAATTCTTATGCAAGTGGAGGCAGCAGCGGCCAGGCCAACCTTGACGGCCAAGGGTATGTCTCTGCATCTCTAAGATCTATAATCTAGGGTTTCTCAGAGCCCAAATTGCTCCCAAATATGCTTCCCCTTTTACCCACCTTGTGTTTATATGCTTTTCATAATGTGAATGCAATGCTAAGGTTCAATTCTGCTTTCCTATAAAGCTCCTGCCCTGAGGAATTGCCCGAATCCTCATTTTGGTGAGGATTAAGAATATATATGAGTAGAGATTTGGTGATATGTAGGAATAATGGAGGTTTTCTTTGAATGTGTGTGTTGGTTCTTTTCATATTCAAGTGGTTTGACATAATTGAGACACCCTTTATGCTAATGGAGGGTCATGATCATAATGCCCCAGAAACTATGAAATTAGGGCTCGTTCTGAATGGTTACCCTTTGTGTTTTTTAATCTAAAAACAATGACACTAGATCCATTATAATCTCAACTCCGTAGGGGTTTGGCGATCAAGATGTATGCAACATTACACTTGTATTATTGCTGCTGCATTAATTTCGCAAAACATCATAGAAAGTAAGAAGGAAGTTAAGTGTAACTCATCATTATGATTTTGTCCGTTATTTATCCAAAAGTAATACATTGCCAAAAATGACTCTTTTAGCTCCGCGGGCAATGGTTGGACACAAGGAAATACTTGCACAGACACTGGGAATACACTCGAGAGATTTTATACTCACCTCTGTAGTTTCCACATCTATAAAGAAAAGACACTAGACCCTCTAACTGTTAAGTCCTAGAAGTAGCACCTTGCAAAAAATGCAATGTAAGGTTGCCTGGATAACACCATTCTGGGAATCCTTGCTCAAAATGATTTGAAATTTAATAGCAAGATTAGGAACGGTTTTTCTTTTCAATATGATAGTATGGAAATGTTTTGCTCAAAATGTTTTTTAGATTTGAAAACATTCAAATCTAAAAACAAAGTTATGAAAAGAAAAAAAGAAATGTGGTTTTTTGTTTTTTGTTGTCCATCTTCAAAATGAACATGACTAGAATAAGTATAGCCATTCTTTAGCTCATTAAATTGGGTGTTTTGAGCTTAATTAATTTTTTACTTAAATGCCATTCAACAAAAGTTGTTTCCTTTTCAATCAGTTTTCCAAAAAAAACCTGTAAAGGGATAGTTTTTCAAAAACTTTATTTTACTGTTTTAATTTATCAACAACTATCCAACTTCTGAATCAAAATACTGCTTTGAAATATATTGTTTTCAATTTTCTTTAAAAAGTATATTTTCAAAATTTTAAACCACAACACATTTTAAAACCAAAATGCCCTTTTAATTGTTAAATATACACACAGTGTGAATGCGTTAACCAAAGCTTGTTATAACAAAGTTATGAGCTCACTCTTAGTTTACTACTGATGCACCCATTAAAGTATTTCAACTAGGTTAGCTTCTTTCGTTAAATCTTTATGAGACAATTGGTTTTGTACCGGACATTCCCGATTGCAATCAGTAACACCCTTTGAGATACCTATATTAGGATAAAGAGGGTGTATGGTTGACTAAGGTTGTACCCAAGATTGCCAAGAATCAATATGGAACTCATTGTGGGCTTCAACTTTAAATATGCTCCGTACCAATAAAGGCAACCTGGTGCACAAAGCATACCCACCACAAGGGTGTTATCGAGGCAACATTACCTTGTGTTTGGGAACTTCTAGGACTTGAAGCTGTGACCTTAATAGTTAGAAGGTCTAGTATATTTCTGGATGATGCGAAGAGTGTGGAGGTAAGTATGGAGTCATTCAAGTTATTCTCTATAACTGTGCAAGTATTGCTTTGTGGGTATTGGAAATAAATGAGATTCCCTTAAAGATTTGAATCACCATTCTCTGATGCATTTGTGTTCTTCCAATAATTACACTCTTTGTTCCTTCGCATAATTGTGTGTTGCCACATGTTCTAATACCCTCTGCAACATTCCTCGTCTTTTCAAGTTTTAGTTGTTATGACATTTCCTACTTGAGCAAGCTGTTAAATACTCTCTAATTGTTAGATTTGAGAGAATATATGGGGAAATATTTTTGTATATTTCTCAATGAATAATAAGAGATGTACAAAGTTGTATATATAGGAACCCACATGTTGGGAACTCTAGTTTAACTAGGAAATGAATTATACAAGGAAAAGGAATAACTATACAAGGAAGAGGGCAGGCGGCCCAATCTGAGTCACACCATCCAGTCAAGTATAAACTGTTTGTAGTAGATAAAAGTATTCCTTGCCCAGGACACCCCTTTAGATATGTCACTACACATAGCGCTGAATGCCAATGATCTTCACGTGGCTCATTGAGAAAATGTGCCAAAGTATGAACAACATAGGCCAATTTAGGGCGAGTAACAGACGAATAACTAAGTGTCTCACAAGGCTTCTATACTTATTAGGATCAGGAAGTAGAGGACTCTTAGAAAGAGCCAAACAATGATTTCCCTCCATAGGAGCTCTAAGAGGCCGCGAGCCAAGAATCCTGTCTCTTAAATAATATCCAGAGCATGTTTCCTTTGACATAGAAAAATTCCTGAGTATCTTTGAACAAACTCAATACCCAAGACTTATTTCAAGAAACCAAGGTCCTTCATGTGGAATTTTAGATGAATAATTTTTAATTTTTGCATCATTATCTCAATTGTTCCTTGCAATAATCAAATTATCCACTTACACAAGGACATGGATGACCCTCCATGCCATGGAACGAAAAAAGAGAGTAGTCGAAGACAGATTGCACAAACCCATACTGCTTCAAAGCTCGGGACAATTTAGCAAACCAACAACGGGGTGCCTGTTTTAGACCATACAAAGATTTCTTTAGCTTGCATGCCCGACTCTGTGTGGATGACGCAAAGCCAGGTGGCAAGCGCATGTAGGCGAATGTAGACATTCTCTTTGAGGTCACCGTGTAAAAAAGACATTGTGCACATTTATCTGGTGCAATTCCCATGCTAATGCAGCAGTAACAGCGAGCAACGTACGAACAATTTGAACTTGACAACAAGAGCAGAAGTTTTATTATAATCCAATCCTTCAATCTTATAATTGCCAAAAATGACATGACGCGCTCTGTGATGCTCAATGCTCCGATCTGACTTTTGCTTGATCTTGTAAACCCACATGCTTCTAAGGGGTTTCATATGCACATGAGTAAGGACAATGGTCCACGTACCACTGCTTTCAAGGCATCAATTTCCTCCCGCATTGCTCTACACCAATGTTCAGATCACATAGCTTGATGAAAGTTTCCGGGCTCAATTTACATATCAAAACTTGACAAATGACATTTATGCGAGGTTGTAAACATGTCATAAGAAATATATGTGGTGAGAGGATACCTACAGCCCTCATTCATAGCACTTAGCATATGTAACATAGTCGGACAGGCAAACATTAGGAGCACGAGCATGTTGTCCCCGTCCCAGCTGAGGCTTGGCATCAACAACAAGAGGTTCCAACAAAGTCACTGGGGCTACTGTCGGCATAGACAGCTCCGTTTCGTCATGTTCGGGAGGAACATCGCTAACTGTCTCCCTCACAACTTGCTCCGTTTTGTCATGGAGGAGATACCATGTTAGATTTGAGAGAATACTTGAGGAAATATTTATGTGTGTTTCTGAATGAATCATAAGAGATGTACAAAGCTGTATATGTAGGAACTCAATTCCAAGTAGGAAATGAATTATACAAGAAACAAGAAATAATTACACAAAGGAAACAAATTACAAAACATATTAACATTCCTAATTTCCTATTCCTAGCAATAATTCATTGACTCTTTGAAAATCTGTTCTGCAGGTAAGAGTCTCTTCTTTTCCTTCTTCATTCCCAGATGATGATTGGCGGGGCCATGGAGTAGACATTTCCAAACAGTCCCTCTGATCTGATCCCAAACAACAATGGAGTCTCTCTTCTAGTGTTATGTGCATCCTGTGCTAAGCGCTGTATGAAAACGAAACAAAACAAAAAAGAAGAAGGATTTTGTTCAGTTGGTGTTTGTTTTCCTAAAATAATCGCATTGGGGGTTGGATTCTATGAATCTCATCAACTCAATTATTAGCTTGTGCTCTTGTTCCTCATTTTTTTTTCTATTAAAATTTAGGTCAGGTTCACCCCACCTCATCGTATTGGTTCTGATCTAATTGGAATAAGTTCTGATCTGATCTGAGTCCAATAAAAATAAGTAATAAGTAAAAAAGGGTTGAGGAGAACATGGTCTTAGACTCTGTTCCGTTTAACTTATTTTTTTTGATCTAATCTGATCTGTTCTGATTTGATTAGATCTGATATGATTGGATCTGATTGGATCTGATCTGATCTAATCTGATTAATTATGATTTGATTTAAAATTCAAATCAATAATTTGATTTGACATTATAATAACGTTTAAAAATTGTAATGATAATTCATATTATTAATCAATATTTTTTATTTTATTATTATTTTTTAATAAAACAAAATTAGTTATTTCATATATTAGAATAATCATTCATATTATAATGTAATAATATTTTTATTTTATGATTATTTTTTGGTGAAATAAGAATATTGATTTAGTATTTTAATAATTAGTTCATATAAACATTAGAATAAATATTTAATTTATATATACATTACAAAGTAATTAAATTTAGATAATCAATATAGAGAATAGATAGTATTTCTATTAGAAACTCAAATTATAGGTACCAATAAAAATGTAGCAATAAAAGATCAAAAGTTTAGAAAAGATCAAAAGTTTACATGTAGCAATAAAAATGTGTTCTGAAACTCAAATGTATAAAAGATCAAAAGTTTAAAACTTAAAGATAATTTTTCCAACGTCTAATAATTAAGGATTATTTTCTCAGTTTTCTATTTAACTTGTTTCTAAAGTTTATTCTTTTTCATTTTTAGTAATAATAATAATAATAATAATAATAATTCTTGATGGGATCTGATCTAGTCTGATCTAATCTGATCTGATTTGGTCTGATTCGATTTGATCTGATCTGGTCTGATCTGATTTGATCTAATTTTAACAAGAATAAGAAAAAATAAGAAAAAATAAGTTGAACGGAACGGGGCCTTAGTAGGTGTTTCTATAAGCTTATAAAATGGTCAAATTTGTTTATGAATTCTTTTTTTTAATTTATAAGTCGGTTAATGCCATGTTTCTCTTTGCTTAAAAATTCTCATAAGTTACTTATAATTTAGAAAAATTAAGTAGGTTTTACCTACTTATTTTAAAGTTAGTTTTTTCGTTTTTCTGTTTTGACCAGATTATTTATAAAATTATCTTTTACTTATGACTATTCTAGAATAGCTTATCTTTCATTTATGTCATTTCACTCCCACAAAAGAATGATTAACTTTAAGTAATAAGCACATGCATAGAGAAACACCCTCTTTATTTATATGTGTACCTTATGTATCCAGCTAGAAATTTTGGATGTTGATTTTTCTTGGTCAAATACATTAAAATTTTGACCAGGAATACATTTCTTGTTAAAAATTGAGCTCATTTCTTTTGACATTGAGAGCCCGTGTCATATTATGACATTCGGTCTAATTGGGGCATCGTAAGTGTCTCGTTTGAAAAATTGACTGTTCCAATCCGAACCAACTACCCCTTCCCTAAGATTAAATCATCCGAGTTTAATTGATTTTGCAGTCAAATTTTTTAAGAAATTTAAAGTTAAAAAGAATGTCTTGTCATTAGAACAGTATTATTATTAGTGCTGCTTAAATAAAATCTATTGCCCCAAATTTTACCATCTGTCAAGCCCGGAGTACGTTTCGTCTCACTCAATATCCTTTTTTGGTGCATTGTATGTTGATTGAGTAGGGCTGGGGTTGTTTTCCACATGAAAAATATTTAGAAAACCCCACTCGGTGTATACCAAGTATACACCAAGATAAAAAAATAGAGATACTTATTATCTGTGCACGCATAGATATTAAGTGTCTGCATGTGTCTATTTTTGCCTTGATGCAAATTGAGGTTCCCCTAGCACCCCTCTTTTAACATTTATGACCATTTGGTTATTTTTAACTTTGAAGTGATTCTTATTTTCTATAACTTTTTTTTCGAACGTCAACCGTATAAGTCTGTCTCTTGCATCTCTCCCTGCTAGGCTCCTACCTCCTTTAGTTGATAGTTCACTCTCATAATTTTGACATTGGATTGTCACTCAAATGCCAAAGAAAGGGAGGACTAAAGCATATATAATGGGTGGGGTGCAATGGAGAACCTAAGAGGTGGGGTTCGAGGGGTAAGAATCACCTAAAGATCAAAAGGAGCATTGTATGACTCAGATGGAACAAATGTCATAATATAATATAGAAATTTAATGTAAAAAAACGTATAAATTGAATATATCACATGTAATAAGAATCTTACAAATTACACGTCTTCATAGGATTTTTAGTTTAATAAGAGAACATAAAAGAAGAATTTGACATCAACTAACACATTTGTACAAGTGTGAGTAAGTACTCTAATTATATTTTGTAGAAACCGGATTACTGTTGTTTCCTAGTGGATGATAGTTTGGTGATTAACGGAGTGGTGATTACTTGTATCATGCAGCTATTTAAGATGCATTATAGTCTTATAGACCTCTCACACAAGCAAATGAATAAAATTTAAAAGGGGTAATACTAGAAGTCTTAGTTAACCCTGCATTTTTAAAAATCAACTTATACTCTAAAATACGATATAAGATAAATTGATAAATTTACATATTAAAAACTACATCAAAAGTTTTACAAAATAAAAAGTGACATTAATGTTTTGCTTTATCAAATAATAAAAAAATAGATAAACAAAAAAAAATTATTGAGAGATGTCGCTGAAAAAATTGTAATCAATTTCGGAACAGAAAGAGTATCACTTCTTAGAATAAGAAGAGGCCAGATAAAAAATAATCAGATTAAACTAGATAAGACCTTACAAAATCAGATCATACCCAATCAAATCAGATGAAGAAAACAAGCTCTAAGACAAAGTTCCCCTACTTCCACTTTACTCCCTCTTTTTATCTTTTGCAACCTTCCATGCAATACTTTAACTGTTCATAACAATATTTGTGCATAGATATATAAGCAACATATGATGTCTAATTGAAATTTCATGCAATGTCAGAATCTGGCAAACTCACTTTGGATTTCCAAACATGAAATGGTACAACAAACACTGGTATTCACAGTTTATCAGAAGAATCATTTATCAAAGGAATTAATTCTCACAAGTATATATTATTAGTACAATGATACAGAGAAAAAATTGGGCAATCCCTTTTCTTCTAAGACAATTAAAAAGAAAAAAAAGTCAGATGGGTTAAAAAATACTCAACGCCTAATAAGGGTATTCCTCACCCACATGTACAAATTTTCAAAAAAAAAACAGATGAATATTTAAAAAAAAACTAAATTACATCCTATAAAACCCATTTTACAAACAAGCTAACCTCATACTCATATAGCAAAAGAGGACAGTCAAGCAGGCCGATCGGTAACCTCACATGAAATAGCTCAAAGACTTCTTCCGTCTTGAGCCTCCTTCGCCATAGAGCTCGTTCCACTGAACAAGCTCTGTCATGTTTGCAGACTCTGACATCACACTTGCGCAAACCTACACACCAATTCACCGGCAAAGGGCAATAGTGTCATTTTTAAGGGGGGAAAGAAAACTATGATCGATAACCAATGGAAGGGGGGAATTTTCCCTTACTTGTTCATGAGCATGTCTGAAGTCGTCCATGTTCAATGGTCGAATGTCTGCACTACTGCACAGAGATGGTGGAGGGTTACCTTCCATTGAGGCAGCAGCTTGCTCCTGCAATGGAAAAAAGCATTTTTGGCTTCATTTTGGACCAACGTTTCTGGTTAGCATTTTAGATAAAAAAAATTTAGTCGTGCCGGTGAACTTTCAAAACACTGAAGTTAAATGCTGCAGTTAGACATCATTTTCAAAACACTAAAGAAACCTTTTTGAAAATGAGATGAGGGAACAAAAAATTGTAGCAAAGTGATATAATGAGACAGCATACTTTCAATTTTTTGTCCTTGAAAAAAATAAACTTTTCGAAAATGAGATAAGAGAACGAGAAATTGTAGCGAAGGGATATAATGAGACAGCATACTTTCTTCTCTTTTTCTAAAATCTCTCTGATTGGACGATATGCAGCTGCCACACATAAATTCTGCAATCAGAGGTGTCAGACACAAGACATATTAGACTCCATGGGAGAGGGTTCCTTTTTCATAACAAAAATAAAACCAGAATTTACCTTAAGGTCACTTCCTGAATATCCATCGGTCATACTAGCAACGGAGTCCAAATCAACATCTGGTGACAAGTCTTCTTTTGCCAGTATCACTTTTAGAATCTTTTCTCTGTTAGGGGCATCTGGCAAACCGACCATCAATCTGAGAAAGAACCAGTTATTATTTTAGATCAAAATTCAAAGTTTTCAGCTCCAAATACACAAACATGCTCATTCGCGTGTTTCCTAACCTACGTGGCATCCGCCTAATTACTGCTTCATCAAGATCATACGGCCTATTTGTAGCTGCAAGGACAAGAACACGTTCTGTATCTTTTGTTCGCAGTCCATCCCAATTCATCATAAACTCATTTTTCATTTTGCGCATGGCCTCGTGTTCTCCAGGATTTTCCCTACGGCCCAGCATGCTATCAACCTTAGGTCAACCATTAATTTAAAAAAACCAAGAAAAGAGTCAGGATGGGAAAGAAAATCCAAAAAGAGAGTAATCTGTAGCGGTTCAATAGGCATCAGAGGCATACTTCATCCACAAAGATTACACTAGGTGCAATTTTACTAGCCAGCGAGAAGACAGCCTTGACATATTTCTCACCCTCCCCAAACCACTGCAACACACAATATAAATATAAATATTACTACAACTACTGATGATGATGATGATGAAATAAAGCAAACCTATTAGGAAGTTAATGGAATTGAAAATAAAAAGTTAAAATTGACAGCAACAATCCCTACTTTGATGTGTTTTACACAAATAATCCCCATGGGATACATGAACATTAATCCCAACCTGGTAATAGCTTAATAGATTCCCATTGGTTTTTCTTTTCTTTCTTTTGCATTTTTATAAGAAGCAAAAAGGCATGGGAGTGTTTATCACCCACTAACTTCTCAAACTTACTTTCCAAAACAAATCAAATTTCATGCTGAATCATATCCTTAAAGTTGTAATTTGTTTGTGAATGATATCAAATATTCTTCTAAAAATTGAAACAATAAACATTCAAAGAACGTAGAAACATCCAACAATTGTTCTTTCACAAAAGAATCATACAAAAATCAGCAATATCAAGGAAAATTCTCTGAGAATATATAGATTGGAAGAGTTTATGAATAAGCATAAGGTATCCAAATTGAGAAAATATTCAATTCTTCTGGTTTAACAAAGCTTTTATTTTTCATAAACATGTAAATTTTATTACTAATGCTAAATTCAATATTACTAAAGAATCATTAACTACATCAGTTAAACTTTGTAATCTCACTAAACTGAAGTCATATATTGTGACGAATAGAGTACAAACTAGTTATCAACATTATTTCAAGCTTATATTACATCTTTTCAAATCCTTGGACAAAAATAATCCCCATTTTGGAGAGCTTTACAAATATAATCTGATAGAATTTGGGATGGGTATGGACAACTGGATTAGGCTATAAGACGCTTGGGCTGAACCACATTAAAAGATTGAATCCAATCGATTAGTTAGTTCAACTCAAGAGCTTATATACCGATTAATTTCCCCACACTTTTCCGATGTGGGATGCTCTTTAACACTCCCCCTCAAGTGGACAACCGGACCATTTTGAATCTAACCGGTTGACCACTTGCAAATGAACTCCCATTCCCTTGACTTTTTTTTGAGCGCCAACACCTAAAGGACCACGAGCCGCTGGGTATGGACTTCCAGACGAGCAATCGTGTTAAACAGGCCACAGGCCGTTGGGTACATACTCCATACGGAACACTGGGCTAAAGACAAACGGACCGCTAGGAATGAACGTCTAGACGGACACCTTGACAAACGAGGTGGGCCAAAACCATCTCTGATACCATGATAGAATTTGGGATGGGTATGGACAACTGGATTAGGCTATAAGACGATTGGGCTGAACCACATTAAAAATTGAATCCAATCGATTAGTTAGTTCAACTCAAGATCTTATATACCGATTAATTTCCCCACACTTTTCCGATGTGGGATCCTCTTTAACATAATCCAAACTTGTTAATGGTTTTGCAGAAACAATCACATTATGGAGCCTTAATGCTGTCAAGCCAGAAACTATTTTTGTGAAGATATTGACAAGTTGGGATGATTGAAGTGCATTTCTCCTGTAGGGATTATTTTGTATAATGCATCAAAGTATGGCTAATAGTTGCCCATTTCACCAAAAAGGTTTGTAATGAAATCATAATATGTGCAAATGTTTTTCATAAAAAAGTATGACACGCAAACCTTTGAGGCGATGCTTGACATGGAGATGTTGATGAAGTTCGCACCAGCTTCTGTGGCAACAGCCTTAGCAAGCATTGTTTTCCCAGTGCCAGGAGGGCCAAATAGAAGTATTCCCTTACAAGGCTGCAAAAAGAAAAATAAATAATTTTAATAAAAATAAAATAACAGGAAGTGTGGTTGCAAAAGTAATGATGCATAAACAATCACAGAAAAATTCAGAATTAATAAAGAACAAGTAGCACCAACCTAAAGGGCCTGAAAGTGCAACAATAAAAAGAAACAAACCTAGTTGCCTAAGCCACATAACAAGTGCAAGTGAAGCAGTTTATCAAATTTTGTTAGCCAGAACTAAAAGGTAGACATTTCAATACAATATATCTATATGGGTCTACAACTAAATCCAAGACCACTCATATAAACCTGCATAGAGTCTACCTGATCGCTCGTTGTTTTATTAGCTACACAATAGATCACATCATATATAATTTTATCATCCGGGATCATAGTATTTTCTGCTCTTTTCATTTACAGGTAAATAACAGTTTCTTTTTCTTGCAATAGTTTAAATTGAAGTGTCTGGAACAAAATTATAAGTATGAAACCTTGGTTAACTGCCCCTTGGAGAAAAGCTCTGGCCTCTGCAAAGGAAGCATCACCAACTCTTTCAGAGTATCTTTGACGTTTTCCAGTGCACCAATATCATCAAATGTGACTCCAATATCAACCGAAGGGATGACATCTGCTAGGAGTCTCTTCTCAAAATCATTCTCGGTCACAACATCCTGGAACAGTTCAAGAAAGGTTGAGTTCTTCTACGAAGGAGAATATATTCGAATGTGTGAATATCAAGGATGAATGCAATCTTCAAAGTTCAAACATATCAAATAGTGCTGAAAAACACCTTAAGTGAGTTCTTCAGGCTTTTGGACTCATTTTGTGTGTCTTGCAATATGTCAACACCATATTGAATGCTGTTACACAACACGAGGCATTCTTTAAACACAATAACAAAACTAACAAGGGAGGGGGCTTGTTGCTAAGTATGTTACCTCTCAGAAGACATAGCAGTCATTGCATCAGAATCTTCTTGAGGGTTTTGCATTAAATGATGGCTCAATGCCCATCCAACAACCTTCTCCGCACCTTCAAATGCACCAAACTACTATTACATTGAAGTTAACAATAAGAGAGCCAGCATGTGATTAGAAAAAAGTATAAGAAATGAAAAATATTTGTTTACTCTCAATTGAAAAATGGGGGTCCTTGATGCACAATCGCTCCAGTCCATCACATTCTAATCCATTTCGGCTCAGAACCTATACTTATGATATAAATTATCATTTAGCACATATGGAGCACTATATATCGAACTATAAAATTCAATGCTTCAACTATCCTAAATCTTCAGTTGAAAGAACACTATACTACACAACTCTACTACATTAATATTGAACTGAAAATTTTACACTTCCAGCAGTTAAACAACAACCCAGTATAATCCCACAAAAGCAGGGTCTGGGGTGTGTGTACACAGACCTTACCCCTACTAAAAGTAGAGAGGCTGCTTCCAGGCTGTTCCAGCAGTTAAACAAAGACTAAAAAATCAGCCAAAGTTTATACATGCTTCGATGCTGAAACAAGTGTACATTTCAGTGAAGCAAAATAAGCACTGTCCCCTAGAATCAAGTACTGAACAGGAGATTGAAGCCATATCAGCATAAATGCTACAACTTTGAATTGTAAAGAATGACCATTCACCTCCTCTAGCAGTCATAACTCATTACAAGAAGTTGTAAAGGGGGTGCATAGTAATTCTAAACTCTTGGAAATTAAATTAGTAAGAAAAATAAATGTGAAGCTCAATGAAGTGTACTCACAGTTCTTAAACTATTCAAATTTCCTTTTGTTTTCATAGTTTCAGCATCTCGATCCAATTGTTGTTTCCAACCAGCTTGTAATGCTTCATCCTGCAATCATGATACATATCAGAAATAGGGAAAAGTGGAAAAGAAGAAAATTATATTTAAAAGTTCGGAAAAAACCTGAGGCATGTAAATTGAAACTTTATTCGGAAAAAGTTTTGTGAAAAGTTTGGTTGTCTTGCTAACTTCCTTCCCCCTGTCATTTAACCTCCCAAGACTATCCTGAAGCCATTGAAGTTTGACAATCATGCAAGAAGACTAATATCGCCATTATTGTTCAACTGCTTAGAAAGACAGAGAGGGTACCGGGAAGGCCAAATCAAGCAAAGCAGTTTGATTGCCACCAAGTTTTGTGAAAAGCAGTCCACCAGCATGTGACTGTAGTGCAGAAACGAAATGTGTTATACTGTTATTCAAAGTAAAAACTTAGACATCATGGTTTCAGCTAGCCATGATTAAAGTGGCTGCAATCCTTTATGAAACACCATAGTTATCTTTTCGTTTTTTCACTTTCATGTTTTTGAACTAGAAATTATTTTAGATTTTTTATTTTTCCAGGCAGTGTATATTCAGTGGCACTTTTTGCAGCCTTTTTAAGCTAATACTCCATATTTTAGAAGCCTTGTCTATAAAAAAAGTAGAAACTAGAAGCTTTCACACAAAGATTACGAACATAAATGATTTTCTTCACATCCCACCAGTCATAATTCTATATGGCCTCAAGGTAAAGCTTACCTTTTCTTTCCGGGTGTCAGTATGGACATGTGAACCTATAACTATAACATTATCAGGAAGCTTCTCCATCCTGCTTTTAAATGTTGAAAAGCCGGAATGCCCCGCCATAGAGTTTTCAGCATCTTTCAAGAACAAAATAAAAGGGAAATTTCTGCTCTCATCAAATACAACCTGTATGATAGAATAAAATTTGTAAAGACAGTTAAAATGCTGAAAAGGAAAAAATGAAATCAATTTTTAAAAGTAAATCTTATGCAAATTTAAGATGGAAATGGAAAACACTGTCGTTTAGGCTATTTGAGAACAGTTCATATCACATTTTACTTTCACATTCTGTTAAAAAGAAGAAAGAGAAAAAAACTGAGATTGACTGCCGGATAATACTTTAACTATCATTTCACAAAGGACAGGTTTGGAACCTTTTTCTGAAAGGCGAACATGTTGAAAATTGAATTTGTTGAAATGACTGAATCAAAAGTAGGGTGAACCTAACAAAATTTTCAATGAATTGAAGAAATAATCTAAAGAATGTGCTTCTGCTTATGTTATGATACTAAATCATAATTAATCATATTTCAACACAAAAACATGCAAAACAAAATGTCAACTCAAAAATTTTCATTAATCATAAAAAATGAAGGCACACCTCAAATAGTGTGTCAATTAGTGACTTGTCCAGATCTTCGGCACGTGTGGCTTCTAAACGCAATTCGTTGGCTGAGACAGCATGAAGTATTGTTACAAACTTAGGAATAGGAGTTAACTTGCAAAGCAGAACACAAGGAAAGATAAGCCTAAATTCATTATAACATCTAGCACACATACTATTAATTTAAACACGATTTTAAGAAATGCTTTAGGCATTACCCTTGCAAAAGAAACCATGGAAGCCATCGCAAATACCCCCGAAGTCGATCCCATCTGGTATGGGTTTTTCAAATCTAACCCCAATTTTTGACAATGGATTGTTTGCAAAATGCATCACAATCTTCCCCTTACTCCCAATTGTTGGCCCTCTGCAAAGTAGACAAACAATGGATTATGTATATGTAAGTATTAAGTGTGCAATTACAAAACACATGCAAAACAAACATAAATATCATATTTCTGCAAATACATGAGCAAGAAAACAATGTGGACTACAAGTACACATAGGCCTAGGCCCTGCCTTGGTATCATAAGCACTAGGCACTGGATTGGTATCCGACTAGTGCCTAGAATTTTTTTAGCACTGACCATTATGAACACAATCCTTTGTCATACCCTGGTTACATCAATCTTGTAACACTAAATTATATAACCCATGGATACTTGACAAAGATGTTTTTGACATCAATAATTCATTCGTTCCCTAGGTCTCTAACACTAGTTCATCTAAGCCATGGAGACTCGACTAAGATGTTTTCGATCATATCACTGGCAATCCACAACTATTCACTGAAATGTCTTCATCCAACACTTCGCACATGGTCACATTAGCCAACAAGTTAAAAGGCCCCAGCAGCAAGGCAGGCCAAGTTAAATTTTTAGTTCCTTACCCACTTTACTTCTTGATTATGTCCTAAATGGTGAGGGCAGCTTGTTTAACCTTGTCTCAATTAGTAAACTTGCACATTTTTAAAATTGTTGTGTAACCTTCTTTTTACCAATTTATCGTTTTGGCAATGGTGCAGGATTGCATTACACTGAAAATGATTCATAAATCACTCCTTCATTGGGCCCCAAGGAACAAAAATATCAGGTGCAAGCCAAAAGTAAATCCAGATGATGAGATGAGTTTGTTGCTCGATTGAAAGCTTTCATTTGTTGGCAAGGCTATCCCAAGACCTATGGGTTGACTCTTATGATACTTTGTCACCTCTTGCCAAGCTAACATCTTTCATATTACATATCTCCATTGATGCTACAAATGATAGGCTCTTACATCAATCAAACATGAAGAATCTCTTCTAACATGGCAAGTTCATTTGTCTCATTTGCTCGCAAATGGAAGCAGCAAGGTAGGTGTTGGCTTGCTGCTGTGTGTGAGGAGGACAGAAACCCTTGGGCCCTTGTTTTCCCTTCCACCCGGATGCAAAAACACAGCAGCAGTCTTGAATAATAAGGTGATACTGCTCTGTTTCCAAATTGAAGCGTGTTGGGATTTTAAGAGTATGGGTTTCTGTAATGGGCTATGAAGAATTGTTTAGTAACCAAACAATATGTGAGAGTTTGGGATTCCATTAACCCCTTTTTCAATACCCATACTTCTGTGGAGCAAACAGGAAATTAAGATTCCATTAACCCATTTTCAATACCCATACTTGTGTGGAGCAAACAGAAGCACAGAGCCTTATTTATAACTCAAAATTGTCAGAAAATTGCTGCCGGGTACCCTAGGTTTTGTGGTAAGAACTACCAGGTCCTAGTATTTTTCAAAATATACTCTCCGGGTACCTAAATTATCAAATAAATGTCCAAGGCCCATCCAAAGTCCCGTTAAGCATACGAGCTCCGTTCATTTTAATTGAAAAATCCAGTGAAATTCCCTCTTTAGCCCTGTGTTCTTCTACTATTAGTGGCTTCTAGGTCTTGCGTAAATTTTGAACAACTCGGAGTTGATTTTGTCGTTGATCTAATCCTCCATCTTCTTGGTCTTGCGTAGGTAAGTGAATCTACTCCACTTCTTGGTCTTGTGTAGGTAATTATACCTACTCCTCCATGTTCTTGGTCTTTGTGTTTGTGGTTTGAGGTAAAATTATGAGATTTTGCTTTACCCTGATTGGTTCTTTACACTGCTGTTAGAGCATCTCCAAGGTGTAGTGTAAAAATTGGTAGTGTAAACTTCATTTTACACTATCAATAGTGTTTTACATTTCCATTTTTTATACTTACTCCAACCATATCTTCTATATAATATACTTTTTATAATATTTTTTTGTTTTAAGTTACTTATTTTTAAGGATTTTTAAAAAAAGACATAATAAATACTCCGTACCTTGTACATATGAAAATGGAGAAGAGGGAAGGAAAAAAATGAAGAAAAATATTTTTTATTCTTTCCACTATCTGTAGTGAACTTGTAAAAATACCCTTTGGAGAATGCTTTTTACACTACATTGCATTTTACCAATTGGTTTACCCTATCCATTGGAGTGTTGAAAAGGCAACATTAAATTGTATATAGTGTATATTTTACAATATAGACTACCCCTTGGAGTTGCTCTTAGGGCGCAAGAATTGAACTAAACATCTCTCTTCTTTAGCAATGACTAAAAACAGGTATGTAATTGGTTCACAAATTAAAGATGACGAGCAATTCATTCACATATGATTATATTTTTGTTTTTGTTTTTGTAGTAGTGGCAGTCATCACTCTTTCACCTTAAAAAGAATTCTTGATCATGGAGATTGGTTAGAGATTCCTACGTCCAAGTGTGGCAAAGCGATAGTGATTTTAACTTCTTAGACTAAAATATCCTGAAAGAAGATTTTGGGTGTGTGTTGGGAAAGTTGATGTACTTGTCTTGTTATTTTTATCATGCCGTGTAGTTTGTTTGAATATGTTGGTAATGTGAGTTCTTATAGAATAGGCTATACACAAATGTGATAGCTGGCAATGGGCAGAGCCTGAGCTATCAGCTATGCAATAGTGCCAAGAAGATCATTCCCGGGTTCTTAGATAATATCAATGAAAAAGACGAATAGATCAAATGCTTAACCATGCTCATGAAGGAGTCGCAAAGGAAGAGAATTGCACCCTTTTTCTGTGGTCTAGGTTTAGGATTTGTGATGTACCCCCGGATGGCTCAAGCAAATCCACCCTCTCCCAAATATCCAAAAATCTTTCATTTCTTCCCTTTTGATCAAAATAAAATCTTCCCCATCCATTTTGAAAGCCTTGGCCGAAAAATGAGACCAAAGAAGACAAAATAAAACCTTTGTTTCTTGTTTTTGCCTTTTCAAATCCTTATACAACAAAACCACAAAATATTCTCCTCTTTCTTTCCTAATCTTGATCCTGAAAGCATGAATAATCGATTATACATAACTGATAATCGACTATTCTATCCCTCTGATTCCTCATCACAAACCAGCAACCTCCAACAATCGATTATCTCCAAACTGATAATCGATTATCTGTATTCTCAGAAAATACCCTGTTTTGTGCAAGCGTTAATCGATTGATCATGCTTTTCAATCGACTAATGGGTATCTCTGAACATTCCTGGTTTGGAAACAAAATCTTATTAATCGATTATCTAAAGATGCTAATCGATTATTACACATCTCTGAACTTCGAAACCCAAAGTTGTTCAATTCCTATTTTCCTTTCCTAAGATTGGGTATAAGGCTAAAATTATTTCCTGATTTTCAACAAAGAATAAAGCCTTTTCTTCCACAAAACAAAAGCTTGATCACTTTTGAAACAAAGGAACAAAAATCACAAACAAAGTCATTGAATGAATAGTGCTGTTTTGGCATTTTATTCACAAAAGTCTAAAGCTTGATTTCCCTTTGTTTTCTTCCTTATATGCACAAAATTTCTCCCTAAATAAATCCAACGAAGATCAGCCCAAAATCAGGAGAAGCATCTTGGAAAATCAGCTCACATGGATGGACATTAATCTTTGATTTTTAGGAAAGAAGTAGGAAGTTTCCTATATTGTATTTTTCTTTATTTGTTGTTGTACTTCCCCTCCATTGTGGCCTATATATACACAGCCATATGGCCATTGTAAGGGAGCCATGGATTGAATAAAAACTTCTTTGTTTTACTCTTTGAGTAATTCTTTAAAATAGTGTGATGCTATTTTAACCAAATTTCCTAATGAAATATCTCTAAAGTTGGCTACTTTTGAGTGCGTGTTAGGAGTCTAATTTTATACATTAGTAGTGATTATTAATGTGTAAAAGAAGATAAAAGCCCCAAGTTAAGATAAGAGTGTGTCATATCTCTTAACACCAACTTGGTTTATCCCTTCACTTTATTTCTGCCCATTTCATTCCTCACCATTTCTTCTTCTTAAACTTATTCTTTTCTCTC
>OOIL02005040.1:288271-375556 GCA_900332095.2 Cuscuta campestris | reverse complement strand
AAAAAACATGAAAAAACCAGCCCCCAAAAAATGAAAAAACCAGCCCCCAAAAATGCAGAAAACAGCCCCCAAAATATGCAGAAACGAGCCCCCAATTGGAGAAGATGCAGTCAGCACAAACATGAAAAAAGGGCTTTATTGGGAAATAGAGAGGGGCAGGTCAGACATTTCGATATACCTAACGGGTTTTGGATGGAATGTCCCTCATTGGACATTTATTTGATAATTAAGGTACCCTGAGAGTATATTTTGAGAAATACTAGGACATGGTAGTTCTTACCACAAAACCTAGGGTACCCAGCAGCATTTTTTTGTAAAAATGTCATCAAAGATCATTTTCAATGTATTATTAATCGTTTAAAGTTTCTGCAAAATTTTATATCACAAATTGTATCCAAAGAAACCTCTCAAAAATGGAAACAAGACTACAAGAGAGATTGACAGCAAAAGTTCATTATAGGAAACATACCTTTTAGACGATGAGGCTGAATATGATCCACCAGCAGAACCAATGAACTTAACTTTGTCACCTGAAAATTTAGACAAAACAATGTAAAATAAGAGCAAGAAACTAATAGTTCCTCTGTATTAAAAAGAACATAACATTTGAATTTAATTGGTCAATGTATGTAAAAGTTGACCATATTATAGAAAAAAAGATGCATTAAGCTACAATATCAAATTAATATCATTAAGTTGGTGGGAAGCTAGGCCAAGGTGGTTTGGACATGTGAGTCGGCAGAGTGCTGACACCCCAATGCAGAGATGCAAGGGCCTTACGTTGGAGGGTGGGAGTAGAGGTAGGGGTAGACCTAAGAAGTATTGTGGGGAGGTGATTAGACAGGATGTAGGAATTTTTTCCCTTACTGTTGATATGCCCTTAGATAGGAGCATTTGAAAAGCTAGAATTAAGGTAGTTGACTAGGGGATTGTTCCCACATCTGTTGTGTGCTTTGTATGCTTTGTTGTGTGCTTTGCATCCTTTGTATGCTACTATGCTATGTGCTTTCTTTGCTTTAATGTGTCTTCTGTACTCTCATATTCTCTGTGCTACTTGAGTTGGGGTCTCTTGAAAACAGCCTCCCTACTTTCGAGTAAGGGCAAGGTCTCTATACACTAATACACACACCCTCCCCAGACCCTACTCTCATGGGATCCGAGTGGGCTGTTGTTATTCTTGTCAACTTTATATCATTAGGTTTATTTTGAAATGTAGTTTTGAACATTGAAATATCATATTTTAATAATATCTTTTATGTAAACAAGAACAAATATTAATGGTCATAGTGATGCATTGGAAGGCGTGAAAAGTCATATGATATAAAAGTCTATTTGGGATGGAAGGTGTACAAACTTCGGAATACCTCAAATATTAGGGGGGGGGGGTGTTAGGAGTTACTAGCGATAAGGGAACCGGTTTAGTGGAGACTAGCGGTGGAATGAAGTTCAAAAGGTTGAGGTCAAGAAAAGAGCCTATAAGAGGCTCAAGGAGAGTAGTGATGAAGAGGATAGGAGGCCAATCCAAGAAGAGTATAAGACTGCTCAAAAGTTAGGTTGGCAGTTTGGGCAGCTAGGAATGCCTTTTGAATGTCTATATCGAGACTGAAAAAGAGGGTCGGGAGAGAGGAAGGTGCAATATATGGACCAAATGAAGTGTGTTAAAGGCAAGAGGCAAGGTTTTGATGGATGCAACAGAGTTTGGACTTTAAAGTCTTATTACTTTCATAGCCTTGTAAAGAGGAGATGGCAGTCTGAGAGTCATCAAGATATTAGGTATTGTCAAGACAATAAATATGCAGAGGTCGTGAAAGCTATTGGCAAGATGAAAAGGAGAGAGATTTGGGACCGGATGAGATCCGGGTAGAGTTTTGGAAGATTGTGGGCAGAGATGGATTGGTGTGGATAAAAAAGTTGTTTAATGTTATTTTCAAGACGGCTAAGATACAAAAACCCAATAGAATCCCTTAGAAATAGGGTCTGGGGAGGGGGTGTGTGCAGACCTTACCCCTACTTGAAAGTAGAGAACTTGTTTCCCAGAAACCCCCAGCTCGAGCAACACAGAAAGCATAAAGCACGACAAGAAACAAAGAACTAAGATTTGAAAAAGCACAAGAATACAAAGCACACAAATCGTTGCAAGCAATAAGACCTCAAGCCTAGAAAACACACAACGACAACTATTACCCAGGTCCAAAACAACTAACCAACTACCCTAGTCCTGGCTGTCCAAACGCTCCTATCTAAGGTCATATCCTTGATAAGGGCAAGAAACTTAAGAACTTGTTTGTAAGATGTCCTATGTGACAGAAAGATTTCAACAAAGCTTAAAGGAAAGTTCTACAAGACAATAGTGCAATGTTGTTATGGAACTCAGAGTTAAGCAGTGAAGAGCACTCACGTTTTGAAGCTCTATGTAGCAAATATGCAAATGTTGAGATGGATGTAAGGTCTTACGAGGGTGAAGGTCTCAAACAAAGCTATTCGGGGGAGGGTGGGAATGGTCAATGTGGAAAATAAGTTGCCAGAAGTTAGACTGAGATGGTTTAGGCATATACTAAGAAGTACGGCTCTGGTGCAAAGGTGCAAGAGGCTTGAGATAGAAGACGTTAAGAGGGATAGAGGTTGACCTGAGAAAAGTTGGAAAGAGGTTATTAGACATGACTTTCATTTCTGGATCTCACCAAGGATATGACCTTAGATAGAATTGTTTAGAAGTCTAGGACTAGGGTGATTGGATAGTCTGTTGGGCAAGGTTATACCCTTTTGTAGGATCTGTTGTGTGTTGTCATAATTTGTTGATTCTACTTTTTTTGTGCAACTTTGCCTTTCCTTTTTCCCTTTTTCACTTTACAATGTTCCTTTTGTTTTGAGTCGGGGGTCTCTTGAATATAGCATCTCTACTTTTCAAGTAGAGGAAAGGTCTAAGTACACTTACCCTCCTCTGACCGTACTCCGTGGAATTTTACTGGGTTGTTGTTTTGTGTATTTTCTTAGTAATATTTCCTCTACAACATAAAATGAAGCAATATACCTGCTCTGAATGTGGAATTTTTTGATGTCCCCGCTAACAAAAGTGAATTGAAATCTTCTGCCTTGGAATGCAACCCCGAGCCTAAATGGGTATTTGAACTATGCATAACTGCTTTACCAGATGAATGCTCTGATACCTTAACCCATTCGAGTGCTCTAGAGAACTCATCAGTACCATTGCCAATTTTCTGCACACTATATCTCGTCTTTGAAGACAAGCCCTGCAACAGAGACAATAATCAATCAGAGACGGGCAATTTCTGATAAAAACAAAGTAGATAGGATAAATAAAGCAAAGACAAGTGATGTTGAACAGCATTTTTAAGTCTAGTCATTTAAAAAAAAGTTCATTATGCAATACATTGTAGTCTTATAAATTTACAATGCATGCAGTGTTTCGTACATGAAGATGTGAATGGGTATCAAAAATCAGCAGTTTCGCCCCATAATACTGAGCTAGTGCTCTAGCCAGCATCTCTTGATATATCTCAGATCCTAAAATTAGAAAACAGAACCATCAAAAGAAAAAAAGAAAAAATCCGTTTGTAGACAATACATTTATTTAATGAATGACGGTACAATTGAGAAATTAGTAATAAACCTGCAGGACCAGTTAGCCAGATGCGGGGATTCACCGTTGGGAGCTCAGAAGTAAATTTAGCTAGTTCTTGGTGCTTCATGTGTATGTACGATGCTGCTATCAGCACATTTTTTGTATTGTCACTGCAATTAAAAGTACTCCTAAATAAGAGATATGATTTTCAAAAAATCTAGTTTCAATTAAATACACAGCTAAAAATAAGAAGCATAGTTTTTTGCTTTACCAAATCACACACTAGGATCATCAGCCCACACTTTTTGTGCTAAACAATTTAACCCACAATTTGACTCTAATTAAGAATATTTTTTAACAAAATTATATCATTATCATTTTTATAAAGAATGTTTATTTAAAGGTGTGTTTAGTTATGGGGAGAGAGGGAGGTGTTTGATGAACTTTGTTTGGTTCAAGAGGGAGGGATGGAATAATTATTGATTAATTTATTTTAATTTAAGTTGCTTTCTAATTGAGAAAATTCCAAAAAGAAAAACAAAAACTCTATCTGATCTTAAATAAATGCAACAAAGAAATGTTTTGTACTATTCAAACTCACAGTAGATTATCTTTTGTGATTTATACTTAAAGATAAATTTAGTCGTGTGAAATGACCCGGATCTTGTTATATTCATTGTGATATAAACTTTCATAATATTAACTTTTTTATATTCACCAAAACACAATTGAATATATTAATGATTTACTTGTGCATTGGCAACCTTGAAAACCCCTGATTTTGCATTTATTTAAGAATGAAGTTAGCGTGTTATAAGTCAGGGGCGATATTTTAGAAAAAAATTAATAAAATTAATATATATTACTTATTTCAAATTTTAAAATCATAGAGAACAAGTAAAAAGTTTTGTTGAATTTATCGTACTGAGAACTTTCAAAATTATATTTCATTATACTAATATGCAATATAAATTGAAAGTAATTGAAGTTCAAAATTTGTTCAGTTTGACTCGAAAAAAGTCAAACTGGACAAATAGAAGGCAATAGATTCATTGCATCGATATCTCCCACCATGAGGAAGAAAAGTCAACCAAACACACCATGAGGAAGAAAAGTAATTGCTTCACCATTAAAATAGCTTAACATAATCAGGATATATACTCATCTTTATAAGTTATGTTTTAAATATCAATGCCTTTAGCCGTTAAGTGCATCTAAGAGTCATTTTAGTGCAACGGTTGTACTGTTGTCTTTCACTGTGTAGTATGGAAGGGATGGAAAATTATAATATTTTAGTGTCATCACCTTCACCATCTGACCACCTTGATGCCAACCATGTTGGGGAGAAGGGTCACCTCAAAATCCCCACAAAAATTAAAAAACAAGATGGAAACATGCTAAGAGTCGTATGGAAAGGTTACCTTAAGTAATATGGAAAGTTATCAAATGAAACATCCATCTCCCGCCCATCAAGTATTTTTGCCTGGATGTCTTCTTTAAATGCTGCACACCTTGACGACATCCCTGATGTGGACAAAGGGATTGAATCTCTTACCCACTCTCTTTCTTCTACCTGCACACAAATACTTGTGAACTACCTTTATCTCCAAAATTGGAAAATATTCAACAACAAAAAAAACAGGCAAAATAAGTATCAGCAAGACAACTACATTGCCAGACTCTTGGACAGAGTCCATGTTTTCTTCAAGAGTGGGGATATTGCCATGCACTCCAACATCAGCATCATTATTAACCTCAACGTTTGATGATGAATTGACTTCAGGGCCATCAAGCTCATCTTCATGGCCAATGGGGAAAGAGGGCAGCTCATTTGTAGGATAGTTCCTATCCCTGACCTGAGATGTAGATTTCAAATGAGAAGAGTTTGGTCTCAGGCATGAAAGGGAAGCCAAGATGGAAGCACCAGCCACAGCTGAAGCATCTCCTGCTCGTCTTTCAACATGCAGTGATTTTCGAAAACTAGGTCTAACATCGGAGGAAGCTGATTTAAGTATCCGGTCAAATGAAATTTTCTGAAAGATCTAATATTATTGATGTCAAGAATTCTCCAGATGAATGTGAGAGAAGACATATGTGTGTGTGTGTGTGAATCAATAGCATATAAAACAGTTACAAGATATGAACAGTTGCATTAGCAAGAATAATAAAGGATACATAAGCATGAGATCCGAGCAAGCCAAAGACAATCTCATCTCCTGAGTTGAGAAAACAAGAAGTATTTTTTCTGATGGTCATTCCATTTACTAGTACAGATCCTTTCTTCCCCTTGCTCTCAAGAACGGCAACCGAAATGCCTTCTCGCTGATCATTTCCAGAAACAATGAGTACTCATACTGCATGTACAGAATATGGAGTTCATCTCCAAAGAAGAAAAATAATGCCTATGGGTACTCAAAATTGAGCGAAATTTGATTCGCATCCTGCAATTAATCACTAATATGGTGTCCTTATGAATTGAAATACGGAGTACTAAATTTGAGTGATATCAACATTGTGGTCATTACTCATTACACTTCAAAAGTCTTAAATACTTCAATAAGAAGGACTGGATAATATGACAAATGTTGTCTCCCATTGGTCAAAAAAGTCTATCTCTAAGCCTTTAGAGCCTGAATAGCTTTGAGCAATGTCTAGCTCATTAATTCTTCTTACAACATCTTATGTTGGAATACCTGTAGGAATGTAGGATTGGTAAAATGATGCCAAGGGAATCTGTACCTATATATTTGAATGTCAGGGTCACTTCTATAAAGACTTAATACTTAAAGAGTAGTAGCTGGCATGCCAAAAACCCACTATCCTCGCAAAGATGAATCTTTTTTACTATTGAGAACACAAGACAAGTGCCTAAGTGTATTGTGGTGTTAGGTAAGTCCTTGAAAAAACACATAAGTGATAATATATACTAATTCCAATTGACAAACATGAAACGGGAATTTTAAGCAAGATGGGAGACATAAAAGCAGAACATTAAACAGCAATACCTGTGCATGTCTTATTATACATAAGATACCACTAGCTGTTTGGTCATTTATTAAAAGATTTGCAGACTTGCTTGAGCCAACCAAAAAATTTGATGTATAGATAGGCACAGTCGAGTTCTGCATTAAGTTATCATTTCACATCAAAATGCAATAGATATGATCACTATTACCACTATGAACTTAAAGAATAAAGCCACCATAAGAGAACTTCTAATGCACTTTACATCAACTAAAAAATGGAAGGACTTTTGGTGCAATGTACCACCATATTAAAAAAGACTACAAATAGTGATGTGAGAGAAATAATGAAGAAAAGTAGTAGACAATCATAAATAAGTGGGTCTAAAATCATTACTTCCTACCATCGGGCATGAGGTTGCCTAGTTCCTATGACAATTTTCAAGCCAAATAGTATCATAGAAAACTTTGATAGTAGAGGGAATTTTTTCATGTGCATAGTTATAATTCATTTGTGTAGTTTACTACTGAAACATATAGTTACTATTCATGTGAAACAGTAGAAACAGATCTTTGATCTGCTCAAGGCATACATTGATAGAAGTGATGTGATAAAAAAAATTATATTGAAAAGTTCAACACGAACAATTTCTCATTGCGGAAGTAAAGGTCTACAGAACAAGGTTATCTCGAAATATATAATTGCATTGTAAATATTGGTGATAGACCAGCAAGATTCATAAACGACAATAAGTGAAAAAAGAGATGGGCATTGGTGTTGATGCAAGTATTCATCTATATATTGCAAATGATATGTTTTTTTCTGGTTGCATAGCTAAGGAGGAAATTAGAAAATATTTTGACCTACCTCACAATTATCGTAAGCCAAATAACTATACATATACAATAATCTTTAAAAATAAACTCTACACTACAGATGTCAGGAATTGCTTCAACTATAGAGCACATAGACGCTTTAAATACTTCATAATCTCAACTCATGCCATTGGGTTTTAAAATATAACCAAATGAAATACTCCATAATAAATGTTCTTAACTTTCACTTAAAAGTCTAGGATACACATGATCATAGTCTAGCAAGTCAGAAATCTAGATGATATCATAAGAGGAACTTGGTCACAGAATTTGGAAATAAAATTTCTATTCAGCGTTCATCCAAATGTTTTACACTTGGTAAAGAATCCACCCACCCTTTCATTGCACTCTAAAAGTAAACTTGTATGGATATCAATGCCACGTTGTTAGTGGAAAGAGCAGAAGAAGAAGAAGAAGAAGAAGAAGAAAGTGCATTTTCTCAGAATAAATGTCATTGAACAAAAAAATATTGTGAAATTGTTGGAGTGAGACAATCTGTAGACATGCCTTGTCCAAGCAGAAAATGGATTAATGCACTATCATTCAAGAAATGAAACACAACCATTGCAGACCGGGTACTAAGAGATAGAGGATGGATCACAATGAAATTAAAAAAAAAAAACAATTCGAGTTGACCTTAGAACTCTCTGGCAGTAGCCTACACCAAGGCGTCCTCATAAATTCACAGCCTTGATAATTTTTCTTCGCAGATACAGAGCTGGGCTTGTCAACTACTACAGGCGCCGCTCCTAAAATTCCATAGAAACCCACCAAGTTAAAAAAGATTCACCATAGATACCGGGTGGCTTGCATACAAGAAACCCAATAGAACTTCAACCTTGAGCGACAGGCGTAGCAACAGAGACGGAAGGAGTCTGCTCCGCCTTGGGAGAGGAGGCGCCGGCATCTGCTGCAGCGGCGGCAGCAGCTTCAGGCGGCGGACCAGTGAAGCTCGACTCCTTGGGATTCTCAACGGGAGCAGTGGATTTCTCGGACGAATCCGCATTATCACTCTCTCCCTGAAATTGATCGAACCCAAAATTCATTTCAAGAAAAAGAAAATAGAGACAGGGGAATCAAATGAAATGAGTAATCCAAGAATTGATCGGATACTTTATGGCGCTTGGGAGAAGGCGATTTGTCGTCGGAAGATGAGCGGGATCTCCTGCTGCTGTTGTTGTTGGAAGTGGAAGAGGGCAGAGATCCACTTCTTCTGGTGGAGACCATGGGTGCGGAGTTACAGATGATTGGTGATTGATGATGAAGATGATGAACCTGAATTTAGGTAGCACTCGTTAGTCTACCAGTCCAGTAGTAGGGAGAGAGCCGATAAAATATAAACAGTGATTTTTAAAAGTGTAAAAATTATTAGTAGTATTTTTATCTTTGAGTATTTATCAAATTTTAATCTTAATTTTAAATGTTTTAACTTTTATTTTATAATTAAATAAATTATATATTATATATTAATCAGATAAAATAGTATTTTGAAAATATTTTATATAATAAATCTAATAAAACTATTTTTGTATCAATATTTAATATTATTTTTATTTAATTTGAAGTCAAAATTTACCAACTTTGATTGAACAAAATTAAAAATAGACAAATACTCCGAGACGGAGAGAGTACTACTCTTTATTTTGGTGTACTTTTTATTTCTAAATTAATTTGTAACTTTAAATCATTTGTATTTTTTGAACACTAATAATAATTCTATTATAAGAAATTTCTAACTACTTAGAAATGTATTTTTAAAAATAATAAAAAATAAAATAAAAAAAATTTATGTGAAAAGGTCTACAAAAATAATATACACCATAGAAGCACTGGATAATGTAGTATCTGTTCAAAACGTATAGTAGGTACCCCTCGTATGAGAGAGTTACCATTATATTATTGGATCATAATGCCTTTAGCTAATCCTTCGTATTATTTTAAAAGTTATATGTTTATACATTCTTACAAATAGAATAATACATGGATAAAACTATTTGTACCCCAACTTTTGTACCCCGCAGGTTTGCACCGACACTTTGTGTTGGTGTAAAACTAATTTTTGTTAATGCACCAACACTTTGTGTTCGTGTAAATTTTCGTTAACGCACCGACACATAACACTTGTGTCGGTGTAAACCATCAAAATGTTTCTGTATAACTGCGGTGTACAAATGAGGTACAATTTGTGGTCTAAGTGTAGCATGACCCATAATACATTGATAGAGAGGAAGTACATACAATCCTTCCTCCCACTATTTTTGACACGGGCAATTGAGGGCATAAGTAAGATGATCATCTAATCCGGACTTATTTTTACAAGGCCCCAAACTTTTTTTTCATTTTTGTGCACATATATATATATATATATATATATATATATATATATATATACTATGATCGAATTTGAAATTTTAGTATAATGTTAATTATTATTTAAAAAATTAATTGATAGACTTCATTATGACAATGGTTCATTTTCTCCATGTCTTGCTAGACCCATATATGTTTTCTTGGGGCCGACCCTGATTTCCTAGATTAATTTGTCCCTCTCTTCATTTTGTTTTTTCCCATTTGACTCTTCAAATAGATATTTTTTAATTTTAACCAAAAATTATGGGAAAGATGCAATGAATTTTATATAAATTTAATTAGTATTAAGAAATTTATTTTGAAACATAGTATTTTGAAATATCAAATTTATATTTTATATATTTATTTGGATTTCAGCCTACCAACTATGGATGCATGAAAAACAATAACAACAATAATACCTCAAAACTCTCGAAATATAATCTCAATAAGACTTGTATTAATTTAATTCAGTTGGGTTTGCAATGGAGTCTTTACCCTCTATTTATAGTTCACATATTATGACATACATGACATGTAATCGTTGCTTAGATTTTTCTCCACGATTTATCTAACGTGTGTCAATTATGTGCGGAGAATTAGTCGATAATCACCCAGACAGGGATGGCAACGGGTCTGGTTCGGATCGGATACTTCAATACCCGAACCCTACCCGAAAAAAAAGTCGGGTATATTTTTTTGCCCGCGGGTTTTATTTTTCACCCGAACCCGAACCCGATATTAAAATCCGAAACCCGAACCCGATTGAATACCCGAAACCTGAACCCGAAACCCGAAATTATTAAATCTAATTATTTGGTGAATTGGTTGAATACATACCTGCAAATTGAAACTCGGAAGGAAGATGGCAAGAGAGGAGAAGGCTGGCCCCTGGAGTTTGAAGGCACTGGCTGGCCGGCGACGCCGCTGGAATTGGCAGGCGCTGTGCCGCTGCTGTTGTCGTCACTCGTCAGGAACTTCGAAGGAGACGTTGGACAGTGGGGACAGTGGGGCACTGAAGCGTCGTCACTAATTTAGACTAGAGTAGTGGAGTCGTCTCTGTACTTTAGTTCTTAATCTTTAGGCCTTAGGGTTTTAACTTTTAATTTTTAAATTTTAGTGTTTTAAACTCTCGGGTTCGGGTCGGGTCGGGTCGGTTACATTTATATATCCAAACCCGACTCGACCCTATATCGGGTTCGGGTAAAAATTTTCGGGTCGGGCTCGGGTTTTTGAAATTTCGGATCGGGTTCGGATATTTTAGTAGTCGGTCGGGTCGGTTAAGCTCGGGTTCGGGTTGAATTGCCATCCCTACACCCAGATCTGTGGGATTGACGTTCCCTTGCCACATCATCGAGTTTTGGGCCCAATCTCTCATGTAACTCTTCCTTCGGCCCATTTTATACTAAAGGTTCGATTACCAGTTGGGCTTATCTCTATATTATATGTGTTTGATTTCATCAAGTACTAATAAAAAAAGATTACGACATAATATTTGATGATAGAAGACTAAATATGAAAAACAATGTTGTTATTAAAGATCAATTATTGAATTTACTCAAATAAAAATGAAACTATTTTTTCCCAATATGTTTTTTCATTTTTATTTTTTCCCTGCTCAATTTTAAAATTAAAAAGTACACCAAATTATATTTTAAAAAAGAAATGATTTTATAAGATTACTATATGAAACACTTTTTTGTGCATATAAGAAACACTTGAATAAATGACTATAAATAACAAATTCGATTTTGGTAGTACGCTTTTTTGTGCACATATGAAATTTCAGAGTTGGATGCTGGAAGAAACTAAAAGAAGTTAGAAAAAACTAAATTGAGTTGGAAAAAATCAAATGAGTTGGAAAATTTCAAAAAACTAAAACGTAAAAAAGTCACTCAATTAAAAGTCACTCAAAGAAATAGAGTATGTAAGAAAATTCTAATTTTAAATTTATAAAAAAATCACCCTTATATGTGTTTGAGGTGATATTTTATAAGTTTAGATATTTAATATTATTGTATATTGCCATATATAAATACATTTTTTAAATCATTGTTAAAAGAAACTAAAAGGAATTGGAAAAACTAGAAAGAGATATAAAAAATTGAAAGTTAATTATTCTAATCCAAAAGAATTCGAACATGGTTTTTAAAAATAAGAATTCGCTCTAAATAGGAGTAAAAAAGTAGAGAAAATATCAAAATATAAGCTTCATGTTTTTATCCCAAAATAAGAGTTTGTATCATGATAATGTGACACAGTATATAGACATTTAACAATACATTTTGATATTATATATTGACATGATTGACATTGTATTTGTATTATAGCTCATATTTTGAGGATAAAAAACAAGATCTTATTTTAGCATATTCTGTGTAGTAATTCTAGTTAGTCTCTTTTTCCTCTAAAAATTTTGAGATTTCAATTTTCTGTTATTTTGCATAAAAATCTCATATGTCACTATGTACTCATACTTCAAGTGATTAAATTTGTTGATTTCATTATTCACAAAAAATACAAATGATTATTAAGGTTGGTTATCGCTCTCACAAGGAGAAACAATAATCTTATAATCATATACTCCGTATTACATAAAAATGATTAATTTACTCAACATTTAAATCATATCATACAAGATATTTTGTATATATGTATGAGAGTTGCACATTACACTTATGAGACTTATAATTGGGCGCACAATGTTATGCAATATAAATTAGCCAGAATAACAGGATTATGACATAATAGTTAGGGGCTGTTTGTTTCAGCCTCTTAATGGTTCAGATGTCTGAATGGTTCAGCACTTAATAATTCAGACTGTTTGTTTCAGCCTCTTAATGGTTCAGAAGTCTGAATGGTTAAGAGATTTGCCTCTGAATGGTTAAGTATTATACAAAGTCTGAATGGTTAATACCTCTTATCTGAATTGATCAGACATTTACCTCTGAATAGTTAAGCAATATACTAGCTCTTAATGGTTCAGACCTCTTACTGGTTCAGCACTTAATGGTTCAGACATCTTACTGATTCAGCACTTACCCTTTCAGAAGTTGCCAAACAGCCCTTAGATAAAAAAACAAGAAAATTTAAGAATTATCTAACGCAACATTAGATCTAGAATTGACTGAATATATTGAATCCTTATCATTATACTCCATCTTTTGGTGGATCTTACTATACCCATCAATATTGTTTATTGAAATTTGTGTACACAAGTTTGAGTACATTTTTATGCATATTTTAAGGTTAAAACATTAGTCCCAAATGAATTTGATAAATATTAAATAACACTCACTATCCAAAAGCACTTTAAGAAATACTCCAACTCTTAAACAAACATGTAATCCCAATCAATGATATGGAACACAATAATGACACTTAATTAATTATAACCAAATTGATTTGTTTACACCATCGCTTTGTGTGGGCACACACAAAAACAAAAAATCCATGATTTGGAACACAATAATGACACTCAATTAATTATAACCAAATTGATTTGTTTACACCATCACTTTGTGTGGGCACACACAAAAACAAAAAAAAAACTTGTTTATGACAAAGAAAGATGGAATACAACTTGTGCAAACTAGGTGTACATATACAACATTGTCTATAATTTTCTTCCTAACAATATTATAAAGCATGCACAAGTGCATAATAAACAACATATCAAGTGCATAATAAACAACCACATACTTGACATTGATCCAAAAGGCTAATACTCCCATATTGTGAACTTGTGTGAACTTCTATAGCTCATCAAACTTAATTGAGATCTCCTTCATCCTTGGGACATGCTGCCTTACCTATAAATGAGATGATGAAAAGAAAGTATCACAAAACAAAAATAATAGCTAAAGGAGAAAATGAATGCCATTTCTTCAATGCCCTACTATTAAAGTATCTGACATCAGAAAATTAGGAAAAGAATATATGATGTCTCAATAAAGCCTAGAGTTGAACTAACTCACTGATTAGATTCAATCTTTTAGTGCGTTAGACCCAACTATCTTCTGACACAATCGAGCAAATCCTAGAGTATTTTGTGTAGTATACAAACGAGAGAAATTGTGTTGAGGAAATATAAAGGATCAATAAAAACAGCAGCCCCAATAACAAATTAAGAGACTCAAATTCATTGCACACTATTCTTGGAAAGATTTTCTCATTCATTGCAGACTTACATTAATGCCAGCCATTGATAAAAGCTTATGAGAAGCAACATAAGTCGTATCACAACACTGCAACCTTTTCTCCACAAAATAAACAACTTCTGAAACACCTGACTGCAATCACAAGTATTTGTCCATGTTATTGCACGTCGAGCAAATTTCAATTTTCTTAAACTGTAATCAGGTTACTAGGAGTATAAGATAAATATATGATCCGTAATTAGTGCAAAAGTGAATTATCGGGATGTACATATTTTATTGAATCACCTGGATAATTATTTTGGCACATTCATTACAAGGGAACATGGTGACATAGAGCCTCTGCAAGATTAGAAGGCAAACACATGACATTAAGTAGCAGCTTTGATGATCATACGTTCATAACAAGAGAGCCGATGTATTAAGACTTGGCATTCTATACTGCCAAAGAACCAACTCAACCAAAAGTTATAGCTTGTGTTTGTATACTAACAGATAAACCTGCCATAAGTAGTCAATGGCCTTATATGTTGGTTTGTATTTTTATCGGATAGCCTAACACAAAGAAGTTTTCGATTGCCAGTTTCAAAATATGAGGAGGGGGTGATGGGTGCATTGATCACAGATTCGCAGTACTACAGCTGACCTGCCCTGCAGCCGACGCATGATTTGTATTCAGGATAGCATTAACTTCAGCATGACAGACATAACTGCAAAAAAAACATATGGAGTTAAAGAAACCTTCTCCATGAGCACATTATGAATTTCATTTATGATGTACTTATGTAAACAATAGATCTCCTAATTGAAGTATACATTAAGATACACGTTACTCACGGGTACTTTGTCTCCAAGGGATTTCCAGTTTTGGATTTCTGAAAGACATTGATGGGTTAGAATGGACGGATATTCATGAATTACAAAGAAGTTCCTTACTGAACGATACGAACCTTAGCCCAAGGCAATTTGTCATCAGAACAACCGCGTGGAAATCCATTGTAACCAATGCCTGACTAAAAACATGGACATGAATGAATGTAAGAAAACGCAGCTAATTCTTGCAGTCAAAGCACAATTTGGAAACCAACACTTCATTTGTTTTTGAATAATTTCAGCTGTTTTCTAAACAAAATTACACATGTTAGGGATTCAATTCAAAATGAAAAAAAAATCCATAAATTTAAGTCGTTTGAGAGAAATTGGAATTTCGTAGCTTACAACTAATTCATTGCCAATAATTCTACATCTTAAACTTGTATAAAACTTCATGGAGTCAAACAGTAGAAGAAAAAAAAGTAAAAGACATCTCACCTAGTATTATACCAGTTTGGCTCACCAAACAAGCCCCAACCTGCAAAATTTTACAAGGAGTCTAAAAATGCAGCAAAAAAATGAAAAATAAATACACAAGTAGCTGCACAACATATTACCTGCCTATTGGGATCTTTGGACCGTTCTGCAGAGAGGAACGCAATCGCCATGAAATAATCATCCCACGACAAATAACTGCAGTTGAAAATTTGTAATATCCGAAATTAAATTGCGAAAATAGCTTTATATTGAAGGAGGGAGAATATATTTCACACATATGGAGTGTATCATTCATTACCTTTCTCGTTTCGATGGATCGTACGGGCTCTTCAAGGAACCTTTCCGTGCCTCACTGATCTCCAACTCGGCGCAAGTGGACGGCGGACTGGATTTTCGGCGGCGTAGAAATACGCGAACTGCTGCGGCATATGCGGCGGCGCCAAACACTCCGGCGACCGAGATCAACGCCAGATCCCTCGATTTCATACTTTGCCGTTCAAGCCACTTTTGGCAAAAAAACTAAAAGGGGAAGGTAGCAAGGATTTGCCGCCAAGGTGGGAAATAGGGGTTTATCGATTTGGGCGTGCGGAAAGTGGGGGGAAGAAGTGCCTCGCAATCTTTTAGCGGGAAGTTTTGCAAATTTCTTTCTTTTTCTAACTAGAATGCTTCAGAAACAGAATATTCACAAACTTCACAAACTTACTATTTGTAGTTTAAAATTTTTTTAAAAAATCATTTTAGATCATTTAATTTTTTTCATTGAAGTTCACAAATAGTAAGTTTGTAATGTTTGTGACCATTATGTTTGTGAACCAAGCATTTCCTTAAGAAAAATGGGCATATTCAAGTATTCTTATAAGGTCAAGATAAACACTTATGCTCTTTCTTTTCAAACAAAACAGATCTCACAATTCACTCTTCAAAAATTAAAGGACTTTTTGTTTATATGTACATTTTCAACGGTTATTTGATAATATTCGCTCTGTCCTAGAATATTCATTTATTTTAACTTATTGAGTAAATTTCCAAAATAGTCCTTTGTAATAAGGGGTTTTTCCAAATTAGTTCTCAATAAGTTTTAATTACCTACGTGGTCCTGTATAATTGGGATTTATTCTCAAAATAGTCATTTGTAATAAGGTGATTTCCCAAATCAGTCCTCAATAAATTTTAATTACCTATGTGGTCCTTTATAATTGAGATTTATTCCCAAAATGGTCCTTCGTAAATAATATTACTCAAATAAGGATTAATTAAGGATATTTTGTATCCGCTAAATTTAGAATTAATTCTTAAAATAATCATTTATAATAAAGTACTTTCCCAAAATGGTTTTTCTAATCAAAGATGTGTATTTGATTTGAAATTTAAAAATTTTTTTAAGAATTAATTCTAAATTTAACAGAGAGAAAAAGTATCTAAGTTCACACAATTTAACAAATATATCGAAGTTAATACACGTTTAAGCTTTCTTCTCTGTAGGTTTTAACTCATTCTCTCTAAGATGTTATTTACTATATCTGCCAAATGAATTCCTAGAGGTTTATCAAAGACTAAAACATCCTCCAAATTATAGGAAATTATTTGATTTTTCTTTTTATCAAACATATTCCATCCAAATTCATTTCCCTCTATACCAAACACTCCTTTTATGGAAAGGGCATAGTGTACCAAAGAAACCAAGTCATTTCATTTCCATCATAAAAGTGTGAAATGAAATTATTAAATATATTGAGACAGAAGAAGGAAAAAGAATTCCTCATTTCCTCACATACAAGATGACCCAAACAATACTTACAAAAAGAAAATTATTTTCCCTGTAATTAGAATAGACACAGAAAGGGAAACCATACACACACTGGAAAGTTCTCAATGAGAGTGTCCATTATTAAGAAAAAGGTATTGGAGAGATCAGCAGAGAAGGTCAGACTTGGATGTGTTGTTTATGTATATATATATTATATATACATATCAGAGTATCAGACCCTGGTGTTGGGAGGCAGTGGCAAGACACCATCAAAGAAATCTCCAAAGTAACCGCGAGGTTCGTGCACCAACTTTGAGATTATGTCTCTGAGAGTGATGATACCCTCTAGATTCCCATCATCGTCGACCATGTAAATCCGATGGATCTTCAAAGAGTCGAGCTTCGTGATCACTTCCTTGAGGCTGTCGTCTCTTTTGCATGTCACCATCCCACTTGGGAGTGGCGAGTCCTTTGCCTGCTCCCCTGTGTACCGTTGGATTGCTGTTATGAAGTTCTTTGCTGTGATGGATCTGCACCGTATTCATTGTTATGCCGATAAAATATTCTTTTAGGTTGCAGAGTTTGTGGCTTAAGTTGGTCTCGTCGTGACTTCCCACTTCTTATTAGTAACATGAGATGGGACGTGCCATAAAAATGGCTAAGTGTTGTGATGTAACAAGATAAACCATATATCCTTTCTCCGTCTAAAGACTACTTCAATGACCTCATATAAGGGCATGCTTTGATAGGGGCCATGGGGCTTTTTAAAAGTCGTTCACTCGCTTTACCTATAAAAGGGCAGCTCAGTGCGCAAAGCATCCCCTGCTGAGGATTTAGAGAAGGGTACCACCATAGAGAGTGTGAGGTAGTTTGGCTTTACATGTAGTGTTACGTTCAAATGTTCAATTCCTTTAAGGATATACTCCCTCCGTCCCTAAATAGATTACAATTTTTTTTTCTCTCTCCTCTCAATAACTTTTGTTTGTTTACGCGATTTCATTAAGTATTTGATAAAATAAAATATTCTTGTCACCTCTTGTTTTGTAGAACTTTTGACGTAATTTTTTAATATGTGATTTTTATATCTTATTGATATACCAATTTGTAAATAAAATGATTTCAAAAAGTAGGAAATTTTATCTCCGTAACCCGCAATTTGTAATCAAATTGGGGACGGAGGGAGTATTTACGAGGCATTATCAAAATATCAAATAAGGTATATATGTAGCATCAAATTTTTTTCCAAAAGCCAAGAAAATCAACTAGTTTCTTTGATTTGTGTAATTTGGTCAATTGTGCATTGTAATAAGTAGAGGCTAGAGAGTATACTCGGTAGTTTGTAATGCCATCTCTAGTCTTTACTCTTTAGTACGGAGTACTAGAGAGAGAGAGAGATTACTCTTTCGCAAAATGGGGCAGTATAGTTTCATGTAGTACTAAAAACTTTATAGAGAAAACCTTTTTATCAAAGGTTAGACAAACCTGTAGTCCTTGTAGATTTCAGGTGCAATAAGAAGGAACTGAATGTCTCTGATGCTTATATTACCGATTGCTTTGCTTCCACCACTTTCAACCACAGGTAGTCCACCCACACCTTTTTGTCTCATTAACTTGAATGCCTGGAGAACCGGTTCATCCTCATTAATCTGCAATAAGTAGAGAGAGAGTGATGGTGAGGTTCCCCCCCAAAAGGCCTTGGGCAATTGAAAAGACTATAGAGCTTTATCACTCCCTTTGATTCTGAGTAAATCCCACATTTGGTAAAGTTTTGTCTCCAAATAAGTGTTTTGGATTTTCATGACTAGGTAACAGATTGTAATTTCATCGAAAGGCAAAACTGACTGTTCATATTAATCTTGTCTTGAACTCAATCGACTTTAATGTTCTTCTCAGTACATCCGCAAGGCTAAAGTTACTTTAATGGCTGAAATGGCTAAATCTGCTCAAGTATCAAAGCAAACCAATCCAAATCATACATACCAGTATATCCCACTCGGAGGTGGTGAGATGTTAGTAGTAAGTACACCATACTTCTATCTCAAGGAGTGTTTAACTATCTAAAATAGTTATCAATTCACTGTTCTTTATTTCTAACCAATTCAACTAGGACTTTGAAATAAATTAGTGTTTGATGAAAGTGTTGGTGGATAAAGGCATAAAGCTGGTAAGCTGAAAATGACCAAACAGGCTCTCACTCATAAATGGAGGGTGTATCACTATAGATATTTGCAGGCACCATATGAAGAACATCCTAGCCTAAGACCATACCACTCACACTTCAAATCAATTTCCAAGGTTCTATGAGTCATACCTTAATAATATGATGAGCCTTCATTACGGGGAGACCGAGTTCAGATAGTTTTTTGGAACCCCAGCTCTCGAACCAATGAAGACCAGCACATTCTTCAAGCATGTGCAAGACAGAAGATTGAGTTATAATGTTATCAATCTTTCCTTCACCTAAATTGACAACTGGAACACTCTTCATTCTATATTTAGACAGCAACAGAAGCATTGTCAGGAAAGAGTTTGAATTTTGCAAGGCAAGGAACGGGGCCCAGCGGAATGACCCAGAAATATCTCGAACCTGGAAATTTAGTAGAATGCATAGGATAAGCATTTCGGGAAACGAGCTACATATAAGGTGAAAATATTTAATGACAACAGTAACCTTTGTGTTCTTATATAGGTCAGAAGAGGTTAGAGCCTCAAAAAAGTTTCCAGAAGTTGCGGTAGGAGACTCGGGGTGCAAACTTCTGAACCTAGGAGAAGACATTCCATTAGCAGCTGCTGCGACAGCAGGACCAAGTTTATCATGTAATTCAGCACATGCTTCATCCCAAATGGCAGATCCTTCCATCTTTTCCGACTGCAAAGAAAACAAACAAGCGCCACTCTCTTTAAAGAAAGAACGAACAATATGATACTGGGTTATCACTCTCATTACTTGTAATTGTTGAAGACTTGATTGATTTTGAGGGTGCAGATGTAGTTTTTCCTTATCCAGAGGACTAATAAAGGCAGCTTATTCAAGGAATCCATCCAACAAGCTTGTACTCCATAACTTGAACACAGAGAGTTCTATTTAATGTTCTCAATTACTTTTCGCATACAGTTGAAAATGGAACTATATAGTTAATGAAATAATCGGTATGGACTACATGATTCCTTCTTGGAAAGATTAATTAGGGACGCCCAAAAATGAGAAGGGGGAAATTTTAAATATCAGGTATTGGTCTATGTCCATCTGATAATATCACCATCAATATACATAAACATCAGGAATAGTACTGTCGACTTGTCGGTGGATAGATCTACATTCATTCTAACCAGAAAAAAAAACACATCACACAGCATATTAAGGAGCAGAATTCATCTGTTGCATGCATACCTGATGCAGAATCCAGACAACAATTCCAGCAAATTCGACGATTCCGATATATCTATCGATCCAACTGGCATCTTCAGGAGCATCCACATCCACAACAGGAGCACCTAAAAGCTTGTTCTGAGACAGCAGCTTGACAGCCTCCCCCAAGCTTGCGTCCGATTTAATCTCGATCACTGCAACTCAATAGTGTAAAAATCACGACGAACGCCTAATCTATTCAAAAACCAATCCGAATTTCCGTCCACGCCGATTCAAATTAACAGGAAGAAGGAAAAAAAAACGATTCAAAACCTTGATCGGGAGCCGCGGGGGGGAAGTCGGAAACGGGGATGCTCTCAAAGCAAGCATTGAGCTTCTCGGTGGGGCTGAGCTGCGGCTCCTGAACGTCCCAGAGATCCTCGACCTGCATCCCCAATTTCGCCTCCGGGCTGCGAGGAGTCGTCACCTGAGGACTCCCCTCCTCACTCTCCCTCATCACCATCTGCATCTCTATTTCCCTCCCTCTCTCTCTCTCTCAAGCTGGTGGTAACAGAAGAAAACCAGGAACCGGAAAGCGACGCAGTATGAATGTAACTGACTAACTAACCACAATGACGATGGCGAGCTTCCATTAGGAGGAAAAGAAGATCATTGCTGTATTTTATATATATACAGATTTGATTGATTTTGATGGATGAAGGAAGGAAGGGAAGGGGAAGGAATGTAGGTGACGAGGATTGGTGGGCTATTTTTGAGGCTAACTCTTATCCGTTCTTCAGTGGCGGCCACTTGCCCCAAACGGACACAGTAACGGAGAGAGAGAAGAGAGTAAAGAAGTCGAAGGACTCGCACCAATTCACATGTNCCCCTCCCCTCCACCAATTCTTCCAATTTCTTTTTTTTTTTAATTGAAAATTCAAAGTACTCATTCTCATTACAAAAAAAAAGATTCATATTTTTCTTTTTATATTATTCTAAAAAAAATTGTACTCCTCTTTAGAAATGAAGTAGGCACAATGTAACTCAGAATCTTTTCTCTCCTTTAGTTGAATTTCACCGACCTGTAATTTTTTATACTAAATCCATTTTTTAACTATTTGTTCCTTATTTTGTATTGATTGTTTAGCCAATATGAAAAGATCTCTTAAGTCTGTCTCATAAAATTTCTTACAATTTGACTTCTTTAGTCAAAAAGTAATACACTTTGAGTACAAATTAAATATAATTTAAATAAATGAATGTTATAAAAATTTGAAATTTCAAAATTATATCTTAAAATAAATCTCTACCTTATTATATTTATATTATGACTAAATATACTTTTTTCCTATTTTTTTTTATAAAAACTTGTAAAAAATGACTTAGAGTGTATTACTTTTTGGCTAAACTTGTATTACTTTTTATGGAACAAAGAATATATTATGTATTAGCAAAAAAAACTTATTAAAAATGATTTACGGTGAATTTCCATAATATCCCGATTGACTATTCTAGAGTCAAAGAGCCAATAAATATTAGACGGTGGTTACGGCAATCTTTTCTTACTCACTACAAGAAAAATATAAAATTGTGACAAAATCTTGAGACGGTATTAATTTATACTGTACGACAAAACTTGTAGCACTAGAACTCTGCGAAGGATTCGTTTTCCCTGCAATCAAATTGGAGGGAAGCTAGCTTGGTGCCACTTCCCTACAACAGTTTATATTAGGGGTGAGCATGATACGATATTTAGCCCGTAGCGATACCGTACCAACTATTTCAGTTTAGTATGAGATTTTACGTCGTACTGATTTCGATCCCGAAGTTTCAGTTTTATATGGTTCAAGATGGTTCGATATTGATTTTGGGATGAATACATACGCACCTAATCTAAACTTTAAAATGTAAAAAAAAATTTATTTTCAATGTTTAGTTGCAGTATGTATTTCCCTGGCTGAATTGGATCTGAACCAGGAAATGCTGGTGCTGATTCTGTAATTTTTACGACGAAACTTGCAAATTCCAACACAAGATTTTGCAACAGACGATTTCCATTGTGGTTGCCGTCACCGGTTTTGCGATGGGCGTAAAAAATTTCGTCGCAACACAATTTGTGGCAACATCAAAACAATATTACTCCATAAAAAATAGGCACCACACTTGTAACATGATTGTTCTTTATAATTAGTTTGCCAAAGTCACTCCATAGTTTACATACGCTAACATAGAAAGTACACAGATGGGAGAGAAATGACCTCTCCGGGGTTTTGGCACTTGATTCACTCATGGGAGGATTCCTTTAAACGGGCAACCAATTCATCCTGCCCAAAAGAAGGTGAAGCAAATAAAGGGAAAGCCAGGAAGATATATAAAGCCTGAGATCTGTACAAATAAAAATGGATGAGAAGAATAAGAGAAACTCTTGCCTTTCTTCCTCTAGGTGAAAGGCCCTTTTCCTTCAAGAGTGCACGGAGTCTCTCCACCGTCAAGCTTTGGAAATGTCGGTCCGGGACATGGTTTTTTGTTCCTTCTGATTGTGACAAGGCAAATTAGTTACACAGATATTTCTATAGGTATTAGCTTCAACCTAAGCCCTTATTTGGTAGGGAGTTTTCAGAGGGTGTCATCTTATTAATAAAATCTAGTTATCTAGTCATTCAGATGATTGGGGGGGGGGAAGTGAAGAAAAAACCCGATAAAAATAAACATAGCTCTTCTTTAAATGGCGTGAAAGAGAGCAAAGATGAAAAACTATACCCCACTTCTCTTTTATTAATTGTTCCACTTTCATTTTCAGTAACCAAATAGTTGTTTCACTTTTTCTATTAAGCAAATGAAGGATGGGTAAATGGCATAAATGTTCTTTTTTCACACGTGAATGTGGGGGTATAATGTAGTGTGTAGCTATTTTCTAGTCTTAAACTAACAAATAGAGATAAATTAGTAAAACAAAAAATCATCTCATCCCTGTTCCCCCTCCAAAATCCACGAATCAAACAAGCCCTTAATGTGCTCACTTGGGAGAGAGAGAGAGAGAGAGAGAGAGAGAGAAATTAATTTGCCGCACATAATTTCCAATAACAGCTTGTCTCTGGATTAGTCAGAGACTCAAAGTCCAATGTGGTTTCGGAATACCAGGGAGTTAAGGAACCCCCAAAAAAATAGATGGCTTACCCTGGCATGAAATGGCTTGACTGCTGCTTGCAGCTTTCTTTGCGGATGCTCTACCATCCAATGCTCTCCCGGCAGCTCTAAAAAAAGAAGTAATAAATTCACAGGTAAGATGACCATTGACATTTAACTAGAATCACATTCCCAGAATTGCTTTCTGGTGAAACAACATGCATAGATAGCACGAATCACAATCGCATAACGATACCTCTTTCTTGAACTATCATTTGCAGTACTTCTTCTGTCTTTTAAACCAGAGTCACCTCTATGCTGATCAAGCGTGAGGGATCTGATTAAGATGTTCATCTGGTCCGTCTTAATGATCTGGTTTTCTGCATACAAATAAATGACACAGTCAGGCATTAAATATATGAAGCCCCCCATTGCAAAAAAAAAGTATGATCAAGAATGTGAGGGTAGTTGATTTGTTTGCTCAATCAAGATCGAAAGCAGAACTTTTAGGTTCAGTTCGGATAGAGGGTTTTGGAATCTTTTTTAAGGAAGACTTCAGAGGGATTAGCTATATCTTGACAATTAGAACTTAAGTCAAATTAAGTACGATTGAAATACAAAGAATTATTTTATTGTCTCTAATAAGGCTTCGATTTCTTTCATCCTACTATTATTACATTGACCGTTTTGATCCCATTTATGAATGAATGTTGTATTGAATTTGTGTTGTTAATCCAAATATTATTATTCTCGTCACTACATGAACAAAAAAGTTCTAAAAAAAATCATAATGATTGAAGTTCGGTATCCAACATGAAGGCCCGACTGATATTCATAGTCACTTCTTTGAAGATGTCAGAAGGTTCCAATATCATGTGTCTCATGTAAATGAAGGAAGGGAAGTAATGAGAGATCCAGGCACTACTAAAAGTTTAAAACAGCTTATAGAGCTAAAATTGTTAATTTTTAGAGAGAGAACAAGTAGCATTTTCCCTAATTTCCATTTAAGAAATATTTTTAATAAATATATCAAGTGGATGCCAGCCTTTATCAGGCATTAGAATTATAAAACCAATTAGTTATGCTTTTCCATAGTCTAGAGTACACCCCACAGCAAAGGAAATCATTGATGCTATTGAAAGAAATATTTTTAATAAATATATCAAGAACTAAGCTATTTTCTCTAAACATCTCCTCTTGTGTCTGCCACACAAAATTCAACTTTGCAGTATAGTGTTCTGAAAGGTTTGACCACAAAAAAAAATTGAAATATTCTATGTGCAAATGAGAAAACGAGAATCTTTGGTTTTAAGAAATTAAGATATAAAGAAGACGGCATGCATGTGTGCTTTTTATGATAAGAAATAAAGAACAAATCCAAAAGATGGACAAATATACTCCCTCCATCACATAAAAAGACTCCACTTTTGTCCCGTCGCAGTTATTAAGAAAAGTTAAAATGCGAGGTTGAGATTTACGCAAATGAGTAAGAACTACTTCAAACCACACAATTCTTTCCTCAGAAAATAGGGAACTTTGACTTAGGACAAATCCAGAAAGTGGGAACCTTTTTTTGGGACAAAGGGATTGCATGTTAGGCATTTAATTCACTTCGGAGTTCTAATGCAGTTTTCTTGTTCACTCCAATAAGCACTTTGAAATAAAAATCTTGGTAGCACCCAAGTTTTACCCCACCCCGTTTTGCTCTCACAAACAAGGGTTTCACAAATCAGTGAGAGCAAAATAAGATGAGGTAAAACTTGGAGGCACCATTTTGGGGGCAACCTAGCATGACTCAAACTTGAAATTGTTTATAAAAACAAAGCATCTTTCTAGAATCCATGGTTGCCTTCCACAAGAATATGAACATTTTTTAAAAAGAGTATAGGTTGCAGATAAGCTTAAACAAAAAATGCAGGTCTTTGCTGTTCTTTGCAAGGGAAATAACTAATTAGCAGTTGAAACTTATGGCATTGCATCATTCATGAATCATGACATGTATCATCATCACGGCATTTGATTGGGGGCGATGTGTGGGGTAGAAACGAACCTGGAGGCATGGTATCACGAACACAAACATAAACTCGCATTCCACCCTACACAAAATTTTCACCAAGTACATTAAAGATCATATTATAAGAGTAAAAAAGGATGGAAAACTACATTTGAGCACCAGTTTGACTACTGGTAAGTGAATTTTAAGTTTATAATAACACACATATCACTTGAAAAATAATACAGAAAAAAAACAAGCATTAGAATAATTCTCCATGCATAATACTCCCTATGTCCCAAATTAAATGACATGTACACTATTCACAGAGTCAAATTTCATTTATCATCTTTACCTATTTTCATTAGTCATTTGATAGATAATATAGTCATATCACCCCTTGTTTTGTAGAGCTTTTGATGTAATTTTTTAATATGTAAATTTTGTTTTTTTAATTCGATGCCAATTGTCTAATAACCGAAACAGGCCATATAAAATGGGACGGATGGAGTACTTTGTAATAATATAATATAAGGCTTATAAGCACATGTTTTCCAAGGGGAGACAGAGAGTAGGGGAACTGAAGTTGCGTTTGGGAATTCAGAATTCCATGATCAATTCGCTCATATCAACTACTACACTTTGTATCCGCAGGCCTGAATTCTATCACAGTTCAACCAAAACCAAAGGAAACAGCTATCAGCAGAAAGTAAAAAGAGAATGTGATAAATCCTTGCTTCTTGACAACTCTACAACAATGTCATGTTGCCTTCATATAAAAAACATGTTACCTATCAATCAATCATCAGTATTTTGTCCCAATAACACCTCTCACCCTTTGCACGCCCAACATAAAAAGTAGAATTTCAGTGCACATTTTTCCCTTTATTAGGGCACCCTCCTCTTTCACACTACTTTTTGTTTCCTATAAACGCATCAATTGTTGCTACCGTGATGCCAGGATACATAAAATTCATTGAGAATCCATAGCAGACATATTGGCATTGACGCAAAACATGAAAACCAGAAAAGCAAGAGAAATCTCATCAGCGAACTAACAGTTCCCATCTTGTGAGAACATGAAGCACGAAATAAACTGATTGATTGATGCACAACCATAACTAAAATCGATTCACAAACACGAGAAGTCAATAGGAGTTGAAAAGTACGGAAGAATACCGGACTGGAAGAAGGGACGGCGGAAGAAAATAGGCCTCGCGAAGGGAGGTTGGAGAGGTATTTCGATGCTTCTCCGCCGCCGCGGGGTTGAGGAGTGGCCGTTACTCCCTTGAAATTGGACGACGGAGATTGAAATCCAGAACCAGAATCCGCCATTCCTCCGGCACGCTTATCAGTTCCGTACCCGGGGAGATACTACACCGGTATAATTTTATAAAGATCAATGGTAAACATGTCCCGATGGAGTCGGGGAGAAAAGAAGAAGAGGATAGACAGACGAACGTGATAAAAGTGATGGGCCACGTCATTTTGGGCCCTGCATCTACGGGCCTAGAAGGTAAAGAGTATAGTCCGAGTATATTCCGGTATTTAGTTCGTACCGATACTGTACAAAATATTTCGGTTCGGTATGAGATTTTACTCTGTATCAATCCCGATACCAAAATATCGGTTCGGTATGGTTCGGTATCGGTTGCGTTAAAAATAGGTATGAATATACATACCTACTTTACACCTTAAAATTTAACAATTCTCTTTTATTTTTGAAAATTGAAAGTGAATTTAAATAAAAAATATAAAAAATAAAAAAATGAACATTTAAATGCAAGATATACGTATCAAAACTTAGTTTATATTTCACAAACTAAAAAAATGAACGAGAACAAAGGAGTATTTCAGTGTTTTCGTTCGGGGTCGGTTCGATATTCTCAGTGTTTTTGTTCGGGGTCGGTTCGGTACTTGCTCACCCTTACGGGTAACAATCTGGCTTGGTATACACATTGATTTTTTTTAATACAAAGATGAGTAGAATAAAAAACTGCAGAATAATAACGTAAGTGCCCCAATTGAGTAGTATATCTGATATCATCGTAATTTTGATATCATCGGGACCTAACCAATAAACCTGTTTTTCAAATTAATTTGCTCACTTAAATTTCAAAGAAAATTTGTTTAAAAGATGTTGAATAGTAAATCGTGAGATCAAAATATTTTAAGAAAAGAGAAATATTTAAACCACATATTCTTTTCTAAAAAGAGAGAGATAAAGTAAGAAAATTACTCGTATTTTAGAAAGAATCCTTTATAATATGTGGTTTTTTATATTTAGTTCATAGTTTCTACTTATCAAATATTACAAGGTAGTCACTGTTTCTTAGTCATTTATCACTCTCGTTGTTATCTAGTCATCATCAATACATGATTAAAAAAATAATTTCTCACCCCCTTCTCCAAATTAAACCCATACCTAATCCTTAGCTACCCCTCAAAACCCTAATTTCCATCTTCGTCTTCATCGTAGAAACCAAACTTATTGTGTTCGTCTTCTTCACACATAACAATTTGAATGCAGCACTATAAATCATGCAAACAAAGGCCTGGAATAATATATGACGACGAGGAGGGGTTTAAGATGGAAACTTAATTTTTTAATACCTTGTACTTGACATGTAATAATAATATGAGTAACGAAAGACTGACCGTGGGAAAAAACCAAAAAAACAGAAACTACATTTGTCATATTTGATAAGGACTAAGTATGAAAACCACCTAGTATAAGCACCATTTATGAAGTTCACTCAAAAACTTTTGTTGGGATGAGAGAGGATATTATAGTTATGCACGAAATATACTAAAAATATATATGAATTTTATTCAAATTTTTATATACTTCCCAGTTGTTCTAGTGAACTCCAATGCAGAAAGGGGTTTATGGGAGAGATAGTGCATAAAAATGCTAATAACAATTAGAATAGGCACCAATTAATCAAGACACATTGTAGGTAAAAGCTCAGGGAGAACGATTTAAAACTTTTGTTGGGAAGGATAATACTCAGTATTTATCAAATAAGTAAATGCAAAAATAGATCAGGGCACAATAATATTAAAAATAATAATATGACAATATAAGTAGCAAAAAATAATATTATTGAGTACAACATTAGTCACTATTAGTAAGCTTTAACGGGTAAAATATGCGCTTCAAGCCTTCAAGCGATCAATGGCGTCTATCAAAGAACCAAAACTTGGACCGCGCGAAAAAGCATCCTTTCTAGCCCCAGATTGATCAATGTGGAAGGAAAGATGGTTTATCTAATACTATTCTGATATGAAAAGAGGTCAAAAAACTAGATAATGGTGATCGTCACTTTCCAGCCAAGGGCAATTTCACTGTCCAGCAGGAGCTTTGCGATTCAGGTAGCGTATGACTGCATCTTCAACCCTGATAACATTTCCATACACAACAGTTGATGGCAATCATCATCAGATAAAAAAGGGTTTTTTTTTGCATTAGCTATTATCAAACACATCAATCAATATATCGATAAGCTTGTTTTGTCCCAGATGCAAATTAACAGTTAATATAAGCTAAAATGTAATAGGTGATTGTTTTCAACACAGAAGGCCAATGCCCGATGGTGTGTTTGGGAATTGCGGAGAGAAGTTGTTTTCTTCTGTTTGTATTATCTTGGAAAAATGCCAAGGGAAATTCAAAAATGATTGCTTGCTTATACACTTTACCTATATTAAATTTTCTTGGCGTCTAAATATTGAAAATGGATTTATTGATCTTTAGATTATCTTTTAATTTCATCCCATATTTACTTTCCTTTCAGTTTTCAATGAACGGGACTGAAGGAATATGCTTAAAGAGCAAGAAAACTTACCAAGCTTGATGGTAGAATCCTGAACGCCTCTCATGTTCTTCATCACGGACTGAATCCCCAGAAACAATCTTTAAATCCCTGGCTTGAGAGGCAATAAGGGCATTGATGAACTCGGCCGGTGACTGGCTGAATCCTAGAAAAAAGGACCGCCTTTGATAATGTTCGTGTATTTTCTTTATGGCAGATGAAATAGCCTCGTCACACGCATCAATCTCCTTGTTCTTCCTCACACTTTCCAAGTAACTTAACATTTCTTTTTGTGGCATAAAGGGGACATCGACCAGTATGTCATAACAAGCATTCCCACTAGGGCTATCCCCAGATAGCCTCACCTTGTGCTCTAAATGTATAGGCTGCGGAATGGTCAAATGCTGGTCAATCTTTTGACTTAGCGCACAGAATTTCATCTTCTCTTCCCCAAAGATCTTCCTTAGAGGTGGATCACACATAAAAGAAGATGTCTCGTCTGGAATCTGTAGATTCTTGGCCTTCACATATTGCCAAAGGGCATTCAATATTCTTGCCCGCGTCTCCACTTCAATTCCAAGAACGTCTTGTAAAGCTGGTGAGAGTTTATACTTCTCCGGTAAATGGTTCATTTCCAGTCTGATGAGTGCAGTGAACTCTTTGTCCCCTTTCCTCCTCACCTCAAATCCATCACGTAGCTTCGGAGATCTGGAACTCTCCCACAAAATCACATGATTATCTGAATACAGAGTCTGATCAAGATACACAGTAATTTTCTTGAAAAAAGAAGAAAATTTGGGATCTGAAGGGGTTTGGTTGTCCAAAATCCTCCCAAAAATCCTAAGTGACCATGTCTGGTTAGAGTAAGTGTTGAACACATATACCCTAAGTGTCTTCTGAACACGCTGAGGGTTCTTGACAGACTCCATGATGTTGGTCTTCATTCTCACAAGGGAGGCATCCAGACGAGATTCAAATTTAAGCAACTGAGTGTAAAGTGCAGATTCTGGCAGGAGAGAGGCCACCTTTTCAGGCAAGTGTTTGTCCGGAAGTTTCCGCTTCCTTTTGCGTGCAGCAGGGGCTAGTTCCATGGTCTTCAACATCGGACCACTAACTTGGCCCTGACCGGCTGGGCGGGAATGCGGCCTCGGTGGCACCCTTTTGGCAGCCGGCGAAGAGACACCCACATTTGTGTTGGCAGCTCTAGTGCTTTGTGGTTGGGGATGAGGTGGCAAGTGGGACTGAGAAGGTCCCCCCTGAGCAGATGCTACCGTTTGGGAATTGGGCACCTGAAAGTGACCCGGGAAGTGAGGAGGCCCTCGAAGAAGATTGGGTTGAGCTGCCTGCTGGCTATGACTTACAGGCACGGATTGAGGCGTTTGCATTGCACCGCGATTTATCCAAAGAAACAGAATCTAACTATCTTCTTCTGAGTTTTTTTCTTCGATAATGCAGTTTCCTTGCCAATCCTACCACCAAATCTAAATGAAGAAACAGTGGAACTATCAATCCTACTGCAAAACTCCAGCTATAGCAGTCATGAAGCTCTTCTAGGGTTCATAAATCCCAATAGGATTACCCAATTTTTCGATATCCAAATAACAAAGAGGCTATATCAGCTCGCCCTATAAATTGTTCTACAAATTGAACTAAAGATGTTCACTTTTTCTCACACCAGCAACCCCATGAAATCTTCTTTTGCCTAAGCAATGATCTTAATTTCGCAGCAAAACGCAATCGACGAATTCATCGCATTCAAAGGTTCAAGATGAGAAGAATAAATCGAATAGATCGGAAATCACACCTAGAGAATGGGGAATCTCGAATGAGAATCGCATCGACGAATCCTCAATCTCTTCGCCTCCTCCATGAATCCTTCATTGTTTCGCTGCAGCGGACTCGGAATCCTTAATCCTATCTTTTGCAGGCGGCTTGGGCCTGGACTCTGGGAGTGTTATTTTAGAAAATTGGGCTATAAACTATTTTTAAAAAAAAATCGGCCCTCAAATATCCTGGGCCCTGTGGAATTGGACATACTGCACAGCCCAAAGCAGGCCCTGTGTGTGTGTGTGTGTATCCACTATTGGATTTAATATCAAATGGTGCTCAATAAATGAAAAAACATTTAAGAAAATGTTTTTTTAGAAGACATAAAAAAATATAATGTCATAGTTGTAAATAAGTAAAATTTCTCAGTCATTGCGAAATTGCACTACACTTTATTTATAAACGTGCACCATGAAGAACAAAAAATGTTTCAAACCAGAGACTTATATAATTGAATTGTTTTTTTGTAAGATTCGCCCTGTTGGTCGAGGGACTTCGTACCTCTTCCATAGGTCGAATGAGTTGAACATAGTTCAACGAATTCTCTAGTGACTTCGTACCTCGAAAATTCCTCTTCGAGGTACGACCAACGGAGGAAGCCAAACCAGCCTATTAAGCGTAAGCACAGCTAAGCTAATATGCGCCGGAGAAAGCAAAATTCAAGGTCCTCATATAAAATCAAATACTTTGACATGTTTTAACATCTTTTGTTCTAATGGATGAAGTACAAATTGACCCAAAAAAACAGAAAGAAATAAATATTTAAAGATGTATTGAAGAATTATTGTGATTCTGAAGCCTACATAAATATGGGCAATCTCACATATTTTCATAAATTTATAATTGTATCTCTTTATTTTTATTAAACCCAATATAAAAAATCATTTTATGTATGAAAGTCTATAAAATTAACTTAGACCTAAATAGTACAAAACAAATTCCCTTTATTGAAATAGAGTGCTTCTGTTGTGCCTTGTATGCAAATGCACAGGGGATCTTAGATTCATAGTAGAACTTATCCTTGAAATTATCTTGAATTTTGAAAAATTTTAGGGTGATCTATGATTTAATAATTTTTAATTCTACCATGGGTCAAAATCTTTCAAAATTGTGTAGTTTATAAAACATAATGTGACAAAAATCATGTTCCTCCACAATATTACTCCGTATTATATTTGTTTTGCTCATATTATATCTGTTCAACTTATTTTTTCTGCTTATTATTTATATATCAGATCAGACCAGGTCAGAAACAACTTTAATTATAACCGTAATTAGATCAGACCAGATCTTCAAAAAATCTAATCAGATCAAATCAGGCACGGAAACCAGCATAAGCCATGAACCACACCAATTAAAAAGAAACAGTAACGCAAGAAAGTACAACCAAATGATATGTTTACCCTCTAAAAGGTGGATAATCTTCATTAAAAAGAAAAGTGTGATTTCTTTTTCTTTTTGTCAAAGCAATGGAACAAAATAGAAAAGGAAAATCTGACACTATAAAATGGGACAAAGGAACTAAATAGGAATGCCATAAGACTGCAATATTTAGTTTCTTGATAATGATGATCAGTAGCTAATATCAGCATAAACACTACATGTCCACTTTGATTTTAGCATCAAGAAGGGATGCTTCTTGGAGAAATGCCTTGAAGTGCTGGTATGAGTGTTGCACATCATCCACTCCACACACCTCCCTAATACTGTGCATCGACAGCTGAGGGGCCCCGACATCCACAGTTCGAATCCCGACCCCGCTTGCCAATATGGGCCCGATGGTTGAACCGCATGGCACGTCATTGCGAACCACAAAATCCTGTGCAGAAATTAGTAGAGTGAGCGCTCGTTTGGCTAACACAGTTACAACAATTAGCTTTAGCCACCCAGCCCACCACTAAAACATTATCGAAAACACTAACACTAATTGAAAATGTTGTTCCCAAACAGAGCGTAAGTTGTTCGGGACACTTAATTAGAAAAAAATATGAAAACGACGGGTGTTTGATGAGTTTAGAAGGTATGATAAGATATGGGTTTTGGAATTTTGGAGAAATGATATGGGTTTTGAAATCTAAAACGAAGTTGTTTGGAGAGATTTAAAATGATAATTTTATTAGTGATAGGCGGGGGTGATCGGCAACGGAGGTGGTTGGCGGTGACAATTGTAGCCGGCGACAGAGATTGGTCAACGGTTGAGAGAGACATCAATCCCTCATATTGATATCTCTCAAATTCAGGAGATATCAAAACCCTCCATTTGGGGATATCAAAACCCATATTTTTTTGCTCACCAAAAACACACCCGAACTAGTTTCTTTCGTTCAAATGGAACAGATTTGATAAACCAAATATTAAAATTAATAAAACTGGAAAATTCCAAAGTTTAGAAATTGTCATTTAAGGGGAAAATGCAAGATTCCCCTACACAACTTTTGGAAAAGTTTAGAGAAAAAAAATATTTCCACTAATTACATTTTAATGGATAGCCTTAATTACTCACCTGAATAGGAAGGTTGTGTTTGGAAGCTATCTCCCTGAATATGAATGAAGTGATGGCATTGGTTGCATACCGCTGATTCGCATTGTGTTTGATCACAAGCCCGCTGTGCATTTTTGGCCGATGGTTATCTTCATGCTTGTCCTAAAAAAAGAAAAACAATTCAAAATGCTACAAAAAAAAGTGCTTGACTAAAATATATGCAATTGAAGCATTAATTTACCATATAATTGGGATGCAAAGCATGTGCCATGTCAGCAGAGACTAGCAAACTCCTCTGGATTGCTTTTGTGATTAACTGGAACACATACAGTGACACAATAAGTGCTCCATTCATTAAAAAACAAAGCTCAAAATTTAAAGTCATGCCAAAATACTTCGGTGTTGTGGAGTATTGGAGAAAATTAGCAAATAAATAAGTGTTGGTATGTTGGATAGAAAATCCAAAACACTTGTCATTACCTTTGAGTCAGGGTCAAATGTGCTTGTAATTCGAGAGAGGGAATCTAACATTACAGGGGATCCAGCCCCTTGTGCTGAATTGGACCCAACCTCTTCATGATCAAACAAGGCCACCATTCTTACACCAGTTTCATCCTGTAGACTGTTCTCAGAGGAGGTTGCATCTATCAATGCCTGCAGCAACAAGGTACAAAATCCATTGACGAAAAAATGTAAATTTTAAAATAAAAATACTAGCAAGTAGCAACCACAAGTTTTTTTTTCCGATATTAGTTGAACATGAGAAAGATGTTTCTGCTCGAGTGCTAATTATTTCGCATTATCATATTGCCAAAGTACATAAAAACAAACAAGTTATAAATAGATCACATTCACATGCATTAACAAATATGTTCGTCATTTCAAATCATATAAAATTATCTAATGGAATCGCTTGTAGGGTTAATAAGTTCAAATTATTATGTGAACCAAGTTCTTGTATTTTTACTTGAGTTGATTGGGTTTAAGATTTGTACTAGTTTTTTGAAATTTCATTAAGCTTTACAAGTGCAGAAAACTCTCATTACTGTGGATTGTGGAAATATTTTTGTTACCTTTAGAGAGCAAAATGACATGCAAAGATTGTCAAGTCTTCCAGAAAACACAAATTCCTTCATAGCACCACCAATAATACTTGGTTGAGTGTCATACACTTGCAGCTCAAAGTCACATATATCACCAGGTTCACAGCCAGCCTCAGTTGCTAGAAGCTAGAAAACAAAATTGAGATTGTAATACGTCACTCGGCTTATCACCACATATTGCATATCTTCAAAACAATATTTGCAACTCATAAGCCTCTCACAAAGATGCGCAATTACAAGAAAATATACAATAAGGGAAATAATACTACCATACTACGAAACAACAAATACAAAGTTCAATAGTGACCTGCAGAAGAAGGGAATGATGTTTTTCAGCACTAGCATTTTCCTTTCCATGGGACTTCTGATCACTTGAATCCCCACTTTCAACTGAATCTCCACCACATTTATTCAGTTCTGCCTGTGTAAATATAATATTATATGGTTCAGGAATTGAGAATGGCTGAGAAAGAGTTCAGAATAACAGCTCAATGTCTTACTGCATCACGAAAGCATGCTTATTACCCTTTATCAGTCAAACTACAAGAGGTTAAAAAAACTACCTTAACACATGTTGCCAGAATTGGAAGAAGATGATTCTGTGTGTTAACTTTAAATCCATCATTAACTCCCCTGTGAAAACAGAAGAGAATAAAGTCACCTTCTTTAGTGAAATTGATGATGGAGCCAAATGATAAAATGAATACTTCGTATATAATAAGTTTTGGTGGCCTAATGAAAAAATCACGATTCAAGCACAACATTTTAACACAAATAAGCAACCACCATATCCTCTGTGAGCCAAACTTTTGAAGAATAAATTAATATTAAACCATTTCGGAGTATGTCACAGTCACACACAACACAGTATATGTTGGAGGCTGCATTTATAGAAATTTTTTGTTTGCCAATCCCTTGTGCCTTGTTAAGGGATCCATGTAAAGTTAAAGTACCCCACTCCTAAACAACATTTGTCTCTACATTTATGTAATTTAATTTAATGAAAAAAATTGTCAATTTAAGCAGATCATAAAATTTTGAATTGAAAATGGAGAAATAAGAGAGAAATGTCTCCTAACAAATTGTTACAAAACAACCATATTTTTATGATAACAGGTACCTATCCAAGTGTATTGCCAAAGTTGGGATCCTCATTATAGGCTCCTGGATTCTAACAAGAGTGTGTTCATATGCCACAGATCCCTCTTTCCTTTCTCTTACAATTATTCTCCCTGCAACGGATAAATCACGATCGAACCACGTGTGCCACAGACCACCTCCATATGTTTGTACACCAACTTCTAGATAGCCACCTTTAGACACCTGAAACAAATACAGTTATTAATTCATTATGAATCACATACCATTCGGCTTCTCCCTTAACCACAAACCTAGATTACCTTGGTAACCGGCTTCAATTTCAGGCAGGGACTATCTGTATGAGCTCCAAGAATATAAAATCCATTTCCAGCAACATATCTAAAACAGAATCCAATGATAGCTAACATTAGATATAAGCACCCTAGAATACAATGCCTTGAAGTAGTGTTATGCATCATTTTCGGGATCTATATGCTGGTTCAAAATTTCAAAACAAGCAATTTGCAGAAAAAATGAACAGCAAAGTGCTAACTTATAGCCTGATTCACCATCATCTGATCATTCAATCAATGGAATGCAAGCAAAGCAAGTATTAAACCAAAAACTCAAATCTTACTTTTGGCCAATGGCGAAGGCAACGATGGTAGAGTGATTCCTTGTGAAGAAATACTTGTGGCCAGCTTCCAACTCCCAGTCTTCTCTCTCGGAGATTTGTTGATATCCTGCGCTCTTCAACTTCTTCTTTGATTCCTCTGAAATTGGAGTCCAGAAAACAGTAATTAGAAGGGAAAAAAGAAGATAATGAGAATAACCATATGGAACGCATGATGTCGGTCGATGAGCGAGATTGAGAAATAGTACCGACGGCATGAAAGGCCGTCGGAGAAGCATTCAAGAAATCAACCAGATCAGCTGCCGCCGAGTGCTCCATTGCTATGAGAGTTTGAGGCCTAGGTGATACACAGCAAAAGGTTCAGAAAATAAAGAGAGAAAAAGAGATAAAAGGTCCCGCTTTTCATTTTACATATTTAGTCCTACATATCAAATATTTCGTATCAATAATTTAGGGGATGTATTCAATTTAAACTCTGCAGGATTTTTTTGTATTTTAAAATTCAGTGAGTATTCAATTGGAATTTTAAAAAATCATTTAAAATCTAGAGGTTGAGATTTTAAAAAGTCTTTCTAAATCTAATGATATTGAAAAATTGATAGATTTTTAAGGATTGTTGTAAACAATGGATTTTCACGAGTCCAGCCAAACCCCCGTTCTCGGCCAATCTTCTTCTCCTTTGGCAGTGGATTTTCTCGGCCAATCATCTTCTACTTCGGCCAATCGTCTCTCCTTCTTCCCCAAGAACTCATCTTCTCGAATGGAAGCTGGAGTCTCTCTCTCGAATTCGGCCGATCTTCTTCTCCGAATGACTGCAATTCATCATTTACGCAGATCTGGCTTTGTTCATTCGAAATTTTGTTTCCGTCGAATCAGACTTCTTTGTTGGCTAATTGAAGTTGGATTTCATTACCAATTGATTGTTCCTTCGATTTGAGAATGTTTGGGATTCGAAGTTACTATTCACAGCGTGAAGCTGGATTTTGAATGTTTTGTTTTTGACCAACTCTTGTGGATTCTTCGCTGCTATTTTGAGAGCTTGTTTATGGTGTAACAACACTTCTTTTGAGTTTATATTTGTGGCTTGTGCTTGAGAAACTAACAGCTGGTCTTGCTTGAATTGTGACTGATTTTTGGCCTTTCAACCACTGTTATTGCTGCTCTTTTTGTGGTTTATGTGAGCTATATGTTGGCGTGTATTAGCTGAAGTGGTCTTCCTTGAGGTGTGCCTGAAGCCATGGAAACTCCATGTTCTTGGTTCCTTGCACATACACAATACCCTTGGAAGGCCACTAATTTGGACTTGTTGTTGTTGCTGGTCTTTGGAGTGAACACGCTGAAAGCTACTGTCCATGGCATTTCATACTCGTTTGGAACTGCATTTTTTGCACAATGAAGATGTTGGTCTCGTTTTTTTTTGACTCAAGGTGGATACCAACTGCAGACCGATGTGAACCTGCATTTTGTCTGTACATTTGACCTGGAAATGGAGTTGAAATGGAACTGAAATGGCAGTGTCGGGCTGCTGTTTTAGCCCCCAAAGGGCTGAAATGAAACTGCTGGAACTTGGAGATTCATTGGTGCTTAGGGCTGATTTTGTTATGGAAGTTTGCGTCTGGAATTGGACAACGTGGAAGTTTGCGTTTCATATTTATATATAAATAATCTATGGATTATAAACAATCAAACAGAATCTTATAAAATTCTGCTGATAAAATACATTAAAATCTATCAAACTCTGCATAGACTTAAAACAATCCATAGATTTTGCATAATCCATAAACTTTAAACGATCGATCTAAGTCGCTGTGGTCCTTTGTTAATATTTTCTTTAAAAACATGGATAAAATTATAATTTCGAACTTTTCTCTCTCATCAATTAAGTTCCTCCCTCCTCTCGCACTCATTTCCCAAACTCGTCGCTGAATTCCCAATCACCACTCATCTCTCAATTGTTCGTCTTCCTGGCGGAATCCAAAAACGAAACTAGTAGCCTTCACGGATGAATTTTAAGGTTTGTTCTATTTGCAATTTCATGAGGCTAACTCATAAAACTCATCCAACAGGGAGAGGAATAATTGAGAGATGAGTGATTATTTCGATTTTGGGTTTAGAGCTTCAAACTCAAAGACGGGTTTGGGAATGAGTACGAGCGAGGGAGGAAGCTTAATTGAAGAGAGAGAAGAGTGTGAATATAAAATTTTATCCATATTCTTAACGAAAAAGTTAACAAAGGACTATTTGTGGAAAACAATATAATAATTGGAGACTAAATTGTTGATATTTGATATGTATGGACTAAATATGTAAAGCGACCAATAATAGAAGACCTTTTATGGAATTTACTTAGAGAAAAATGAAGAGAAATATTGAAAAAAATGCTTAACTTTACTTGTGTCTTGTGAGTTACAACTTACAAGTCAACGTTCCATTAAACTTATTTTTTCTGCTTATTACTTATTTTTTAAAAAAAATCAGATCAGATCTACATAAAATTAATATTAATATTTTTATTATTATTACTGATGGGTGTAATCTACCCAGGTCAGGCCCATCCAAAACCATCCGGGAAAGGTCAAGGTACTATGCAACAGGGTTGTTTAGGTGCATCTGTACGTTACCCGGGTAGTCTTGACTCAAACCCATCCGGGCAAAGTCCAAGTACCATACAGCAGGGTTGTTGAGTGGATCTGTACCTTACCCGGGTGAGCTTCAACCAATACCACACGAACAAAGTTCAGGTACCATGCAGCAGGTTTGCTTGGGCGGATTTGTGCCTTACCCGGGTGCTTTTCAACCCAAACCACCCGGACAAAGTCTAGGTACCATGCAAGAGGGTTGTTTGGGTGGATATGTACCTTACTCGGGTGGGTTTCAACCAAGACCACCCGGGTAACTATTGGGCGCCTAGTCACCTAGCATGACACTCCATGGGGATCCTCGAGTGATCAGATGTTCTTTCAAGAAACTATCCGGGCAAGTTTTCGGGACTCGTGGTGGGTGGCCAGTTTTGGTGTACATGTGTCGGCAGGAATAATCAAAGAATGGTTGGGTGGTAGCGACTGGAGATCGCAGTGAATATTTTGATATTCTCGTCCAAGCACTACGCGCCAAAAGAGGTGCCATCAGCATAAGCCGACAAATGAGAGGGACAAACGGTACGTGACAAGAGAAGTCACCTCACCCCATCCAGGAACGTGGGACGCCGTGGCTATTCTTTGTCTTGTCTCCTAGGCTCTACTACAAATAACCTTGTAATCCTCAATGGAAAGGATCTAAACTTTATCTCTCTAGAGCTTATTGTGTAATACTACATCGTACTATTCTACATAGTAACAATTGGACTACAAATGTTTCCACCTGCAATCCTCCTGGTCAATTTTTGTTTTCTTTGCCACTTTAATTTCTAAACTCAGCAAACTACCATAGACCCAATCTGGAATTGTTTGCCTGTGTGGTAATTTACACCATTAATTACCATTATTATTAGTATTATTATTACTTTTAGTATTACTATTAATATTATTACTCCGAGTATTATTGTTATTATTATACTTATTACTTTTATTATTATTACCGTAAATATTCATAGTTATAATTATTATAATTATTACTATTATTATTTCCAAACAAATTTCCATTCTATTTTTATTTTTAAACATTTACGGTATTAATACCCTTTTATTGGCGTATCATAAATTATCGATTGAAGCCTAAGAATTTGGGAATATTCAAATTAATAAAAATTATCAATTGAAGCCGTAGCATAAATTAAACTAAGGAAAGAATACATGATATATGGAAAGAATAATTGAATCGCCACAAATCATGTTCTAATTGCAAAGGAATGGTGCATTCATCTAAGATGAGGAAAGGTCAGGGTTTTTTACAGCTAAGAAAAGCTTAATTTATAAGTCGTGTGATTTTTTTCCATTTAATTCTCTTGCCACCTCAATTTGCCACATGTCACTCCTCAGCTTTGTCAAATGTCACTCTTCAGCTTTGCCAAATGTCGCGTTCTTGCAACTCCGAATCTGCTTTATATATATAATAAAGGATAAAGGATTTTGGGATGAGAATATTAAAAGGAAATTATCTAAAATAGAAGTAAAATTTAACCTTATGCCCAAAATAGAATTAACATATATAGTTTTATTTATAAATTAAGATAACATTTTTTTAATATTATGTATTGTCATTGTTTACATTATAAATTTTACGGAGTAATTTAAAAATAAAACGTTAATATCCTATTTTACTTCCTTTTCTACATTTTATTCATATTTTACCTTTTTTTTTTGTATAACCCTTTTCAAAACCCTAATTCAATTTTTTGTCCATATTTTATAAAATTTGACGAACTTGGGCCGAAATGGTAGTACCCGAAAAGAATTGGGGCGGCAATTGGGAACTTCTCCCTCTCCCGACTACATAAACCCCTGCGCACATTCCAAACCCTCGACCATGTTGACCTAGTTCGCCGTTCACCTCTTCTCCATCCATCCATGGCGCTCTACCTCTTGCACGAAACGGCCTCCGGCTATGCCTTGTTCCTCGCGCACGGACTAGATGAGATCGGGCAGAACACAGATGCGGTTCGGAAGTCTGTCCTCGACCTCAACAGGTTCGGCAAAGTTGCGAAGATTGTCTCTTTTAGCCCATTCGAATCTGCTCACGATGCTCTGAGCCAGTGCAATGCTATTTCTGAAGGTATTTGTTTCTCCAGAATCCGTTCTTTGTTGTATATCTCGTGCTCGCTTGCATCATTATAGTTGTTGAAACGTTTTTGAATTCGATTCCTTTTTAAAACAAGTTAATGCTTTCAAAACCCTAAGCGCATCCATTTTTCAAAGCATATTCAGCACTTCCACATGAAATGGAGGATAATTTAGGGATAAAACAAATCTTCTTTTTGATTTTTTTATATTAATGAAGGATAGTTTAGTGTTATTAGTGCTTGAAAGGATAATTTAGTGTTAAGCATTTGAACAATATGAGTAATGTTAGTGTTGGAGGATGAATTATTCCATCATGGATTTAAGTTTATGTTTACTAGTTTGTGTTTTGGATGAGAGCTGATTTGTGTATTCAATGATTGTTTATAGGGCAAATGACTGATGGGTTAAGGAATTTCTTGGAGCTTACACTCCCAAAGGTTGAGGGAAAGAAGCCTGGCTTCAGCCTAGGGGTTGCTGATCCTAGGATTGGGTCTCATATTTTTGATGTAACTAAGATTCCTTGCCAGAGTAATGAGTTTGTTCTTGAGCTTCTGCGCGGAGTGAGGATGCACTTTGAGAAATTTATTGAAAATCTGAAGGTTTGCATTTCTTACGCACTTCATCTTGTAGCTATAATGTAATATTTGAGCTCTCATTTGCAAGTTTTGTGATGATTTTATAGGCAGGTGACTTAGAGAAGGCCCAGCTGGGGTTGGGTCACAGTTATAGCAGAGCAAAAGTCAAATTCAATGTCAACCGTGTTGACAATATGGTTATTCAAGCAATATTCATGCTTGATACTCTTGACAAAGATATAAATACTTTCTCCATGAGAATCAGGTATATATATATATATATATATATATATATACATGACATAATACAACTGTTTCTTGTCTTCAATGTGTGCCATGTTTAGTGATCTGACAAACTTCAGATATTTGTGGCATGTGCTCTACCACATGACAGTTTTTGGCTTCCGATAAATGTACTTCTTTCCAAAAAATTCAATAGTGTGAATCCTGCTGTGAAATTTCTTTCATAGAAGTTCCTGATTTGGTACTTCAACATAGAAACATGGACAATAGCTGTTTTATGTAAGTTTTCTTTTTCTATTATCTCTGGTTTTTTACATTTCAATACTTACTACAGAGAATGGTACTCATGGCACTTCCCAGAACTTGTGAAGATTATCAATGACAATTATTTATATGCCAAGCTTGCTAAGTTCATTGATGACAAGGCACAATTATCAGATGATAGCATACCAGTAATAATGGAAATAGTTGGTGATGAAGATAAAGCAAAAGAAATAGTAGAAGCTGCCAAAGCATCTATGGGTAAAACATTGAGAATTACATTTTGTCACTCAAGCCCTAAGTTTGACATTTAATTGTCTTTTCTTTTATAAATTTCAGGCCATGATTTGTCTCCTGTTGACTTGATCAATGTCAAGCAATTCGCTCATAGAGTAATGGACCTAGCTGAGTATAGGAAGAATCTATACAATTATTTGATTGCTAAGATGCAAGACATAGCACCAAATTTGGCTGCATTAGTTGGTGATGTTGTTGGGGCCCGTTTAATTTCACATGCCGGTAGCCTTTCAAACTTGGCCAAGTGTGCATCATCCACCCTTCAAATACTTGGAGCAGAGAAGGCTCTCTTCAGGTGATGTACTATTGATCACACTTATCTTGATTATTTTATTCTTTTTTCAGTGATGCGTATTTAAATGGCTCTCCACACTTTTTTTACTAAAGATTTAGTGTGCTAGTTACTTGCTCATTCTTGAGCAAAGTTATGAGGGGGATGCCACGTGCTCATTATCTAAATATGTTGAAATACCTAGTCTTTATATATTATATGGAGTAAATAAATAAATATGATCAGTCTTAACTTGTTACTGAACCAATGTATCATTTTCCAACAGTTATTTTTCTCAAATTTACCCTACATTTTCCAATTCCCACATGGAATTACATAGCTAGTCTTTATGAATTATATGGGGTAAATAAATAACTATGATGAGTCTTAAATTGTTTTTGAACTAATGTATCATTTTCCCAATTGTTAATTTTCCCAAATTTACCCTACATTTTCCCATTCACACATGGATAATTAAAAGTTGTAATTTCAGGGCTTTGAAGACCAAAGGAAACACACCTAAGTATGGTCTCATATTTCATTCTTCTTTCATTGGCCGTGCTGGTGCCCGGAACAAAGGGCGAATTGCTCGCTTCCTTGCTAACAAATGCTCTATTGCTTCACGCCTTGACTGTTTCTTAGGTGAGTTTTTTCTCTCTGCATAAGAAAACAATAATTGTTTGTGTATTTGTATTTTATCTTTGAATTGACATGTTATTTTCTGCCTGCACAGACACCAGCACTACTAAATTTGGTGAGAAACTTCGCCAACAGGTCGAGGAGAGACTTGATTTCTATGATCGGGGAGTTGCCCCACACAAAAACCAGGATATGATGAAAGCTGTAATTGAAGCTATTGGAAAAGAAGGTATGCACCTTCATGGTTGCCTTAATTCAGTTGGCATCTTTACCATTTGAGTTTTGATAAAATAAGAATATTATTCAAGTGATGATGATAGTGGCAAATCATTTCTCACATCCTTCCCTAGCTCTTCCATGTTCCTTTTTGGTTGTATCCATGATTCTCTTCATAAATGGCTAATGGTCAGGAATGAGAAATTGCTTTGTTTAGGAGTCGGGAAATATTGCCAGGAAGGAAATTTGGTTTTGTTTAAATTGTAAATATTTTGGTTATACTTTGTACGGAGTATTACATTAATGGAAACATAATATCATTAATAGTCTATTTGGTTATGACCTATTTGGATTTCTTAACCTCATATATACTACCACCGTCCTAGAAAAACCTTCATGTTTAGATTTTTTGTCACACTAAACTTTATGTTTTTGTTTTTTGAGAATTCCATAATAAACTTTACACATACGTGCCGAGTGTTGCCCAGAACAGTTCTGTTGTGGTCAAAAGTGCCCCCACCTGCCGCTGCATCAGCTGGAGAATCTGCCTGGTTTATGAACCAGATGAGATTTAAAACCAAATGAGTTTGTTATAAATGGAGAAGTGGAGAACCTGAGGTGTATGGTTTTCGTATTGGGTATCAATCCAATCTTAGAGGGTGTTTGGCATTGTGTTAGAGAACAACTTTTGAGCTTTTACTTTGTCCAAAAGCAACTTTGTGGGTTTGACAAATCTAATTCTGCTTATGGCGTATGGCTTTTGACTGCAAAATGTGCTCCAAAAGTGCTTTGGCAAACTTGGGATTAAATGCTTTTGGCTTCTGTGTTAGGTCGTCTGCTTTTCATGTAATCCACCGGAGTGCCAAACACCCACCTAATATTCTTTATGCTTTTAGCTTTGTAAGCAACTAAAGTTTTCTTGAATGGAGAATCTGATGTGCATACAAACCAGATGAGATTTAAATTTCTGCTTGGATTAATATTGTTTTCACGTCTCACTCAATCTGCAGAAGCAGCAAAAGAGGGAGACAAAACTCCATCCGAAGCTTCAGGAAAGAAAGGCAAGAAGAAGAAGTCCAAAGGTGATGCAGCAGTTGAGGATGGGCAACCCATGGAGGTAGAAGAACTTGCAGGTACAAACGGGGCCGAATCTGAAGAGCCAAAGAAGAAGAAAAAGAAGGAAAAGCGGAAAGCCGAAGATGTGGATGAACATGCCAATGGGGTTGAGGCCGCGAATGGGTCATCAAAGAAGCATAAGAAGAAGAGCAAGAATGAGGATGAAGATGCCCAGACCACCGGAGGCAAGAAGAAGAAGAAGAAGTCCAAGGTTGAGGACGATGAATGAATGAATGTGCATTGTTGACTTACTTCGAGCACCCCGGAGGCTATTTCTGGCGTTTTCGAAACCTTTTGATTTACTACTGAGTTTGGCTTTGTTGTGTTTTAAGCCATGTTTTGGGGTTAAGTTATGGTGTTAGTTTATCGTTAGACTTGGTAGAACAATATACTCTTTTGTTCATGGTTTAGACTAATATTGTGTGGTAGCATTTCTGGACAGACTTGCATGCATGTATTTGTCTTCTTTGACTTGTTTAGTTTATTACAACTTGCTTCTCATCTCTTTATTATTTCTGGAAATGTTACTTGCCAAATTTGCTTTTCTTGATGCTCTTTATTGTTCTTCCTACTGTCCCAAAATAAATGACCCATTAGGTTATAATGGTTAATTAAGTTTATTTGGTTAAATTATTGATGCAAATATAATGTGATATTGTGAATAGAAAATTCTTTTCTTCTTTTTTTTTTTTTATCAAAATACAAAAGTGTACTCTTATAAGTTTCTTATAGAAAACAGAAGAAGAGAACGGCATCGACAAGAGAGTATATTGGGAAGATACAAGGGAGAAAAACAGCACAACCTTAGTGAGCTGCTAAAAGGGTCGGTCATAAATCTGCACTACAAATTAATAATTCACAGCTTTATGTTCATGTGGTGCACATACAATGGGGCACCGGAGAAGCGAGCGCGTCGCGATCGAGGTGATGGGTCACCGGCTGGCCCTGGCATTTCTGGTGCAGTTTCCTCATCGCGGCGGCAAAGTCTCGTTCGGAGATGGAGGCATCGTCCAGGTAGGGGAACATCATTCGCTTGTTCGGCTTTATGTACTTCTTGTGCCCCATGTATGCTCGATGCCCCTGCCCTCCCAAATATAAAATCATTAATATCTTAAATTATGTTCCCGTATAAACTATACGGAGTCAAGGATTTTAATAGTACTAAGGAATTGATCTTACATCATTTTTTATCTATCGTATGAATGATAAAAGTTGGTAAATGAGGTTACATAGAGTAGTATAGACGTATAGTTGCTGTTAGAATACAAAGCCAAAAATTATACTCTCGATTTCTAAATCAATTTTAAATTTTCTATTTAAAAATCATATTTATAGATTTTTTTAAAGAGAATAACCAGGCCTATTTTTTTCCTTTTCTAAATAAATTTGAAATACCCATTTTTTTTTATCAAAAGTCCTTTTTGTCTACTCCCTCTATCTTTCTAAGTTCTTCATGTTTAGGATTATGATGTTTAATGAATAATATCGTAAAAATAAATAATAAAATTTACATATTTAAAAATTAATACTTCAAATAATAAGGGGTGACAAATGATAAAATTATTTTAATTTTAAATAATCAACGAAAATAAATAAAAACATTTGAATAAAGGTTAATCTTGTAGAGGGACATAGGGAGTAGTGCTTTTTCTTAAATTAAATGAAATAAAAAAGGTCAAAGTTAATTTTATTGAAAACAGAGAATTATTTTACTCGGTGCATTATACTCTCTCCGTTCGAAAATGTTCTTCATATTTGACTTTTCTTAGTCAAAGTTTATAAACTTTGACTATGATTTGTTGAAAAAAACATTGTATTATGATGTAAATTTAATATCAATATATTCATAATGAAACATAGTTTTCAAATATAAAAATTTTATAAAATATATTTATGTATAAATATAGATATTAATTGTCAAAGTGCAATATTGGAGATCGTAAAACGTCAAATTGGAAGAACATTTTCGGACGGAAGAGTATTAAATTTTATTTACCTCAAGAGCTCGGGCCATGTTCCCGCCATGGGAAGTGAGGAGGACGTCACTGTAGAGTGAAACGACGTAGTCTATGGCAGCCAAAACCGAAGCTCTGTCCAAGTAAGGCTCCAGCTCCCCCTCCCGAGCCAGCCCCTGCTTCGTCACCAGGTTCGGGAACGCCTCCCTCAGCCCCTCCACCGCCTTCCCCCCGCCGAACGGCTCCCCGCCGGCGACGTACACCCTCCCGTCCCGCGGTGCCCCCAGCGCCCTCAGCAGCCTCCCCGTCTCCCTCGCGTTCAGCGGGCACAGCCCCGCCGCTCTCCTGGCGGCGCTCGTCGCGTTCAGCTTCCCCGTCAGCAGCTCCGGGTGCGCCTCCCTCTCCCGCCCGATGATCCCGTCGTGCTCCGCCCCCAGCCCGGCGGAGCACCCGCTCCTCACCCACACGTCCTTCTCCAGGCGGAGATGGACCGCTACGTACGGCCCTTCCGCCCACATCCTCCTCGCGAACCGGTGGCTTATGTCTCGAACCGGACCGGCGAATCTCAGCGCCTGGAACGCCACCTTGCACCGGAGCTTCTGGAGATCCGATGGGAGATTCTTTGAGAGCTTTGAATCCAGACCCTTCAGTATCAGAAGTCCTTCTTGATTCAGCTGCAAAAAAGATTGCAATTTTAACTTAATTAATCAAATTAATTCATCCTCTAGTTTACCCAGATTAGTTCTTCTTCGTTTTCTTACTCGTTTGAAGAATTTGGCGCGCAACCAGAGAGGTGAAACGTGGAATGGGATCCGATTCTCGACCGTCTGCTTGGAGACCAAATGCGAGGATGGCAATGAAGATACAATCCGAACGTCGGATTTCAAGACGTTCTTGAAATGATCCACGTCGAAAATCTCACAGAATTCGCTGTGAAAAAGCAGGGATTTTTTTTTTGATTTCTTCCAATAAAATGGGAGAGTTCTGTAATTGATTGGTAAAGATCTTACCTTTCGTCCTTCCAGATGCGGTTGATTTGGAGGACGGGGACGACGAGGGCGGCTTCGAGGATCCTGGCGATGACAACGGCGTCAACGATCTGGTTCCTCTGCTGGTTCAGGCCGCCGGAAACCACCACCACCAAGAACCGCCTCCGTTCTCCGGCGATGGCGGGGGAGGCTTTCTTGTACTGGTCGCTGAAGTGGAGACAGGGGCGGTAGCCTTTGCCGTCCGGCTGTTTCCAGAATTCCCTCTCCTCGTCGGAAATGTTCCCGGAGACCACCTCCCTGCGCAACAGCAGAGGCTCCACCGCGGCGGCGCCGGACACGGCCATGAGAGTCTGCTCTGGCGGGAACAGAGGAGAGGGCTGAATTGCCGAGCAGGGGACCGAGCTCTGCCACAGGGCTGCGAAAGTGAGGATGGAGATCGAGAAGAAAGCGGCAGAGACGAGGAAGAAGACGAAGGTCACGGAGAAGCAGCGGGATCTTCTTGAAGTAGGTTTCTTGGGGGTGAATTGCAGGGAACTGAGAAGCGAGATTGAGAGGAGATGGGAGAAGAATGATGGGTTCAGAGCTATGAAGAATGATGACGATGACGATGATGATGGGCTCTTGGAGTTCTTGTTTCTTACCGCCATGATTGCGTGCTGAAGAAATTTTGCAGAGAGAGAGAGAGAGATATCTCTATCTGGTGGCTCTTTTATGATCAGCCAAGAAACGGCGATGCGAAATGGCGGGAAATATAGAGCTGAGTTCTGGAATCTCAACAGAAATTTGGTCTCCTTTATCGGATTACACCATTTACAAGCAATTTACAATTTGGTCCTCCATAAAAAAAAAGAAATGGATACTAACAAAGATTAGAAGCAAGCCCACTCCAAGCTTGACTATATAATGTATAGTTTTAGTCTTAAGTACTTCTTCCATAGTCCTAAAATTTAGACGTGAAACGTAGATATTTTCACATTTTTTTACAAGTTGACAAGTACTCCATCCGTCTCGAAAAGAGGTTTTCATTCTACTCTTTAATTCGTCCGAAAATGATGTTGCCATTCTACCTTTTTTTCTCCACTCTTCCAAAATTAGCCTCTCTTCCTTTCTTTTTTTTTTCTCCTCTTTTCTTCTTTTTTCTTCGCCTCCCCTTTTCCTCATCTCCACATTTTTTCTTTTTCTTCTTCTCTCCTATTTCTCCTCCATCTCTGCTGTTCCTTCTTCCTCCTCCTCTCTTCAATCTTCTTCTTCCTCCTCTCTATAGTCTTTATTCTTCTTTATCTTCCCCTTCTTCTTTCTATTCCATCTTTCTTCTAGGTCTACGCATATGCATGGCGACGATAGTGGCGGCCGGCGATGGCGATGGTGAGTCTACAGTTCTTACTGGCTAGTAGCGATGGTAGAGCAGGCGGTGGCGATGGTAGAGCAGATGACAGTGGTGAGAGCTAGATTTGGATAGTTTTGTACTCCGTATTTGTTAGCGGGTCATGTATTGTTTCGGGTTTAGATTGTATTTATGTGTTGTACTTATTGTGTGTTGGGCTTGGCCCATTGTACTTCTCTATATAAACACCTATTGATTAATGAGAAAGCAAGGCATTTGTAAACAAAGTTTTACATGGTATCGGAGCCATATTGGGACTCTCGAAACCCTAGCCTGCCGTAACCTGCTGCGCGTAACCTCTAACGTACGGCGAGTGCATCAGCTTCGTCGACGACATGACAGAAACTCCCAGTGCCAAGAAGACGGTGATCCCTATTCACGATCCATCTTCTCCGTACTACCTTCACCCATCCGAAGGACCTGGAAATTCTCTCACAAAATATCTGCTGCGTGGAGATAACTTTGATACATGGGAGAAGGCGATCTGTAACGCACTAAAGGGACGAGGTAAAGCGAAGTTTTTGTTTCCCGATGGTGTCCCAAAGCCGTCGGACGAGCTTGAGTATGCGGCCTGAGAGTCGAACAACTCCATTATCTGTGCTTGGATTCTAAATAGTGTTGACGAGTCTGTTCAGCCAAGCATCGTGTCTCACTCGGTGGCTCATGAATTGTGGTCGGACCTAAAATCTCGTTATGGTGGTTCGAATGGGCCTCGTGTTCATTAGTTGAAAACCGAGATGCAAAACCTCCGTCAGAAGGGCCAGTCCGTTGTAGCCTACTACAATCAGTTTATTACATTGTGGAATCAGTTGTATAGAACCAAGGACCCTACGTTCGGTTGCAAATGTCCAGCTGCAGCCTTGATTCGTGCGGACGTCGAACACGAGAAAACCCACACTTTTCTTCTCGGTCTGGACGACGAACAATATGGGTCTGTCCGCTCCCAAATCCTCGGGACGGAACCGGTTCCAGACATTAGTCGGGTTTATGCGTTGGTCGCTCGGGAAGAACGTCATCGGTCTATTGTTCGTGCTAGGGATGACCGCACAGATGCAATGGCGTTTGCTGTGGGACGTCCTCCTCCTCCGGCCCAATATCAATGCACTCATTGTGGCAAAACCGGACATACGGTGGACCGGTGTTACCAGATTATTGGCTTCCCTGCAGGTGGCAGGGGTGGTCGTGGCGGCGGCAGAACTGGACGTGGGGGCCGAACAGGGGGACGGGGGACCAAAGGCAGTGGTGGCACTGCCAACGAAGGGACGGCCAGTGCAGCGGCTGTAGAGGTGTCCAGCGCTGTGCACTCCGGCGAGGCCACCCCCACGTCTCTATCCTCCGATCAAGTGACACGTCTTCTCTCTATGCTCATCCCCTCGTCTTCTCATATGTCGTTGAATGGCATGCCGCAGTCTACGTCGCAGGATTGGCTTGTTGATAGCGGCGCGTCCCACCACATGACCGGTACCTTTTCTTACCTTTTTGATGTTAGCCCAATTCCGCCGTGCCCCGTCACTCTCCCGGATGGGTCACGTGTGTTGGCTAAAACAAGTGGGAGTGTGCATGTTTCCCCCACCTTGGTACTCCGGAATGTGTTGTTCGTTCCTACTTTGCGGTGTAATCTTATATCAGTTGGCTGCCTCGTGCGGGCCAACAACTGTCTTGTTATTTTTGATGATCGTTGTTGTGTGTTGCAGGACCGAGTTTCGATGGTGGAGATTGGTCGGGGTAATGCTAGCAATGGAGTTTACGTTTTCCAGCCTTCCGCTACCGTTTCTGCTCTTAGTGTCGATCAAGCCACTCTTTTACATAAAAGACTTGGTCATCCGTCTCCAAATATGTTGTCGTTTCCTCCTTTCAATAAAAGTGCGTCTGAAATTAGAAAGATTGAATCTTGTGACATTTGTTTTTATTCAAAACAAACTCGTTCTGTGTTTCCTTTGAGTACCAATAAAGCCGAAGCTATCTTTGATTTAATTCATTGTGATTTGTGTGGTCCTTATTCTCCGTGTTTGTTTACTGGTGCTCATTATTTTTTGACTATAGTCGATGATCATTCTCGTGCTGTTTGGGTTTATTTTCTCATTGATAAAAGTGAAGTGACGGGCTGTTTAACGCAATTCTTTGCCTTTGTGCATACCGAGTTTCACAAAACTATTAAAACTGTTCGATCTGACAATGGGACTGAATTCCTGAACAGTCCCCTTCGCCGATTGTACAGTGAGTTGGGTGTCTTGGTTCAGACTTCCTGCGTTAACACCCCTCAACAGAATGGGCGTGTTGAACGCAAACACCGTCACATCCTTAATGTAGCCCGATCGTTGATGTTTCAAGCGTCCTTACCTGTCGAGTTTTGGGGGGAATGTGTTCGTACTGCCGTCTATCTTATAAACCGTACACCTACCAAGGTCCTTGAAGGGAAAACGCCATACCATGTGTTAAACTCCAAACCCCCCGATGTCGGTCACCTTCGGGTTTTCGGGTGTCTTTGCTATGTTCGTCGTATACAACGCCTCCCAAATAAATTCGCCCCTCGGAGCACTAAGTGCGTGTTCCTAGGGTATCCCACAGGCACCAAGGGCTGGCGTGTCTACGACATGGAGTCACGCCGTTTGTTTCATTCTCGGGACATTTCTTTCGACGAATCTGTGTTTCCCTTCGCCACCCCCTCTCCTGCCGTCGGCGTGTCCTCATCCCCGTCTTCACATGCCGACTTTCCAGCCATTGTTACAGCACCAGACCCACCCCCAGTCCCGGTTTCTCCTACTACAACCACCCCACAACCCACGTCCGAAGTGGAGTCTCCCTCTCTGTCGCCCCAGTCTACCCCCGTCTCGTCACCCTCTTCTTCCGACGACGACCAGCCGCACTCCTCTCCTCCCCAGACAGTCCCACTTCGGACCCTCCCACCTCGCACCCGTCGTCAACCTTCTCACCTTTCCGATTATGTTTGTCACTCCGCCCTCACGTGCAACTCCGATGCTAGCTCCCCGGCTCTATCTACACGGTCAGGTACTCGTTTCCCTATCACTAACTTCGTGACTTATGATAAAATACAAGACAGGTACCGTGGGTTCTTGGCAGCCATCACCACGTCGGAGGTGCCCTCTTCTTTTCGCACGGATGTCCAATATCCCAACTAGCGGGCTGCCATGCAACAGGAGGTTCAAGCATTGGAGGGCGACCACACGTGGGACATTGTTGATCTCCCTCCGGGCCGACGTGCGTTGGGGTGCCAGTGGATAAATAAGACAAAGTTTCGTTCTGACGGTTCGAAAGAGCGCGACAAAGCGCGCCTTGTGGTTATGGGCAATCATCAAGAGCCAGGTACTGATTTTACTGATACATTTGCACCTGTGGCTAAAATGGGTACGGTTCGTATTCTTTTGTCTGTTGCCGTGGCCAAGGATTGGGAGGTATATTAATTGGATGTCAATAATGCTTTTCTTCATGGTGATTTGCATGATGAGGTATATATGCAGGTGCCTCCCGGTTACTCTCACTTACACCCCGGGAAGGTGTGTCGCCTTCGGAAGTCTTTGTATGGTCTACGGCAGTCCCCCCGTAATTGGTTTCAGAAATTAACCACTGCTTTGCGTCAATATGGGTTCCGCCAGGCCCACAAGGATCATACACTATTCTTATATAGGCGTGGTCCTGATGTTTTGGTTATCTTGGTTTATGTCGATGACATCCTGGTCACTAGTAATAACGCTTCTTTGTGTGCCTCCTTCAAGCGTTACCTGGATACATGTTTTCACTTGAAAGATTTGGGTCTGGTAAAATATTTCCTCGGCATTGAGTGTGCTCGTTCTTCCACTGGTATGGTCCTGTGCCAATGCAAATATGCGTTGGATATTTTGTCTGAAGCCGGCTTACTGGGCTGCAAACCTGCCGACATACCGATTCAGCCGAACCATGGCTTGGGCCGTTCGGCCAGCCCACTGCTCCGTGACCCTGGGCGCTATCGTCGCATTGTCGGGCGGTTGATATATTTGACCATCACGCGTCCCGACTTAGCTTACTCTGTTCATGTATTGTCTCAGTTTATGCAGGCTCCCAGGGTTGATCATCTCGCCGCGGCCATGCGTGTATTGCGGTACCTCAAAGGACATCCTGGCCAGGGCATTCTTCTACGCCGTGACAGCACTTTACAGATCGCGGCTTATTGTGATTCTGACTGGGCCAGTTGCCCTCTTACCCGCAGGTCGGTCAGCGGGTATTTTGTCATGCTTGGTGGTTCTCCCGTTTCTTGGAAAACTAAGAAACAAACGACGGTATCTCGTTCCTCTGCAGAAGCTGAATATCGCGCCATGGCCAACACCTGTGCAGAGATCAGATGGATACATCACGTTCTTGAGGCTCTCGGCGTGCCCATATTGCATCCTCCTCGGTTGTTCTGTGATAATCAATCCGCGTTGTTTATTGCTGCGAATCCTGTTTTCCATGAGCGGATGAAACACATTGACATTGATTGCCATATTGTGCGAGAATGTGTTCAACGCCGAGAGGTCTCCACTCGTTATTTGCCGACACGTCTTCAGGTAGCCGATCTCTTCACTAAGCCGTTGTCTAAACCCACCTTCCAGTTCTTACGGTCCAAGTTGGGCATTCATGATCTTCATGCGCCAACTTGAGGGGGAGTGTTAGCAGGTCATGTATTGTTTCGGGTTTAGATTGTATTTATGTGTTGTACTTATTGTGTGTTGGGCTTGGCCCATTGTACTTCTCTATATAAACACCTATTGATTAATGAGAAAGCAAGGCATTTGTACACAAAGTTTTACAGTATTAGATCTTTTTCTTCTCATTTTGTTTCCCCTAATTTTTCCCTTTCCTAATTGTGGTGAGGGCTGAAGAAGATGGTGAGGATAGGGATAGCGGAGATGCAGTAGTCGACGATGGCGTTGGGCAATGTTGGGCGGCGGTGGAGCAGGAGCAGTGGTGGGTGGCGATGGGCAGCGCAGCGATGGGCGGAGGTGGGTCGGAGCAGCGGTGGCTGGGGTGAGATAGTGGTGGGGGGCAAAGCAATTCAAGGAAGGTATGAGGGTATTTTGGACATTTTAGTGTCATAGTCAACATTTACTAAAAATGAACAAAAGTCAAACTGGGAACGTCTTTTCCGGACTAATGAAGTATATCTTTTTTATAAAAAACATACTCCTCCGTCTTTCTAAGATCTTCTCGTTTTGACTTTTTGTGGTTTTTAAGGAGAGTTGAAAAAAGGTAAAAGTTTACCATAATACCCTTAATGAAAATGCGTGGAGTGTATTAAATGAGGTAGGTGGGGTGTAATAAATAAAGTAAGTGAGGGTAGTTGTATTTTAATTGTTAAAAAAGGTAATGAGAAGATCTATGGTGGACAAATAAAAATGGCTAATGGGAAGATCTATGGGGGACGGAGGGAGTAATTCTTTTATGATATTAATACACTAAGTTCATAAGATAAATATAGACCTTAGGATCACATAAGAATTTGCCTTTAGTTTGATTTTTCGAGACACGGACTAGTTCTCATTCTATTGCTATCACGAATCATCAACGTCACACTTAACACATTTCCCTAAAGACTATTAATACGAGGGATCAGAGACGCGAATTGAGGCAAAGCAGACACTGTAAGTAAGAGCTCGACCGCCAAGGAACGTCGCTTGACATGCAAGATTTAAATATTTTATTTAAATTGCATATTAGTTGTTATTTGTTTATACTTGTAACTTAGTTTCCATTAGGTGAATAGAATTATATGCTTTTTGGAGAGTTTCTTTACGGTCATTTATTTCATTGCTTTTATTGACCCGTAACGATAAAAAATATAGTGAATTACAATTAGAGTTCTTTATAATCGATAAATAGGGATACTCCCTCTCATATTAGATCGGTATGGGGAAAGAATATAGAAAATTCTCTAGTTCTCATTGTTTATTTTCTTTGAAACTCGAAGATGCTCGAAGTTTTTTTTAAATGATACTCTTTTCTACGGCATCATTAGTACTTTCATCCTGACTTTCACCGCAAAGGTTTCTGATGATACACTCAAGCAAGTAATTGTGGACGTGGGGAGTTTGACAACCACGATGGCCTCATGATTGGACTCAATCGGATCAAGACCACACTGAATCTCAAACTCGATCCACCTAAATTTTAAGCCTCAAACGTGCAAACTTGGATGTTTAAAGTCCAAGAGTGTTTCAATTTGTTTCAGACCTCCTCGGATCAGCACTTAACACTTGTGGGAGTCTTTCTCGAAGGTGATGCAGTTGATCGATTGGTTTTAATATTAAAAGTCTAATTATTTAATTAAATAAGTAAATAATAACATTATATTTAATTATTATAATTAGTTAGAAATTATTATAATTGATTATCATTGAAATTAAAATTAGTGGTTATATTATTTACTCCCTCCGTCCCGGAGTATTCGTCCAGTTTTGACGTTTGAAACTGTTCATCTAAGCACTTTGACTCATCAAATTCTCTCAATGTGTAAGCCTAAATATAGTCATGTGTGATCTTGTTTGATTTGTCTTAACATATAGATTATTAATATATAATTTCTATAATTTTTTAATATACAAATTACAAGATAAAATAGATTAAAGAAATGTATTAGATGGTGTGTAAAAATGAAAGTTGACAAATACTCTGGGACGGAGGTAGTATTAAAGATTTAAACATAAATATTACCTCCTCTATCCATCCAATACATTATTCTCAATAGTTTAAATGTTTGTATGTGTGCCTTCACATTGTGAAATACTCTGTAGTAGTTTGATGGCGGTTCCAATGTAGGTGCTCTTAATAAGATGATGACGAAGACCCTAAGACCTATAGAAAAATGAAAATGTTAGAACATTTTTTGAAGCTTAGCCGACATTGTCACTAGTGGAGCCTAACATCGACCAACAAAGCCGATCCTAGTTTCATAGTTCTCCATTTTGTGAGCCATGTTCTAAGGTAATAAGTATCTCTAGGCACAACGTTAAACACTAAATCCTAACAACGTCAAACACTATGACTCATCTAAGATAGTCATTTTTTCCTCTTAGGGTGTCCCTTGCTACAAAAACCTCGTTGAAGAACTGAGGCAATAGAATGACCATCATAAAAAATTGGGCGTAACATGGTTGGATGGTCAATCATTCCCCATGTTAAAACAATTTATGTTACAACCACTGACTACCAGCGTGAACAAAACTTGACTAGGAACATGCATACCATATAGCCCGCTTGTTTGAATCACAATTATGGCGCCTCTTTGCCTTTCCGGTAGGTTAGAGTCGGCCGGTATATGTATACCCCCTTGCGCAACAACCTTTCATCTCTCATTCACGTGCACCATATCTTCACCGTGCTAATATTTTTGCTCAGTTTTAAGCCTCTGCTTGTCCTTTGTGCCTAGACCACTAAAATCCTCTCTCTTGGACTGCTAGGATGAATTGGACTCTACCCTTCCTTTTAGCCTAATCTCTATGATCTTAGGCCGGTAGAACAAGTTGAACTCTACCATGCATTCCACTCAACTCAATCTCTCTTATAGCTTTAGGACGTGTTGGAACCTATCCTTCCATCTGACCCCATTAATATTTTTTTGGATCAGGTGGATGACATTCTCTCTATTCTTACTTTGACCAGCTATGGGCCCATCCTTTTATATTTACACTAATGGGGGCGATTCCCATGAGCCGTGTTTGGAAATTAAGAATTCACTTAAATTCTTGAATTTAAAATTTAAAATTTGTATTCATAAATTTCAAATTTCAAGAGAGAGTGTATGGATTTATATTTGATCTGTATTAGGAATTATAAAAATTTGTTTCAAATCTAATCAATTTAGGCTTGCAAATTTGTACTTTGGGTTAAACTAAATTTGAAATCCAATTTAAGCTTTTTAAAAAATAATAGTTATGTTATTGTGGTCCTAAGTTTCATATGTATAATATAGACTCTCCCACATATGAGGCATTTTTTAATTTTTAGGTATTTTATAATTTTTAGGTAAATTCTTTTGTAGTCTTAAAAACTACAAAAGAATTTATTTTCAAACAAACCATAGTTGAGAAGAACATTTTGAAATTAAAAAAGAGTAAATAACAATGACAAAATATAGTTACAACAATATTTGTACTCTATATAAGAAAATTAAAAAGTATATTTTTAGGCTATTTCCAAAATGATAATGAGAAAATGTATTTAGAATAACACAATACCCCTACGTGTGGGGATGATATTCCCATTTGACTTTTTTGGTTAAAATCTATAAACTTTAACTTTGATATGCGAAAAAATATGTTATGTTTTGATATATAAATATAATATCAATACAGAATAATTTCTTTTTGAAATGTAGTTTGAAATATTTAATTTTTAAAATATTTCTATGTATAAATAGACATAAATAATCAAAATGTTACATTTGAAATCATATAAAAAAAGAAGTTTTTTCCCAAACGAAGGGAGTAATTATAAGTGTAATCTCAAAAATACGGTATGTTTATTGCTAAACTTACACCAAAAATTGTACCTCATTTGTACACCGCAGTTATACACAAACATTTTGATGGTTTACACCGACACAAGTATTGGTGCGTTAATAAAAATTTACACGGACACAAAGTGTGGGTGCGTTCACAAAAATTAGTTTTACACTAACACAAAATGTCGGTGCAAACATGCGGTGTACAAAATGAGGTACAAAAGTTTGGGGTACAAATAGCTTTATCCTTATTGTTTTCCTAGAATTGTATATGAACGAATTTACACATTGTAAGTAAACTTTTAAGGCTAAGTTTGATACACGAAATTAAAATTAAATTCTAATTCAATTCTAAATTATTTATTTAGTATAATTAAGTAACAATTATAGAATTATACTCCGTATTACAATTCTAATTTTTTTATTTGGTAACACAAAAATGTACTCAGGGGCTGTTTGACAACTTCTGAATGGATAAATGCTGAACCAGTAAGAGGTCTGAATCATTAAGTGCTGAACCAGTAAGAGGTCTGAACCATTAAGAGCTAGTATATTGCTTAACTATTCAGAGGCAAATGTCTGATCAATTCAAATAAGAGCTCTTAACCATTCAGACTCTGTATAATACTTAACCATTCAGAGACAAATCTCTTAACCATTCAGACATCTGGACCATTAAGAGGCTGAAACAAACAGTCTGAACCATTAAGTACTGAATCATTCAGACATCTGAACCATTAAGAGGCTGAAACAAACAGCCCCTCAGTACATAGAATTGACATGAAATAGTATTACCAATTTTTTGTGCTTCCAAATTTACATATGGAGTATTTCTAGAATTACTCCGTAATAACAAAATGGAATTAGAATTAAATTTTAAAATTGACATATTTTTCATATGCTACTCAAATGAATTAAGTGAAATTTGCACTAGACTAAAACATAATGACTTTCCTAATGTAAGACTTAAACTTTTTTAATCCCTAAATAAGACTTAATAATGACCTAGTTGAAGGAATAATGTCCAGTAATGATGGACATTAAGTTGAATAATGACTACATGATAATGATTAATGGTCCTACATTGGAAAATAAAAACATATGGTCCTATATTAGGAAAGTCATTATGTTTTAGTACTATTTAGGTAAATTTCTCCTGAATTAATCCATTTCTCTTCTGGTTGCAAGAGGCGCTCGGACTCTCCTCCAAGCACTAGGCTGTAGCAGATCTGGTTGACTTCTCCAATGCTTCTCCGGTAGCCTTTCTCGCCGTCGGCATATGATATGATTACTATCTATTGCTCTGTATCTATCGTTGAATCACTTTTTTGTTTTTTGTTTTTTTTTGTTTTTGTTTCAGAGGAGTCTAAGAAGAAGAACAAATCTCGGGGAGAAAAGACTGTGATTGGAATGCCGGTCCAAATATTGCTTCACTAAACCACCAGGGAAACTCTAGCACTGTGGCTTTCTCCATTTTCTGAACATACAAATTGAGTTTTCTATTCACGAAGTAGTGTTTGTTTTGCTTGCATATCAGTTGATGTTAAAATGGGATTATAATTTAGAAGTCAACACTTTTGTTGTTTTTCCTTTCGTGTGCAAATCGGGTGCTTTGACATATGAGAGTTCTAGCGTTTGGAAAGGTTTATTGATTTTTGGTGTAGATATGTTTCTGGAAATGGATCCTATATTCGTGGTGCTGGTATGGACAGTCTCTGCCTGAAATCAAAGCTAATTACAAAGGTAATCTAAGTTTGTGTTGAAAGGAGATGCCAAATGGTGCTTGCTTTATAGTGTGTGTGTGTTTCATGTTTCTACAAGTAGTTATATAGAAGATGATGTACATATATAATGAGGAGGTCAGGAGGTGGTCTATGGCACATGCCCGCGATTTATCTATTGCCTGAAGGATAGTTATATAACAAAGGAAAGATGGATCTCAGGCAAATGCATTTTGGCTTGTTAGAATCTAGGCGCCTATTACTAGGATGCCAACTTTGGCAATACGCTTGCTAGGTACATATGTTGGCATCAACATATGGTTGTTTCTTTTACGTTTTGTTGATAAGTTTCTCTTAATGCATAGACATATGGTTGTTTTTTTTTATATTGTTGATGAGTTTCTCTTTTGGCTCCATGCTCACTTCTATGGTTCATGACTTGTCTAAAATGTCTTCTCTTTGATTTAAATTATGTAATTGTATACATGAGTACTGTTTAGTTGTGGAGTACTTTCCATGGACCTCTTATCTTATATAGAAACCCTATGACAGCATAAGGGGATTGCTAAATGCAGATTTTTTTTGCAATCATTACCTTTAGATGCTGCTTCCAACCATCCAACATATTTGTGCCAAAATATTTTGCTTGCAAAATGGAATTTTCATCAGGTCACTATAACCTTTTATATACGGAGTATACATTTTTCTCTCTTGGTTCCATATACAAAGGTAACTGTGTTCTTTTCCGGTTTGACAGGGGAGTTAATGGTGTACAATATCATCTTTCTTCCATTTTTTGCTACACTTGTGAAGTTAGCTTTTTTTTGCCTCATGGGGTATGATTCATAAAAGTTAATAATTAAGATTTGTGAATCATACCCCATAGCTTTTTTTCCCCAGAATTTCAATTCCTGAAGCATAAAACATTGAAATCCCATGGAGGTTCTGTCGAATATATGGACTCCACACAAGTGATCGTGTTGGCATGCTGATTCCCGAGGCCAAAAACAAGTAGATTTAAGGGCCATTTATGTTGCAATAGACAAGTCGGTCAAATGCTCATCAAAGTAGGGGTTTTTTAGTTTTTCTAGTAGGAGTGTTTCTTCTTTTCCTAGTATGTGTTTAATTTTGTTTTTCTTGTCATCTAAGTTGGGGTTGGCTATAAATACGTCAGCCAATCTAAGGGTTATGTATCTCTTGCAATCAAATTTTGAGCAATACTTCCTTGGTTATAAAAGTCATGGAGAGTTATTCCAAAGTTTATGTGTTTTTTGATATTAACTCTAACTTGAATGGGAAGGAGGTGATTAGTAAAGATCTCTGGCTCTCATTGAGGATATGACCTTAGATAGGAGTGTTTGGAGGTGTGCCATAGACCACCTCCTCACCTCCTTATATATGTACATCATCTTCTATATAACTACTTTTAGATACATGAAACACATACACACTATATAGTTGTTTTTACCCTTGTCGTTATGTGCTTTCTTTGTTTGGTGCTTTATGCTTGCTGCGTTTCCCTTTGTACACCTTGGTCTGCTCTTTGCTCTTTCTTACCCCTTTTCTGTGCTATGTGCTTTAGGTGCTCAACTTGTTGCCTGTGTTACTTGAGCTAGGGGTATTTTTGAAAGAGCTGCTCTACTTTCGAGTAGGGATAAGGTCTGCCTACACACACCTCCCTAATACTACCGCCTACTTTTGTGGTATTCAATTGGGTTGTCATTGTTGTTAATTCTAACTTGAATTGGTATCGGAGCAGATCAAGAACCTGTGCTTGTGTTCTGTTCCAGAAGCGATCAAAGCGGTCGTGATCAAAGAGAAAAACAACGATCACCTACAGCCGAAAAGCATAGATGGGTGATGAGGACTGAGGAGGACCTCGTGAAGAACAACTCAATGTCGCTCAAATGCCCGATGTTGGCTTCTGTCAACTACACCATCCAGGCAATGAGAATCCAGGCAATCTTCAACTTTCATGGTGTATGGGATGCCATTGAACCGGGGACGGAGGTGGGCGCCAAGAAAAACAACATGGCGGTTTCCCTTTTGTTCCAATTCATTGTCGAATAGCATATCTTGCAAGTGTGCAATCTCACTATGGCAAATGAAGCAAGACTGCGGACTTTGAAAACTGAGTTTGATGGGTTAAACATGAAAGACTCAGAAACAATTGATAACTTTGCAAGCAAGTTGTCAGGCATAGCATCTAAGTCGGCTACCCTAGGAGAAATCTTGGAAGAAAATAAGCTTGTTACGAAGTTCCTTGCGAGTTTACCAAGGCAGTTCATCCATATTATGTTGCATCAACTGAACAAGTCTTGGATCTTAAGGCTGTCGGATTCGAAGAAGTAGTGGGACAATTAAAAGCATACGAGAAGAACGCATAAAGGATGAAGAAATGCCAACTGACTCTCAAAGTAAGCTTTTATAATAAAGTAGAATCATCTTCTAATCTGTCTAAATCTCGGTACAAAAACCACGAAGTAGAGTTCATCAAAACCGTGTACCACAAGAAGCTGTTAATGGGGTGAAAAGTAGTATGGAAAAGGCAAGGATCACTCCAATGTTCAGTGCTTTAGATGTGACCAATACGGACACTTCGCTTCAACCTGTGCAGAACGCAATACATGAAACTGTTATCTTGCATGAAAACAATGTGTCTCTGAACAGTTTCAAGAATGAGGAAAAAGATGAAGACATATGGTACATAGATAAAGGAGCCACTAAACATGACTGGTAGCTGTTCATACCTTTTGGAGCTCAATTAATAAGTCTCTGGGAATGTTAGGTTTGGGGACGGCTCGTGGGTCGCAATAAAGGGAAAGAGCTCGATTTTGTTTGAAACCAAATCTAGGGCACAAAAGCTTTTAACTAACATCCTTTTTTATCCCCAAACTCCATAACATTATAAGCTCGGGACAAACAAATAAATCTGGTTGTAAAATCTTTGATGGATGAAGATTATCTAGTCATGTATGACAGGAGCGGGCAGTTGATAATGAAGGCGAAGCTAACCAAGAATAAAATAAGGCTCACAACTGGAAACCCATTTGTCACAATGCATGACTCGAATACCAGACATGGCGCTGGCATTCAAGGCTTGGGCATCTTAATTTCTAGTCAACGAAACACATGAGTACGAGATAGTTGATGATTGGTTTACCTCTTATCAATCATCGGAACCAAATTTGTGACTCTTGCTTGATGGGAAAGCAAGCAAGAAGCCCACGTCCGAATCATACCGTGTTTCGAGCTTCAAAAGGACTAGAACTATTCCATGGTGATTTATGTGGCCTGGTTATTCCTCGACACTAGGGGGGAGGGGTGACAAATATATTTTTGTACTTATTGACGACTTTAGTCGTTATATGTGGATGTGCCTTTTGAAGACGAAAGATGAGAACTTTGCAGTGTCCAACAAGTTTAAAGCTCAAACCGAGTTAGAAACAGGGATGAAGATCATGACCCTCCGGACCAATAGGAGAGGAGAGTTCCATTCGAGGAGTTGAACCGGTTTTGCAAAGATCAAGGAATCAAGAGGCATCTCACTGCCCCATATAAGCCTCAACAAAATGGAGTGGTCGAACGGCGTAGTAGAATAATTATGGAGATGACCCGAAGCCTCCTGAAAGCTATGAAAGTACCTCATGCCTTGTGAGGCGAAGCCGTAATGCATACTGCCTACATAATGACATTGAACCACTTGAATAAGCTTGATGACAGATCAAGGAAGCTTGTACATCTTGGGTGTGAACAAAGGGATACCGACTATTTGATCCCCAAAGCCATTGGGTGGTTATTAGTCGGGATGTGGTGTTTAATGAAAAATAGGGCTGGAACTGGTCAGTATTCAAGTCTGAAATGGGTTTCAAAGGGATGAAGATTTCTCGATAGCTGATGTAATCGAGACTTGTGGTTATCATTTGGGGTCAATAAATGATGCAGAATTCAGCTCAGAGAGGAGCAATGGTACTGCCCAGGTCACAGCTGTCAGTCTCAGGACTGCTGCTTGCGTTAGTCTCAGGATTGGCATCACTGGTTCTCCTCAGTCCTATCAGCCCTCGATGCCACAAACAGCAACTCCAAACCAGAGAGAATGTGCCAAGGAGACCCTCTCGAGTGCCTGTGACAGCAGTCAGATTTAATGATTATCTTATGAGCTGAAGGATTGATCATGAAGATCTCAAGCTAGCCAAGGATGTGGAACCCAATTCATATGAAAAGGCCAAGTGAAGGTCGGATTGGGTGAAAGCAGTGAAGGATGGGTTGGATTCAATTCACAAAACTAAGACATGGCAACTCATTAATCCTGCAAGTAATGTCAAGCCAGTAATGGGTCGATCAACAAATATAAGGCATGACTCGTTGCTAAAGGGTACATGCAACAACAAGGAATTGACTATGATGAAGTTCTTGCACCCGTAGCCCAAATTGAAAGGATTCGTTTGCTTATAGAACTAGCTCCGAGTGAAGGTCGGGAACTACATCATTTAGACGTGAAGTCAGCTTTCTTCATGGCAAACCAATGAGGATGTATATGTTGAGCAAGGGGGAAGAACGTAAAGTGCACAAGTTGTCAAGTTCAAACAGGCGCTATATGGGTTGAAACAAGCCCTAAGGGCATGGAATACTAAAATCGATTGGATACTCAAAAGTCTCAAACTTATTAAGTGTGCTGACGAACAAGTGGTTCAATCAAACGACTTGATCTTGATCAGGGCTATTTATGTTGATGACCTCCTTGTTACGGGATCAAATAAGAAAGAAGTGCAAAGATTCAAGATGCAAATGGAACAAAGTTTTGAGATGAGTGATCTCGGAACACTTTCTTATTATTTGGTAATCGAAGTTCAAGAAGGAAGACATGGGATTTCAATAAAGCAAGAAGGGTACACAATTAAGGTTTTACAGGATGTCGGGATGCACGAGTGCAATCCCACACAATATTCTATGGAACCAGGAAATCAGGAATGAAGCTTACGAAAGAAGAAGCCGGGAAAAGTGTTGATGCCACGAAGTTTCGAACTCAAATCGAGTGCTTACGATACTAACTTCACATTCGATCGGACTTTTTGTTTCCTGTTGGAATAAGTCGGTATATGCAAGACCCTAAAGAATCTCGCATAGCAGCAATGGAGCATGTTTTGAGAAATCTAGAGGGAAGCTTAAGCCTTGACATTCACTATCCACAAAATGGAACCAAGGAATTAATGGGTTTTTGGTTTTAGTGATAGCTCACACAATGCCGATAAAGATGATGGGAGGAGCACAATGGGTCACATCTACATTGGTAATTCGCCAATTACATGAAGTTCTCAAAAGCAAAGTACCGTGGCACTATCACCTTGTGAAGCTGAGTTCATGGCTGCAACGTTGGTGTCATGTCAAGCTATTTGGCTAAGAGAATTACTAAGTGAGATTACCAGAAGACCACTACGAACTGTGCAACTAAGGGTGGACTATGTTTCGGCAATAGCATCAACGAAGAATCCCGTCTTTCATGGTAAAGTAAGCATATTCATACCCGTACTATTTCATTCGTGAATGTGTTGAGAAGGGCCAAATCAAAGTTGAGCGTATAAGTAGAGATGAGCAAAAGGGAGACATACTAACGAAAGCCCTCCCGCGAATCAAGTTCAAGGAGACGTGGGAGCTACTTTGAGTGGAAGACCTGTCTAATTCAGTTTGGGAATTTGGGGGGGGGGGTGATGGTTGTTGGCATGCTAATTCCCAAGGCCCAAAAAACGAGTAGGTTTAAGGGCCGATAATGTTGCAATAGACAACTCGGTCGAATGCCCATCAAAGTAGCATTTTTTTAGTTTTCCAAGTAGGAGTGTTATTACCTTTCCTAGTAGGAGTTTAATTATGTTTTTCTTGTCATCCAAGTTGGGTTTGGCTATAAATACATCAACCAATCTAAGGGTTATCTATCTCTTGTAATCAAGTTTAGATTAATATTTTCTTGGTTATAAAAGTCTTGGAGAGTTATTCCAAAGTTTATGTGTTTTCTTGATATTAATTCTAACTTGAGATCGGAAGTCCAGTGGAAAGAAAATACTGCCTATAAACATCATTCACTTTTCATGTAAGTAATAATCTATCTAGCTTGTGTTTGTAGTTTTTTATATTCTTGCCCTTATTGCATAATTTCATGTAATTGCACTTATGAGTTCCATAACTTGTTTTGAAGATATGTGATGTGTGGTGATAACCTTAGTCACATATTATAATCTCAATTTTTTTCCAGCTCTTACAATTCTTGCTGGTTGTTGTCTTGGTGATTTATGCGATTCTGAATTGCAGGCACATGTCACTCAACCAAGTCTTATTGGTGCTGCAATGAAGGAGATGTGTATTCAAGAAGACTTGATAGGTAATACAAATACATCCACAGTAATGAAAGTTTTCTGCAGTTCATAGAAATTTAAAAAAACAGCGCCAATCTCAAAATATATTGAATCGAGTAATAATAAAAGAATTTTGTTAACAGAAGAATTCAAGCATGTGAATTATGCAATTGAAAATTGTACAAGCAAATACTTCAAATAATCTGTTCATCCTCTGCACTAATAACAGCACCTCTTCACCCTACTAATTTCATTCCTCTCCATCATTGCAGTGGAACAGCTACAACTACCAATTTGAAGTGATTCTCTTGATCGTTTCCTGCTTTCATCTCCATCACCCAATCTAAGTGTCGCGGACAGTGGTTTGAACACAAACTTGACCTCTTTGATTTCACTAGGTTCAAACAACACAGGACAGTGCGTTCGAACCCTTTCCAGCACTTTCACCACGTCTCTGCTGTGAGATTTCCCTTCAAAATCATCATAGTAGAACCTAGAGTGAACCTCACTCAATAATGCCAGAACCCTATCAAGCTCCCCATGTTCTCTGCTCTCATCATAGAAAACACTGGCACTGCTGCTCTTCCCAAAAAAGTAATACGGTGATATACTCAACACATTCTCCCTGTCATTCTCAGCCCAAACCCCAGGCTTATCGTCCACAATCAGCACGACTCTCGGATGGGACAAAACAATATCCAGCCCCTTTTGCTTCTCAACGGTGCAATTTTCTCTAGAATAAATTGTCAAATTGGGATCTCCGAACAATCCCAAGTCCTCAGGATCCAAAAGCTTCACGACCCTCTTTGCATACTCATTAGAGCCCATGGTGTAGACAGACAAATCGAACATTTTGCAGGCCTTCTCCAAGAAAGACCGGACCCCTGGCCTAAGCTTCAGCATCCAAGCACCATCATCGAGCAAGTACGAATCTTCATGGCTGGTGTTCTTGAACCATTCCTTGTCTTGAATGGTTAGTTTCGAACCCTTCACACAGTGGACCAGAGTGTGGTCCAAATCAAGGACAAGATGAAGCTTCTTGCCGCTCTGCAGCCTCTCCAAGTCTCTGTCACGAACCCCGGCAGTAATGGAGTCCCAATCAGGAGATTCCATGTTTAGTGTTATCGGAATTATTGGGAAGATGATATATTTGTGGCGGCAGGGTTTAATTTCTTTCTTTTTTTTGTTGTAGAAGTTTGGTTTATAACGTTGCTTATAAATAGTCCGTAATAGGGTAAACTTGGTTTCCGAGTTTAATTGGGAATGCACATTTAGGAAAGTAATATTTCTTGCAACAAGGGTTTAGTAATGATCCAGGTGTAATGAATGATATGGACACTGGCATTTTGAGTTGCCGCGTAATTTTTTTTGGAAACAAATATGATAATAATAATAATAATAATACATACGAATTTGTACTTGTTTATTTTTATTTTATTTTTGTGCCTCCATTAAATGTCTAATTTTTTTTTATGAATTGGCTAAAATATTTTGTCTAAGATAAGGTATGATGTGACTTTGTGAGCATTCTTGACATGAACGAATGTAAGAGTGAGTGAAAAATACCGGCTTGATCTTATTTCAAAATAAATTGATGGATGGAGTAGCAACAAAAAATGAATTTTTAAATGCACAATTTGATAATAATTAGTTTCATTGAATTATGAAAGTTTTATCAATATATATAGAAAAACATACATATGGAATCTTATCTAAAAAAAATTCAAAAAAGTAGGAAAAGAAAATATGGTAACATGCTAAATGGACAACTTAGGACATACTCCCTCCGTCCCCCTGTATTTATCCACATTTGACTTTTGGAAATGTTCATCTAAGCACTTTGACTCATCAAATTCTCTCAATGTGTAAGCCTAAATATAGTCATGTGTGATCTTGTTTGATTTGTCTTAACATATAGATTATTAATATATAATTTTTATAATTTTTTAATATACAAATTACAAGATAAAATGGATTAAAGAAGTGCATTGGATGATGTGTAAAAATGAAAGTGGACAAATACAGGGGGACGGAGGGAGTAAGTGCTGAAACAANCTGTATTTATCCACATTTGACTTTTGGAAATGTTCATCTAAGCACTTTGACTCATCAAATTCTCTCAATGTGTAAGCCTAAATATAGTCATGTGTGATCTTGTTTGATTTGTCTTAACATATAGATTATTAATATATAATTTTTATAATTTTTTAATATACAAATTACAAGATAAAATGGATTAAAGAAGTGCATTGGATGATGTGTAAAAATGAAAGTGGACAAATACAGGGGGACGGAGGGAGTAAGTGCTGAAACAAAGATCAGGGAAGTGGTTATGCGAGAATAGTTGTTAGAAGTAGAGAGTTGTGTCTTTGTTGCATAACAAACGAGTTTGAGAATGTGTTTCTTATATTTTTCTCCGAGAAGATTAGCAATTGGAGTGAGGGCAAGGAGTCTCCTCCATTCTATCAACCTATAGAAGAAACATAGACAAGTGTACCTTTTCAGAAATTCAAGCATACCCACGTTTTTTAGAGGGGTCATGCTACACTTACACCACAAATTGTACCCCATTTGTACACCGCAGGTATACACAAACATTTTGATGGTTTACATCGACACAAGTGTTGGTGCGGTAACAAAAATTTACACGGACACAAAGTGTTTGTGCATTAACAAAAATTAATTTTACACCAATACAAAGTGTTGGTGCAAACATGCGGGGTACAAAGTGGGGTGCAAAAACACGGGGTACAAGTAGCTTTATCCTTTTTTAGAGAGAGAAAAATAAAAGATGACGGCAATTGGACATCACACTCGTCGGGATTGGTTATTGTCATGTAGCTTCGTCCAGTTGGCGTTGCCGAGGAAGGTAGATCGCTGGTAGGTGAAGAAAAAAAAGGAAGAAGGACAGTGGCCGCAAGACACGTCGTTCGGTTGGCTGGTTGTTTAAGGCTTAGGGATAAAGTGTAGCACTAGTATCTCGATACAATTTGATAATAATTGATCTTATTGAAAATATGAATGTTCCATTAGTATCTATAGAAAATTCACACAGATTCCTAACTAAAGTAGAAATAGTAAATAAATGAAAAACTAGAATAATTTAGTAATTATTTGTTATTCCTATATGGTTTAATAAAGTACAACATATACTTGCTTCTAAAAGGGTATGAACCACATCTCTAAAAACAACAACAACAACAACCCAGTTAAATCCCACATGAGTAGGGTCTGGGAAGGGTGTGTGTACGCAGACCTTGCCCCTACTCGAAAGTAGAGAGGCTGTTTCTAAAGAGACCCCCGGCTCAAATTTATTTCTTGTCAATTTTCCACTGACAAGAGAATTATGAAAAGAAATCACTCTAAATAGGAATAAAATATAGATAAGTACTAAAATAAGAGTTTCATGTTTTTATTTTCTAAATAGAAGTTTGCAATGTGATAATGTGACACTGTACATTTACATTTTACTATACTTTTTAGTAATATACGTTCTCATAATTGATAATGTAAATGTATTTTAACTCCTATTTTGAGAATGAAAATATGAAACTCTTATATTTTGATATATTTTTAATGTTTTATTTTTATTTTAGCTTTTTTCTCAAATATGACTGGAGAATATGAATCGTCTATTTTGTGAACGAAGCGCCGTTGGCGCCTAAAAATTAGTACCATTGTAGTGTCAACGACACCAAATGCCATTGGAACCGTGCCATCACTTTAAATACTCCCTCCGTCCCAATTTGATTACAATTTTTTTTTTCTCTCCTCTTGATAACTTTTGTTTGTTTACGCGATTTCATCAAGTATTTGATAAAATAAAATGTTCTTGTCACCTCTTATTTTGTAGAACTTTTGACGTAGTTTTTTAATATGTAATTTTTATAACTTATTGATATACCAATTTGTAAATAAAATGATTTCAAAAAGTAGGAAATTTTACTCCGTAACTCGCAATTTGTAATCAAATTGGGGACGGAGAGAGTATTTGTTTAATTATTGTTGCTTATAACTTGTTATTTTTAGTGCCATTCAAAAATAGCTAACAACGCAATTTGTTGTGTGCTCACCTTCAATTTCGACGTGTTAGTTTTCTTGTATGAATACTACTCCCTTCGTCACACGATACACTTCTCAGTTCTTCTTTTATCTGTTCCAAAAAATATTTTTCATTTCTATTAAAAGTCACTTTTATTTTTACTAATTCTTAACCTACCTAACACATAATTTTATGATTTGATTTAATAACTAAAAGAGTTATAGTTTATGCGTTTTAGACGATTTATGATTTAAATTTAAACATACATTATTTTTAATTATTTATTAGCATTTGATACTTTAAAATGTGTCACCATAACATACTATGTTTACCTAAATTTGAGCCAAAATACAACTTAGAAATCCAAATTCAAGTTTTCAAATATGTCATAAATAAATCGAGTATCATTTGATGGAGGATTAGTGTTGAAGTTTCAAAAAAGATAAATTCTGACAGTTTATGTTTTGCTATGACTATTAATGAAAGTTAATGCCAAACATTGTCATTTAATTTGTTAGATTATATTTATTAGCAATTCGGTATTCGCTAATGGTTAACTTCAATAAATAGGTATACATTTGACGTATATTATGTTTATATATATAGACATATAATAAAATGTATTTTAAAAATAGAAAATATTTAATGCGTGTACGTATCCATATGCTGAATGTCTAATATACATCTTAAGCTGTTTTATAAAACACTAATGTATAATACATGTCCCTATGTATTGACATATTATTCGCTAGCCGTACATTTATTCCTAACCAGGGGTTATACGTTAAACATTATTTTGTGTAGATAAACTGACTTAAAAAACAGATAAGTTATTTGAAATATTCATAAAAGGTGAGAGATATTTCTATACATAATTTGGTCAAAATGGAGAAATAAAAAAATTGAATTTAAAATAAACAGGTAAGCACAATTTATTTTGGGAAAAAGACTAAAGTAAATGTAAAATATTGAAAATATGCCCAAATAGGAGTTCTGTATTTTTACTCTTGAAATAGGAGTTAAAATATATTTATATTATCAATCATTGATAATGCATATACATTATCAATTATTATAAAAAAATATATAAGATCCACATGTACAATATCATTGATGATTTTAGATACCGGAACCTAGGAGATTAGATAAGAGAGTATCGAACAAAGGTTGAGTGCCTTTTCAGTTACAAGAGTACATAGTGAGTATATTTGCTTAGTACTGAACGTGTCCTTCTCTCCCCAATAGGGAGGGATATTTATACAATACATTTGTCATCCTATATATATATGTAAAAGAGAGTTCAATTATTGTAGTGTTGACATGTGGCATGCTACATGTGCATCCACATGTGCACTCACTAATGATGTGGATTTATGCATTTCAATTCATTGGTCCATATATATATGGTGTAATTAATCCACTTTTTATTAAAATATTTTATTAATTAAAATTATTTTTATTAGTACTAAATTCAATGACCATTAATTTTGTAGAATTTGTTTGTTTTTAAATTAACATACCAATATATATTCAACCAGTTTAAAATATTTTTTGTCACTATTAAAAAACTAAAACAACTAAAATTATATTTATACAATATCAGAAATTTAGAGTATATTCGAGCCCGTGCGAAGCACGGGGTTAACACTAGTATACTTGTGTTTCTCAGTCGTCATCTAGGACATGACCAAGTGGTCCGGGCCTAATAGAATCATATCTTTGACTAATAATACAAGAGATGTAATTACAAATAGTATGACTACAAAATCACATGCTCGTGATAGGCTGCCTTGCTTTATTAGCAGCAGGGACCGAGTACACGACTTTGTCGCTGGATGATAGTCAAGTAAAGATTTTCTCCAGGGTCCGAGTCCATAAGTTCGAGCTGAGTAGCGACACGTGTTCGACTACAATTGCCACCTTGAGGGCTTGATTTCCTTTAAGTCCCGCTCAGTCGAGTAAGACATTTTTGGCCGAGCGCGTCCGATTCCTGCGATTAGATGAGCCTTGCATCGGGGCGTTATTGTTTTTCTTGGACTGGATATCCTTTAGTTCAAGATATCCATAAGTCATATTATTACAATATACTCCCTTCGTCCCCAATTTGATTACAAATTGCGGGTTACAGAGTAAAATTTCATACTTTTTAAAATCATTTTATTTACAAATTGGTATATCAATAAGATATAAAAATTACATATTAAAAAACTACGTCAAAAGTTCAACAAAACAAGAGGTGACAAGAATATTTTATTTTATTAAATACTTAATGAAATCGCGTAAACAAACAAAAGTTATCGAGAGGAGAGAAAAAAATTGTAATCTATTTAAGGACGGATGGAATAAATTTTTATTAAAAAATAAAAACATAAAACTTTTATTTTAATACCAGTATATATTTTCTATATTTTATTTCTACTTAGAATGATTTGTTTTAATTTACTTTTTTTTTATTTATAAGCAACTTATAAACGAATTTATAAACACAAACAAAAAAACAACTTAATTTTGACGAGGTATCTTTTGTGCCGACTAATCGGTTGTCCTCCCCTTCCCTTCCGTTCTTTCATTGTCAATTTGTCACGCATTTCTCTCTCCAAAACTGTAAACGCACTGTTCGTTTTGATTGCACATTGACGAAAGAGGGCCCCCAAAGAGCTGTGGATAATCATATCCATGGATTCGCATGTTGTTATGGACCCCACCAGTGGATATTCTTCCCAAACCAAAACCTTCCACAGCCTCCGGCCGCCGGTCTCCTTGCCCCCCTCCGACCACCCTCTCTCCGTCGCGCAATACGTCTTCTCCCTGCTCCGTTCCCCCGATACCGCCGCCTCGGACACCTTCCTCATTGACGCCGCCACCGGCCGGAAGCTCTCCTACTCCGATTTCCTCTGGCAGGTCCGGTCTCTCGCCCGCTCGATTCGATCTCGGTTCCCTTCTCTTCCTCAGAATGGAGTCGCGTTCGTTCTGTCTCCGACTTCCGCTCTCGTCCCCCCTCTGTTCTTCGCTCTGCTCTCGCTCGGCGTCGTCGTTTCGCCTGCCAACCCCCTCTCCACTCCGTCCGAGTTGGCTCACATGGTCCGACTCAGTAAACCCGCAATCTGTTTCGCTAATTCCGCTGCTTGCAACAAACTCCCTCAATTTCCGCTGGGAACCGTTATCATTGACTCGACCGAGTTTATGGACATGCTCGATGGACCAGCTTCTGATGGCGACGATTCATCTGACCGCCGAGCTATTCGTCAGTCCGATTCGGCAGCCATTCTCTACTCGTCCGGCACGACCGGCCGAGTCAAGGGCGTCGAGTTGAGTCACCGGAATTTCATCGCTCTTATCACCGCCCTGTACCATAACAAGTTCTCCAATGGAATTTCTCCGGCGGCGGAAGAGGACGTGTCGCTCCTAATGCTGCCGCTGTTTCACGTCTTTGGGTTTTTTATGCTTATAAGAGCAGTGTCTATGGGTGAGACGGCGGTGATAATGGACCGATTCGACTTCGGCAAAATGCTGGCGGGGATTCAGAAGTACAGAGTGTCATACCTCCCGGTGTCGCCACCGCTGGTGGTGGCCATGGCGAAGTCTGATTTGGTGGCAAAGTACGACCTTAGCTCCCTCAAGCTGATCGCCTGCGGCGGCGCACCGCTTGGAAGAGAGGTTGCGGAGCGGTTCAAGGCGAGGTTCCCGAACGTGGATGTTCTTCAGGTACGCGCGTCATTGCACGCTCTTCATCTTCAATGGCTAAAAGATTACTCCTTATGTTACTACAACTATTTTTGTTTATTAGTGTCTTTTTATTTTTTCTAAAATATTTATACCGAGTATATTTTTTTTGATTATATCGTATTTCATAAAATAAAATATCATAGTCATAATTTGTTTTATATTTTGAAATTTTTAATATAATTTTGAAAAATGTAATTTGTACTTATAATTTCTATATTAATTTATAAAAATAAACTTTTTCTCTATTTGAGTATTTGTCTAAATTTTATTTTTTATAGTCAACCATGATCTAATTAAATAAAAATTATACGAAGTATGATATATTACTTAGATAAAATAATATTTTAAAAATATTTAACAAGATAAATCTAATAAAATTGTTATTGTATCAATATCTAATATAATTTTTATTTAAATAATGGTTAAAGTTGATAAATTTTGCCCGCAAAAAGTCAAAATTTGACAAATAATCATAGAAAGAGAGTAATTATTAAAAAGGTGAAATTTGACACATTGTTCAAAGTGAGGCGATATTTTTAAGATGGAGTTTAAAAAGTAGGAAGAAAATACAACATGAAATAATAGAGTTAAGAGTCCCATGACATTGTGGACAATGCTTGACAATGTCATGGGATGACCCGAGGGCGCTCCGGTATCCCATTTGTAAAATTAATGGTTCCTACCTACCTAATCCCCTGGTAAACCCCCACACCCTGCCCCGACCCGAACACACATACCCACCACCCACCACCACCTTCAATTTGACTACAAAGTCAACATTAACTTGTGGGGTGCAATTGAAGGTGGTGGGGGGTGTGTTCGGGTTGGGGCAGGGTGGGGAGTTTACCAGGGGTTAGGGAAGTAGGAACCGTCAATTTTACGAATGGGACACCGAAGCGTCCTCGGGCCAACCCTTGACATGGGGCCCACCATAGAGTTAAATAAGTTTAATAATCTAAAATGCACTTGCTGATAGATTAGTATATAGAGTTAAAAACAATTGCTGTAATATTTAATAATGTAAAACACTTTTTTGAAAAGACCAAACTGAACTACATGTAGGAGGGCTAGCGACCCACTTCACACATAGAATCAGTTATGTTAGCTAAGAAATGAACAATATGATTTGCTGATTCACAAACACACAACCAAGAGAGAGACACCAAATCAATCTTTAAAGCTAAACAATCAAAGATAATCCCTGTGAAATAAGAGAAGTTCTCATTATTATTCTGTAAGGTTCAATAGACTATTTGGCTGTTCATCTCCACCATGATCTGTTCGCCCCTCCACCCCTCTTAATCCACTTGAGCGCCTCCCGAACCACCATCGCCGCAGCCTGCAGCCATCAGGGTGTTCTCAACTTGTCTAAGCCCCTTGTACGCAGCTCGAATGAACTCCCCTTGTGAACTACGGATCACCATCCCCACTCGGACTTGCCTTGTGTTTAAATTAAAACCAGCGTCCACATTACACGAACTACTGGTTCACCTTCAAGACCAATAATCTAAAACACTGGCTGAAAGTTTTTTACAATACTTATGTTCTGTTAATTTGTCTTTGATCCCCATATCATAGATTCATACGTATCATAAATTTTGACGTATCATTCAGAAGCCGAATACATATTTTTGATGGTGCTGTTTATTCACGCACCATACAAAAATATTTGCTTATATACAGAGTGCTATTTGTATAATATTTCTAAAGAGGAATTTACTTAAATAGCACCAAAACATAATGACTTTCCCTAAATAGCACCACATGTGTTTTTCTTCCCAATATAGCACTTTTAGTCATTATGTATTAGTCATTATTCAAGTAAATATTCGTCATCACTGGACATTATGGACATTATTAAGTGCTATTTAGGGAATAAAACATTTTAAGTACTATTTAGAGAAATGACTTAAGTTTTAGTGCTATTTAATGCAAATATTTCTAAAGATTATTTGCAAATTATGATGCTTGACGATTTATTTTTATAAATATTTATTTCATTTTTGTTTTTTATCCTAATTTAGAAGTCAAATATTTTTAACTGAATTTTATATCTTACATATTGAACTATAGTCAAGAGTAAGTAAAACACCAGGTGCACTCAGTGCTTATTGCAAAATCACAACTAAAACTTCATACTCCCTCAGTCCCCTAGAAGAATGCCACATTATGCAAAACAAAGCGCAATTTCAACTTTTTTTGAATTAATTTTATTTAAAGATTGGCATAGAAATAAAAATGAATAAACTACATATTTAAAAATTACGTCAAAAGTTTTACAAAACAAGAGGTTACGAGAATATTTTATCAAATAATCAATGAAAATGCATAAATAAATAAAACTTCCGGTGAATTTTGAATAGTAAAGTGTTACTCTTTTTGGTACGGAGGGAGTATTATACAAAATTACCTTACTGCCTGCTAAAATTTAAGTTATATTGTGACTTTCTTTCTTCCATCAAATTCATGATGCATTCATGCTTCCAATTTTGAAATCACCTAATGTTTATAAAATCATGCATGCTTGCAAATCATAGGGCTATGGCCTGACCGAGACGTGCGGTGGAACTACAGGGATGATAAGCCCCGAGGAAACAGAGAGGTATGGTTCAGCCGGTCGCCTTCATCCAACACTGGAAGCCAAGATAGTTGATCCTGACAGTGGGGCCCCTTTGCCTCCAGGGCACAGGGGTGAGCTGTGGCTGCGGGGCCCCTTAATAATGAAAGGTGAAATCGATTGTGGTGTAGAGTAGCTAATTGATTAAATCCAACTTTTTAGCCGGAGTTAGCTTGGTGAAATCCATAGATGAATAATTGGTGTGTCATTTAACAAAACAAATTACGTAGTAGTACTTATAATGCTTTATTCTTTCGCATTGCATTCCAAGCCTCTATTACCATATTCGTGAAGACTGAAGAGTGTTGATGGATTTTGCCTTTGGCCAGGCTATATTGGCGATAGTTCTGCAACTGCTGCAACATTAAATTCAGAAGGGTGGCTTAGAACAGGCGATCTCTGCTACTTTGACTCGGCTGGGTTTTTATTTATCGTGGACCGGTTGAAGGAATTGATAAAATATAAAGCCTATCAGGTGATCAAGATCCATCGATCTTCAATTTTACGCCAATTCGTCTTCCATGATCAACATCACTTGTTATTTGTGTTATTACATTTTTTTCAAAACCTTTTTATTTGGAACATTTTTCAGGTTCCTCCTGCTGAGTTAGAGCATCTGCTGCAGTCCATCCCTGATGTTTCTGATGCAGCTGTTATTCCGTATGTTATGTTCCAAACTGCCCCCCCAAAACCCGCTATAATAATATTCAATGCCCGTTTGGCAACAATTTCAACATTTAGTGTTAGCATATATTGTATATATTTCATATGTATTATTTGCATATTTGTTGGGCCACGTCTCTTGGGCCTCCACCGTGTATATATACTACGTGTTGTGTTAATGAAAATCACCAAGTTCAGTTCACAAAATTCTACATGGTATCAAAGCCTTCCTGGGAAAGATACGTAAAACCCTAGGCTCTCGTCTGTACCTTCGTTCCGTTCGGTGTTCACCGTCGTTTCGTCGCCGGCGGTACAGTCTCTCCGTCCTGTCCGTTCGTCCGTCCTGCTCCATCGTCTGCAGTTTCTTCTTCTTCCGCTGACCTGTGTTCACGCCATGGCTGGAGACAACGCAACAAACCCTAAAAGAACAAGGTTAATTCATGATCCGTCCTCTATTTACTATCTTCATCCGTCCGAAGGTCCCGGTAATTCTCTCACTAAATATTTGTTGAAAAGTGACAACTTTGATATATGGGAAAAAGCTATACGTAATGCACTTGGAGGTCGTGGAAAAGCTATTTTCCTATCATCCGTAGGGGTTCCCAAACCTACCGATGAACATGAATTGTCTGCTTGGTGTGCCAATAATCAAATCATTTGTAGTTGGATCTTTAACAGTGTTGATGAATCTATTCAACCTAGTATTGTATCTCACACTATAGCGTCAGAATTGTGGAATGATTTGCAAAAGCGCTACAGTTGTTCTAATGGGCCTCGTATCTATCAGTTGAAATCTGAGTTAAATTCTCTCCGGCAGAAAGGTCAGAGTGTGGTCTCTTATTATAATCAGTTTATTACTCTGTGGAATCAGTTGCATGGCTCTAAAGATCCCACCAACGGGTGTAAGTGCGACGCCGCGGCTATTACACGTGCTCAGGTGGAGCGCGATAAAACAATTGATTTTCTTCTTGGCCTTGATGATGAACAATTTGGCTCAATTCGGTCACAAATTATGGCAACCGATCCTATACCGGATATTGATCGTGCTTACTCATTAATTTCACAAGAAGAACGTCATCGTCACATTGTCCGTACTCGAGATGATCGCACTGATTCCGTAGCCTTTGCTGCTCGGTCCCCTCGTCCACCTCCTTCCGGCAAGTTTATGTGTACTCATTGTGGTCGCACTAATCACACTGTTGAAACGTGTTTTGAGCTCATTGGTTTCCCCTCACACTACTCCAAAACTGGGAGCGGTCGTGGTACCTCCGTAAATCATCGGGGTGGTCGCGGGGGTCGTGGGGGAGGATCTACCGTCAACCATGGTGGCCGCGGCATTCTCAGCACCCCGGCAGTAGCTCCGGGCCGAGGACAGCAACTCAGCGGCTCCACAGCGACCTAGCAACCTGCCGGCAGTGGCCCTACGGCAGCTGTTCATGCGGCTTCCGGTGACCCGAACTCCTCGTTGAGTGACCAAATGAGTCGTCTTATGTCCATGCTGGAGGCTTCGGCGTCACATACTTATTCGGGTATTTTCTCTTCTTGTGATTGGATTGTTGATAGCGGGGCGTCTCATCATATGACGGGAACCATATCTCACTTGTTTCATGTTGAGGATATTTTACCTCATCCTATTTGCCTTCCGGATGGCTCTCGGGTTTCGGCCACTAAAAAGGGCAGTGTCCGCATAACTTCTACTTTGGTTCTCCACAATGTGTTATTTGTTCCCTCTTTGCACTGTCATTTAATTTCTGTTGGGTGTTTGATTCGAGACACCCCTGTTATGTAACTTTTCATGATTCTGGTTGTGTGATACAGGACCGTTCGTCGAAGATGGTGACTGGACAGGGTGAAAAGCGAAACGGAGTATACGTCTTGGCTTCCTCTTCTGCGTTGGCTACTGCAGCTAATGTGGATCCTATCCTTCTTCATCAGCGTTTGGGGCATCCTTCTCTTGAGATAACTTCTTTACTTAGTTCCAATAAATCTAGTTCTGTTGTCAAGAAACTTCAAACCTGTGAAATTTGTTTTATGTCAAAGCAAACTCGTTCTTCTTTTCCTGCTAGTAATAATAAAGCTGAAGCTGTGTTTGATTTAATTCATTGTGATTTGTGGGGGCCTTATTCCCCTTCTATCTCTTCTGGTGCTCATTATTTTCTCACAATAGTTGATGATTTTTCACGTGCTGTTTGGGTGTATCTTATTCGCTCCAAAGGCGAAGTTACAATTTGTCTTAAACGTTTCTTTGCCATGATACAAACTCAATTCTCCAAAATCATTAAAGTTGTTCGCTCAGATAATGGCACTGAATTTCTCAACACCCCTTTGCGTCAGTTTTATGATTCAATGGGTGTTTTAATACAAACATCATGTGTTGGTACCCCACAGCAAAATGGTCGGGTCGAACGAAAGCATCGTCACATACTCAACGTTGCTCGTTCTCTTATGTTTCAAGCGTCTCTTCCTGTTGAATTTTGGGGGGAATGTGTGAAAACTGCAGTGTATTTAATCAATCGAACACCAACAAAGCTTCTGGGTGGGAAATCTCCTCTTGAGGTATTATCTTCCAAACCCCAAACGCTGAGTCATCTCCGGGTTTTTGGTTGCCTATGTTATGTCAGACAAAACCCGAAACCCACAAATAAGTTTTCTTCCCGTAGTGTCAAATGTATGTTCGTCGGGTATCCATCCGGAACTAAAGGGTGGAGGGTCTACAACCTTGAAACTCATCAGTTTTTCCATACTCGGGATGTGGTTTTCGATGAGTCACAGTTTCCGTTTTCTCTTCCGTCCTCGTCTTCCCCCCAACTCATTCTTAATCCTGCCGATGAGGACTTCCCCACTGCCCAGATCTCGTCCTCCCCGGCTGCTGCCTCCAGCGATCCACCGGCTGGACAGTCCACTCCTTTGTCACCGTCCACCTCCCAGTCGCCGTCCCCGTCCTCCTCTCCTACACCGTCTCAGTCGTCTTCCCCGGCAACCACGCCGGGGGAGACTCCCTCCTCACCCGACTCACCACCTCCTTTGCCACCCCGCACCCGTCGTCTCCCCTCCCGTCTACATGATTATGTTCTCAATTCTGCTACAGATGGTGCTCCGCTTTCGTCTTCTTCCCGTTCAGTTTCATCAGGTACTCGGTTTCCTATCACTAACTATGTTCATTATGATAAGTTATGTGACAGGTACAAAGGTTTTCTTGGTGCAATTGATGCTTCCCCGGTTCCTAGATCTTATCGAGAGGCCGTAAAGTTTGCTTCCTGGAGAGAAGCAATGGCGCAAGAATTTACAGCTTTGGCACAAAACCACACCTGGGACATCACGGATCTTCCTCCCAATCGACGGGCCCTTGGGTGTCAATGGGTCTATCGTACGAAGTACAGGTCTGACGATACCAAGGAGCGGGATAAGGCTCGCTTGGTGGTCTTGGGTAATCATCAGGAGTTGGGTATTGATTTTACCGACACATTTGCTCCCGTGGCAAAGTTAGCTACAGTACGGGTGCTTTTATCTGTTGCTGTTGCCCGAGGTTGGCAGGTTGATCAGTTAGATGTCAACAATGCCTTTTTACATGGTGACCTCAAGGATGAAATTTACATGCAGCTCCCACCAGGTTATTCTCATTTGTTTCCGGGAAAAGTGTGCAGGTTACGCAAATCTCTGTACGGGTTGCGTCAATCTCCCCGGAATTGGTTTGCTAAGCTTCGACTGGCTCTTCGTCATTACGGTTTCCGCCAAGCCCACGCGGATCACACCTTGTTTGTCCTCAGTCATGGGCCTGATATGCTTGTTGTTCTGGTTTATGTGGATGATATTCTTGTTGCCGGTAATAATCCTTCTTTATGTTCCTCTTTTAAGCGATATTTGGATGAGTGTTTTCGACTCAAGGATCTTGGTCCGGTATCTTATTTTTTGGGCATTGAGTGTGCTCGCTCCTCGACGGGTATGGTTCTTAATCAGCGCAAGTACACTTTGGATATTCTTCAGGAACACAATTTATCTGGCTGCAAACCCGCGGACACACCACTGCCGACCAATCATCATCTCGCCAGGTCCACCAGTGCTGAGCTTCGGGATCCTGCCAAATACCGTCGTCTCGTTGGGCGTCTCTTGTACTTGACTATTACTCGACCTGACATTTGTTATGCTGTTCACACTTTGTCTCAGTTTATGCAGAATCCACAGTTGGATCATTGGAACGCTGCACTCCGTGTTCTCCGATACCTTAAGGGGCATCCTGGCCAAGGTATTTTACTCCGTCGTGACAGTGATTTGACCTTAACGGCATTCTCTGATTCTGACTGGGCGAGTTGTCCTATCACACGTCGCTCCGTCACAGGTTATTTTGTACTTCTTGGTGGTTCTCCTATTTCTTGGCGCACTAAAAAGCAAACTACGGTTTCCCGTTCGTCCGCGGAGGCTGAGTATCGAGCAATGGCCAATGCTTGTTTGGAAATCCGATGGTTACGTGGTCTTTTGGCCGCACTGAGTGTCCCGTGCGTCGCAACCCCGCGCCTTTATTGTGACAACAAATCAGCCCTCTTTATCGCGGCTAATCCGGTGTTCCATGAGCGTTCCAAACATATTGATATTGATTGTCATATTATACGCGAATGTCTTCAGCGCGCTCATATTGTTACTGCTTATGTTCCTACACGGTTGCAGACTGCTGATATTTTTACGAAAGCTCTTCCTGGTCCTCTTTTTCATTCCCTTTTGTCCAAGTTGGGCATTATTGATCTTCATGCTCCAACTTGAGTGGGAGTGTTAGCATATATTGTATATATTTCATATGTATTATTTGCATATTTGTTGGGCCACGTCTCTTGGGCCTCCACCGTGTATATATACTACGTGTTGTGTTAATGAAAATCACCAAGTTCAGTTCACAAAATTCTACATTTAGCTTTAGCATCTTGAGAAGGTTATCTAATGGCATATTTAGCTTTATTTCCATCATCTCCGATGGAGCCAAAATTTCACCATTTTTTGGCTTTGGGGTGTGATGGAATAAATCAAAATGGATCTCTAAACTATCTGCTCTTCTTTAATTAATGAAGTAGCAGTTAGTCAAGCAATGCAACTTTCGACGTTGAGCCGGGGGTCTCTTTGGAAACAGCCTCTCTACTTTCGAGTAGGGGCAAGGTTTGCGTACACACACCCTCCCCAGACCCTACTCTTGTGGGATTTAACTGGGTTGTTGTTGTTGTTGTTGTTGCATCTTAAATAGAAACTTTATACTTCATATGTATGTATATATAGTCATGAATTTCAAACCATATTTTACTAAAAATTGCCTTATGGATAAAGCACTGGATCAAAGAAAAGCTTCTTCCAGTAGTACCAAACTACCTACCAATGTTTCTTATGATGGATCACTTTTATGGTTTGTTTGCTGAGTGCAGATATCCCGATGAAGAAGCAGGAGAGATTCCAATGGCATATGTTGTCAGAATACCTGGAAGCAACATCTCCGAAGCTCAAATAATGGATATAATTGGAAAACAGGCATGCCAAATTTTCATTTCACTATTTTACGTTCACTGCGTATTTGCTTTCTAGCTTGTTAAAGGACTCTTGATGCACCTCTTTTTCGAACTCGCGACGATTGATTTCAATGAGATTAATTAGTTAACTACCATCGCTAGCAAGAAGCTCAGTGATCATCATCATTACGCACTCTGGACCTTCATCTGCACAATTTAAACCTTTTTCCCTTCTAAATGTTGAATCACTGGCATGTTTTTGCAGGTTGCACCGTATAAGAAGATCAGGCGGGTCTCGTTCATCAACTCCATTCCTAAATCTCCAGCAGGGAAGATATTGAGAAGAGAACTGGTTGCACATGCTGTATCTGCCGCCTCGGCTAAGCTATGATACGCATATTGCGATTTGGCCACCTCTACTGCACAACACAATGTCATGTAGTCACTTGACCAGTCCACATCTCCCTCTGTTTCTTGCAAATCGATGCCTTTTATGCGGGTAAGCTATCGAGTTTTGAATTGAAAATATTCAAAATAATCAAGTTATGTTGGAATTATTTTAATATAGGCTTGTAGAACCTAAGGTGTAGTGAAAGAAGCTCGGTTAGACCTCATAATATAAAGGTGTTTATGGACAATGTAAGATTATTTCGCCGGGATTAGAGGCAATATGAATAATAATAATAGCCCAGTGACTTCAATCATGTGTGGTCATAAGCAATAATGTCCGTTCATATGAACATATGATTTGTTTTGATTTTTATATGAATAATAATAGCCCAGTGACTCCAATCGTAAAACTAATTGTTTCTACTCTCCCCCACGTAAACCCATTATACTGCCCGTTCCTTACGCACCCCCGCAATCCATCTAATTGAACTAACCAAATTTTGAGTCAAAAAACTGACCATAAAATTGGAAGGGGTGCGTATGGGATGTGCCGGATATGGGGGGTTTACCGATGGATGAGGGGAGGGTTAGTGGGGGTAGGAACAACTAATCCGCACCGACGGTTCACGGGTCTAAGGTGACTTTTGTCTTATTTTACAAAAATCTACACCATCGGGAATCGAACCCCAAACTTCTAGCCCAAGCTCTATCGTTTCCTTCCAACTGCACTAGTAGAGTTGGTTGTTTTTTTATGTGTATAACTGTTTTTATATATTCATTGCACTACCTTCGTTTTAGGATAGCACCTAACTAATGTATATTTGTAGAAAATTTTCAAAATTTTAACAAGATAGTTATATTTGTGTTCTTTAAAAAATAGAGATATGTTTGTGTAAGGTTCTTATTTTAAGAATTTTCAAAATAATTTTTTATAATAAAGAAATGAACACTATTTTTTATATTGTTTTATTATTTCAATAAACTTAAAATTCTAAAACATTAACAAAGGTAATAAAAATTAAAATTTGAAAGTGTGAAAGAGTACTATATGAAAAATGATATTAAAAACTAGGTGGAGAAGAAAAAAACAAACTTAAATACTTTTATTGTGTAAGTATATCTATATTAATTTATTAAAAATATTAATAAAATTATTTTTATTTTAACTACAATTGACCGAGTCGTTGACCCGATTCAACCCGGTGCAACCGGTTAACTCTTGACCCAAATGCTCGTCTGGGTCGATGTCCGGTCCGGGTTTCAGAACATTGCCTACAATTGAATTGTAACATCCCTCGTTTGTTTTTAATTAGGAAATTTCTACTTAACATATAAATACACAATTCATTCATATTGTAGTACGTCTTGAATTTGAATGAAAAATGAATATATACTCTTGACCTTGTGAAATTTTGAAATTATTAATCACTTGATGCAAATTGCTAATTATCTTCAATCACATTTCATTTTGCTATGGCTGGTTGTGAAGAAATGTGAAAATTACACTTTTATATTCGCTTGGTATCGAAAAACTTTTGGTCACCATGGCAAATCGTGTGAGGGTCGCTTTAGACCATTTTTCGAATGTGCATCATAATAAACTTAAAGTTGTTGATTGTAATCAAGAGATAAACATATGTCTTGGACTGGGTTGCCTTATACGAGGACTTCCGAGTAGGTCACCTATCCTAATACTAATTTTGCCCAAACACGCTTAACTTCAAAGTTCTTATGAGATCCGATTTATTAGTCTTAGTATGATCTTACTCGAACTAAGAAGGATCATAAACCAAGTACACTAGAGCTGGCAAATCGGTCGGTCAGGTCGGGTTCGGTCACTTCAAGTTCGGGTTATTTCGGGTTTGGGTTAATTCGGGTTCGGGTTGAGAACTGTATGTTCATGACCTAGGGTTATCGGGTTCGGGTCGACCCAACGGGTTATGACTTTGGTTTTTTAAATTTTTAAGTTCACATTAACACGTACATTTTCTATGACATAAATTTAAAATATCAAAAAATATGTATTAAATCTATTTGATTTTTCTATTTTAAATCTTGAATTTTTTTTAGATATATAAATTAATATAAGGAGTTAAAAAAATGCTTAAGTTTTAGAAAAAAGTAAGATAATTATGCAATATCATTGAAATTTTGTCTGAAAATAAGAATTTATACATAAAAAAACGAGTTGTAAAGTGTCTGATTTTGAAAAACTCTTACTTTAGCGGGTCGGTCAGGTCGAGTTCGGGTTCGGTCGGGTTTGACCCATTTTTAGCGGGTCATTTTGGGTTCGGTCAACTTCGGGCTCGGTCTTCAAAACCTTTGTTCAAAACCCAATGTTTTCAGGTCGGGTTTCGGGTCATTTTGGGTTCGGTCAATAACGTGAACCTTTGTACTATTGAAGTATTATTTATCTCTCTTTGATACGAGTGAACAAGAGGACGGACCGATGGATCAGGATAACACGCGGGTAACAACGGCGTCAGTTCGACCACGGAGGAAGGTGGTACCTCCCCGAAGATATCAAGATTATGTTTAGCATTTATAACTATTTTATCACTACTTATTTTCTCCCTATTTTAATGTACTCTAGATTTTATTAGGTGAGCGGAAATATAAGCTCCTTCAAGGGTTTTCTTTTCGGTTCTTTCCCTTGACGCTTTTCTTGAACCGACAGGTCGAGGCTCCTTATCACTATAAATATTAAGGGGATCTCATTAGAAATTAATAAGAATAAGCCTTTACTCAATTAATTCTTTATTTTTCCTTTCCCTTCCTTCTTCGTACCATCTCTGCCAAAGTAAACCCTAGGCAGTTAGGGTTTCGGCCACAACCCTAGCAGCCCTCTGCCGGAAACCACCATATCAACTGGTGCTTTCATTCCTGAACTCATGACAACTCCACAACCCACGCCGGAGACGGCCAAACCCCCCCTCACGATGGACGATTTGATGCAGGCTATTACCAACCTCGGCAACGAACTACAAGCAACGAAGATCCATGTCGCACAACTCTCTGCCGGGGCTCGTCAGTTTGGTTTTGATGCACGACGTCCCGAACGCCCTCCTACTGCGGGTTGGCGCCCTCCCCCATCGCGCACCGGTCCACCACCAAATGACCCGGTGCCGCGCATGCGCGTGGATGCACCCCGTTTTGGTGGCGAAGATCCTACGGGCTGGATTTTCCGCGTACAAAAATACTTCGACTACTTCCTTACCCCAGACGCCGAACGTATGCAACTGGTTCCCATGCTGATTGATCACCCTGCCTCGGAGTGGCTGCGTTACTACCAGGCCAATAACTGTGGCGCAAGTTGGGAGGATTTTTTGGTGGTGGTCCAGCAGCGTTTTGACCCTGATTATTACGAGAACTACGTGGGATTATTATCTAAATTGCAGCAAACTACGACCGTCATGGACTACCAGTCCGCCTTTGAAGCTCTCTTGAATAAGGTCTCGGGGGTCCCAGAACCGACGTTGGTCGCCATGTATGTGGCGGGTCTTAAACAGCCCACCCAACGCGAGGTTAACCTTCGCAACCCTAGCTCGTTGCAGGCCACATTTTCCTTAGCCCGTGAGTTAGCAGCATGCCACCAGGAGCAAGCCACCACGTCGTACTCGAGTTCGCGTCGCGGGTGGCAACCACGGCGGTCTCTACCTTCGTCGTCCAGTAGCGCGTCTCCCGTGCAACACGCTGTACGACCCAGCCTTCCATCCACCAAACCTCCTGAGCGTGCCACTCCACCGAACCTCCCCGTCGTCCGCCTTAGTGCAGCAGAAAAAGCGGAGCGTTCTAAAAAAGGCCTCTGTTGGTATTGCGATGACAAATGGATCCCTGGCCATAGTTGCAAACACCGATTTCTTGTCTATATGGGCCCTGACGATGATGAGGTTGCACCGTCAGGGTTGGTACCCACTTCGGGGGATCCTTCAGACGAATCTCTTATCACGGCCGATGTCTCCAGCATATTATCTCTAGCCGGCAACCCGAGCCCTCGCTCCCTAAAACTGGCCGGCCTCGTCAGTGGCAACGCCGTGCAGGTTCTCTTGGATAGTGGCAGCACTCATAACTTCATCCATCCCGACGTTGCTCAGCGTTTGGCCTTGGTGCCTCACCCGGCAGCCCCTTTTCGCGTATATGTCGGCAACGGCGATTCCTTGCGGTGTTCGTATTCTTGCCCAGGTACTCCGTTATCGTTGCAAGGTAATCTTTTTGAAGTTGATCTCTTTCTATTGGAGATTCATAACCCCGATATTGTTCTTGGCGTCCAATGGTTGCAAACATTTGTTGAAACACGGGTTTATCGTGTTTTCGTATTAAAGCCGTGTTCGTTTTTGTGACAGGTTTTGATAATGCCAAACCGCCGTGAACGAGACAAGTTATTGAATATACAAGGTGAGAAATAAATATAAGAAGAAAGCAAGAGAACAAGACCCAAAAGAAGACCAAGAACGAAGACCGTAGTCTTAGTGTTGGTGAGTCGGTCATAATTGTGATCAAGACCGACCCAACCTTTACACCTTGGCTCTTTAGACTAAAATTCTTTTCATTGCATTTCACACATCATAAAAATGTTTTTCAAACATGTTTAAAACATTAAAAACACTTGGTGTTCGCCCAAACCAAAAACCAAGCCATCCGGCGTTCGGGTTTCAGAAACCGGCGTTCGGCATTCGGTTTTCGGCGTTGGTTTTTGGTGTCCGAACCAACCAAGTGGTTTTCAACTTTTTATGATTGGTTTTTACTTCTGGGCACATTTAAATAGTT
>OOIL02005040.1:260579-271877 GCA_900332095.2 Cuscuta campestris | reverse complement strand
AGAGCCATTTTTGTGAAGCTTGTGTTGTGTTCTTGAGCGTTCTTAGTTTACTCATTATTCACTCTTAAAGAGAGTATTGTTCTTGAGTGTTTTTAGTGTTCTTAGACACTTGACAAGAGAAAGTATTTCTCTTGTTGCTCGAAGGAAGGGCTGTTTCCTTCGAAGGTTCGTTGAGGTTCGTGTGACTCGAATTCTCAAGTTGTACGGGTTTGTTAAGCACCGTTAAGCTTAACGAGATAGTAGTGTAGCTCGAGAGAGTCTCTCGGGAGGCTGGATTAGCCACAAGTTGTGGTGAACCAGGGTAAAATCGGTGTGCCTCTTACTCTTCTCTTTACTTCTCATTTATTCATTTTTTATTCCTGCGATTTTTGATCAAACACTATTCACCCCCCTTCTAGCGTTGGTCTATTATTCTAACAAAACTTTCCTTGTTTGGAAGTCAACAGCCAAAACAGCGATGTAGGGATTTTAGACATCGCTGTTGGCATGATCGTTGCTTCCCATTTTTCAAACCGCAAGCCTAGAACAGCGATGTCCAGGCCTAGGACAGCGCTGTCTGGGTGATTTTCAACAGATCCAAATTTCATCAAATCCCACAAATTATGCCAATCACCCCTTAAATACTTTGGTCTGTTTGAGCCTATTTTTCTACTATAAAATGAGGTGTTTGGGTCTGCTTTACACATCAATTCACTTCACATTATTCATATTATCATTGCATTCAAACAACATCATTTTCCATAGCTTTCTAGAGCCAATTTGTGTGAAGTTTGAGTTGTTCTTGAGAGTACTTAGTTTACTCATCATCTACTCTTAAAGAGAGTCTTGCTCTTGAGTGCTTAGTGCTGTATACACATTAAGGGAAGCTTGTTTCCCTTGGTTGTACGAAGGAAAGGTATTTTCCTTCGGGTTGAAGTCTTGGAGTGTGGTATCTCCGAGCAAGTGTTGTTGAGGCTCGTGGGACTCGAGTTCTCAGGTTTTAACGGTTTGTTAAGCACCCGTAAGCTTAACGGAAGTAGTGTAGCTCGAGAGAGTCTCTCGAGAGACTGGATTAGCCACACGTTGTGGTGAACCAGTATAAATCTTGGTGTGCTCCCTTTACTCCTTTTTATTCCGCTCTTTACTTTATCCCTACGATTTTTATTCCGCGAAAATTTATAAACATTCTCGTGCCTCACTATTCATCCCCCCTCTAGTGAAGGGCACTTATTCTAACAACATTGGGACGGGTATCTCACGACTATGCACAAATGACGATGGAGTTCTCTTGGAAGGGCGAGACCATTATTTTGCGGGGGGATGTCCAGCAACCGAAGCCAATTTCCTACAATCATTTATGCACTTTGGTCGCCCACAATTCCGGCTGGGGGATGTATAAACTGTTATCTACGCCACCCGATGAGTCCTTGTCCACCACCGCCCCGCTTCAAATCCCGGCGGATGTTCCTGCCCCGATCCAACAAGTTCTCACAGACCACTCCTCCGTTTTTGAGATGCCCACGGGTCTCCCTCCTTCTCGCTATTGGGACCACCGGATTTACTTGGAACCTGGAGCGAAACCTGTGAATGTGCGCCCATACAAATACCCGTATTTCCAGAAGGCCGAAATTGAAAAACAGGTTCGAGGGATGTTGCAACAAGGCCTAATTCGGCCTAGTCACAGCGCCTTCTCCTCTCCCGTGCTTTTGGTTCGAAAGAAGGATGGCACATTTCGGTTTTGCGTCGACTACAGGGCACTCAACGTCGCAACAACACCCGACCACTTTCCGATTCCGACGACAGATGAACTTTTTGATGAGCTTGGTCAGGCCCGCATTTTTTCTAAACTGGACTTGCGTTCGGGGTACCACCAGATCCGGATGCACGAGGCAGACATCTTCAAAACGGCATTCCGGACCCACGACGGTCATTATGAATTTTTGGTCATGCCGTTTGGGCTAACCAACGCCCCTTTAACGTTTCAGGCCGCCATGAACAATGTCTTCCGTTCTCACCTCCGTCAGTTCGTGATCGTATTTTTTGACGACATACTCGTCTATAGCCCGGATTTGGATACCCATGTCGTTCATCTCCAACAGGTCCTGGCTATTCTCCACGACAATCGCTTCTTCGTCAAGCTCAGCAAATGTTCTTTTTGTAAAACGACGATTGAGTATTTGGGGCATCTGATTAGTGCGGGGGTTCTCAAACCGGATCCTACCAAAATTGAGGCGATGGTTGCATGGCCTGTCCCGTCCACAATCCGCCAACTTCGGGGTTTTTTGGGCCTCACGGGGTACTATCGACGTTTTATTGCGGGTTATGCACTTCTAGCCACCCCCCTGACAGACTTACTCAAGAAGGATAGCTTCAATTGGACACCCACGGCGGAGGACAGTTTCAATCAGCTCAAGCACGCAATGACTACTGCAGCCGTGCTACGCCTTCCGGATTTTGAACAAACTTTCTATTTAGAAACAGATGCTTCCGACGTCGGCATCGGGGCCGTGCTTATTCAACAGGGCCATCCATTGGCATTCTTTAGCAAGAAGCTGGGGCCTAGGCGACGGGTTGCTTCGACATATCATAAGGAACTGTATGCAATCGTGGAGGCCGTACAGAAATGGAGACAGTATTTGTTGGGCCGGGAGTTCGTCATACGGAGCGACCAGCGGAGTCTCCGCGAATTACTTTCTCAAATAATCCAAACCCCGAACCAACAATTTTACGTCCGGAAGTTGATGGGTTATAAATTCCGGATAGAATATAAACCCGGGTCCATGAACCGGGCAGCCGATGCTTTATCTCGTAGGGAAGCAGACGACCCGGCGGTGCTATTGATGACCTACGCCCAGCCTCTGCCACTGGTCATGAATCAGATTCGGGAAGAAAACACTACACTAGCCGATTTGCAGCAGCTACATTCCGCCGTCCAGTCTGGTGCAGCTTCCCCGAACATCTCCGTCCATGATGGTCTTCTTTATTACAAACACCGCATCTATATTAGCGCGACCTCCCCATCGCGAACGCCGATTTTGGAGGAATTTCACAGCACACTGCTGGGCGGGCACTAGGGCGTGGAGCGCACATTTCGGCGTGTGGCAGGGGTGTTCTACTGGCCTAATATGCGCAGGGACGTCCGCACCTTTGTCGCCTCCTGTACGGTGTGTCAAGCTACGAAGTACTCCACCCAGAAACCCGGGGGGCTGCTCCAACCACTTCCAGTACCCGAACGCGTGTGGGAAGCGGCGTCAATGGACTTCATCACAGGACTGCCACCTTCCCGCGGCTTCTCTGTCATCTTGGTCGTGGTAGATCGGTTGACCAAATACACCCATTTTGGGGCTATGGCATCCGGGTTTGATGCCCCTCGTGTGGCGCACACTTTCGTAGACATCGTGGTCAAGCATCACGGGTTCCCCAAAAGCATTGTATCCGACAGGGACCCCATCTTCATGAGCTTATTTTGGAAGGAACTGATGAAGCTAAGCGGGACTTCGTTGAAATATAGCACGTCATATCACCCCCAAACAGATGGGCAGACCGAGGTCATGAACCGAGTCCTAGAACAATATTTGCGGGCATTCGCCCACGAACGCCCTACACGTTGGTCGGCGCTGCTTCCTTGGGCCGAACTGTCTCTCAATTGCAGCTTCAACAGCAGCATCAACATGGCTCCGTTTCGTGCGTTATACGGGCGCGAACCCCCGGCGTTGTTTCCAACACTCTCCGTTCAATCTCGGGTGCCGGCTATTGAGGAGTTACTTACGGAACGGGCTGATCTCTTACGGGATTTGCGGGATCACTTGCACAAAATGCAACAACGTATGCGTGACCAAGCAAATAGCCATCGTCGGGATGTCACCTTCAACGTCGGGGACTGGGTCTTACTCCGGCTACAGCCGTACCGCCAGCACTCGGTGGCCAGGCCGCTGTCTGCCAAGTTGGCACGCCGGTATTACGGCCCGTTTGAAGTCTTGGAACGTATTGGAGCCGTAGCATATCGCTTGCGCCTCCCTGCCGAGTGCCGCATTCATGACGTTTTCCACGTCTCACTGCTTCGGCCCTTCGTGCGCCGTGGGACAGAGACACCACCCATGGCACTGCCGACTGAATTTTTGAAAGGCTGACCCGTCTCGGTTCCGGTGGCCGCAGAACAACAACGCACGGTTTTGGTGGAGGGTCAACCCCAGGAGCAATGGTTAGTCCGGTGGTCGGATGGTACATCGGCGGACATGACATGGGAACCGGTGCAGGAGCTGCAACGCCGCTTCCCAACTCTTCGCCTTGAGGACAAGGCCGACTCCGACCGCGGGGGAGTTGATACGAGTGAACAAGAGGACGGACCGATGGATCAGGATAACACGCGGGTAACAACGGCGTCAGTTCGACCACGGAGGAAGGTGGTACCTCCCCGAAGATATCAAGATTATGTTTAGCATTTATAACTATTTTATCAATACTTATTTTCTCCCTATTTTAATGTACTCTAGATTTTATTAGGTGAGCGGAAATATAAGCTCCTTCAAGGGTTTTCTTTTCGGTTCTTTCCCTTGACACTTTTCTTGAACCGACAGGTCGAGGCTCCTTATCGCTATAAATATTAAGGGGATCTCATTAGAAATTAAAAAGAATAAGCCTTTACTCAATTAATTTTTTATTTTTCCTCTCCCTTCCTTCTTCGTACCATCTATGCCAAAGTACACCCTAGGCAGTTAGGGTTTCGGCCACAACCCTAGCGGCCCTCTGCCGGAAACCACCATATCACTCTTCTAATTTTTTTGTATAAATCTGTACTCCTCCATGGCTACATCCTTAACTAATTGTGTAGTTGACTTGTTTGATACATTAAAAAATTACCCCGGAGCATTAATTTTGGCACAATCACATTTAATTTTATTTTGTAATCTATCAGAACAATCAACTAGACAATTAATTCAGCATAAAGAGTATCATATAATTTTATTATTTTATTTTAAATTATGTAGAAAATAAAGTAAACAAGGATTTAATATGTTACGAGTATTTTGCACAGTTTGTTTGAAGCCTAATTTTAAAACTTAGAGGAGTCGAAGCTACTAAACTACGGAGTACTTAACTAGGCAAATAAAGAGAAGTTGGTGTTAGAGTAATACTTAGAACTTGTTCTTTAGGACTGGAAAAAAAGAGCTGGATGTTGGAAAAAACTAGAAAAAAATGAAAGATATTGGAAGGAACTGGAAGAAACTAGAAGAATCTAGAAGAATTGGAAGAAACTAGAAAAACTGGAAGAAATTGGAAAAAAACTGGAAGAAACTGGAAAAAACTGGAAAAGCTTCAAAAAATTGGAAAACCTAAAAAAACTTTAAAAAAATTTATTTTAAACTCTTGTTGTTATAAATTATTATTATTATATTATTATTATTATTATTATCATCATCATCATCATCATCATCAAGTTATCTTAATGAATGTCTTTAAGATATAAAAAAAGTATTGTTATTTTTCAAATACAAAAAACTACTTTTGCAAAAAAATAATTATAATATAAAGTTAGCATAAATATAAAAATATTAAATTTTAAAAAGTTTTTGTGGTTACGTTGCACCTCAAAATATTTATGCAACATTTATTATAAATAATATATTTATAATTATACTTTATATATTACAAGATTTTGTTTTAAATATCAAACATGTCACATAATGTAATCAAACCTACTTTTTCTTTCATGATTGATACTTTATTTTCATTGAAGCCCTATTTTAAGAATAAAGACATAGAACTTTTTTTTTTACATTTCTTATGTTTTACTCCTATTTTAGTCTTTTTTCTCTAAATTATTTTGACTTTCAATTTTTTTAAAAAAAATTAGAAAAATGAGAAAAAAATTTAAGTACTAAAGGGAAAGATAAGAGGTCTTATATAAAGTTAGATTAATAAAACATTCTATGTCATTTTTTTTACATAATTTTTTAATATAGTTAAACATATTGATATTTTCCTGTTTTATCATGTAGATTAATACTCCCTCTGTCCCAGTATATTTGTCCAGTTTGACTTTTTCGAGTCAAACTGGACAAACTTTGATCTTCAATTTAATAAAAACCGTAATGTATTTTAACATAAAAATAACTTTATTGGATTTATTATCGCATTGAGAACTTTCAAAATTGTATTTCATTATGCTAATATGCAATATAAATTGAGAGTAATTGGAGTTCAAAGTTTGTCCAGTTTGACTCGAAAAAGTCAAAGTGGACAAATACACTGGGACGGAGGTAGTATACAAAAAAATTGTCTTATTCATATCTAAAAGTTGAAGAAAAAAATATGAGTGTGAATCGTAAAAATAGTGAGATGAAAAAATAATTTATAAAATAGTTATGAACATAATAGTTGTAATAATAATAATCACACTAAAAATATATTATTTTTAGAGTAATTGGTTGGGAGTAGAAAGAATTTGAAGAAATTGTGAATAATTGGAAGAAACTGGAAGGAACTGAAAAAAACTAGAAGAAACTAGAAGAACTGGGAGAAACTGGAAGGAACTGGAAGAAACTGGAAATTAAGAGTTCAAGCTCTAAAGAAAAAACTCTTAATAGGGAATAACATGTTAGAAGAATGTCAAGCTGTTATTAATATAACTAAATGAAGTTCAGCAATCAGCATATATGCATAAACTCTGTCTCCAATGAAAAAAAACATGAACTTCATTCTCGAGTTGCACTTCGAAACCGACCAGACGATTATCTTAGAAGAAGTAATTTAAACTGTAATTACAAGGAATCGAACTCGTGTTAATCCCCGTACACCCTCCTTCGTAAAACGTTCTTCCCATTTCTGTTTATGAGGTTTGTTCGACTTTATTTTCAATTCAATTTATTTGATTGTACATGTAAAATTTAAAAATAAAATTTATATATTTAAAAACTACATCAAAAGTTCTACAAAACAAGTGGTGACAGGACTATATTATTTTATCAAATAACTAACGAAAATAGGTGAAAAAACGATTAAAATTTGACCATGTGAATAATAATTGCGAAGAACATTTTAGGATGCAAGAAGTACTATTTTGCTGACTGTACAACACACATTTTTTTCTTAAAAAAGGGGTGACAATGCAAGTTTGGAATCAATAAATATAGGGCCATTATGGAACCAACACGTGTCTGTCTGCTGGCTGTCTACAAGCATAGCATGTTCCACCTCTTTAGTTTCATCTTTTTAAAAAAGAAGGAATTTAGGTGACTCAAGATTATCCCAATTTTGAACACCATATTCTTTTGTTCTTGTAAACCTAAAACATATTATAATTGGAAACAAAAAAATACTTTTTCCGTCGAATTTAATATTTTCATTTAGCATTTTTCTAATCTAAATTTGTAAACTTTGACATCGATTAACGGAAAAAATGCATTATATTTCGATACAATTTAATATCAATAGTTTATTTTTGAAACATATTTTTGAAATATGAAATTTTTATAGAATACGGCTATGTATGAATATCGATATTAATGGTCAAAATGTTAAATTGAATCTTTACATATTTTTATAGATCTTTTGATGTAGTTTTTTAATATATAATTTGTATTTTTTAATTTTATATTTATAATCAAACAAATTGAATTAAAAATAAAGTTAGTCAAGCATTGTAACGCAGACGGGAAAGATTAAAATTGAGCAGAGAGAGTATTTACAAGTAAATTGTTTTGTCCTTCCACATGCCATATACATCTATATATACAATATGATACTCTCCATCCCTCATTAATTTAACTTTTTCAATTAGTTTTTCAGTATATAATTAGGACCAAAACATGCTACACTTATTTATTTTTTTATATCAAAATTGAATTTGTAATTTCAAAATTAAATAATGCTAATATATAATGCATAATACAAAAAAATACAGTGAAATGCCGACATATAATATATACATACTATGAAATACCAACATATTTATATAAATATTTAAATTTGGAAAATAAAAAATGGCAATTAATTGTTTTATTAAATACTCCGTAAAACATTGCTCGAGCTGAGTGAATCCGTGGGAACTATTGGGATGAAGATCGGAGTCATGTCATGTTGAGTTTATATACAGAGTAATTGTCTGCTAATGTTGACAAAGTTTGATAGAAATTAAATTTTAATTTAATTTATTTGAATATTTTTTAGAAATTAAAAATTAAAATTTTTGTGCTAAAAAGTACATTGAAAACTGTACAAAATATGAGGTCACAAAGATTTATTGTTTTATCGAATGAATAGCAAAAATGAATAAAAAATGAGGTTAGAATTCGAACTTATGAATAATAAATATACAACTTAAATTAAGATGGAGAGAGTATTTGACTCCACATATGACAACATACATTTTATGAAACTATCATATTTTATATTTTGAAAAATGATAATAATGTTCTTTTGACTTTAAAAAAATGACTTGTGAATGACTAGACATTTTGTTCTCCAAAGGTGAAATCGCTCACCCCGGGCGCCCCTCACCCCCGACCCGACGGGATTGTGAGAGGAATGACTAGACATTTTGTGGCTACATAGGAGCATGAGAGAGGGGGGCTTAGGTGAGAGGTTTAAGAGGAGATTAAGGGAACATGAATCATTAGTTTTACTAGCGGCGTATTGTAGGTATCTGGGTAATTCTTGGATCATTTTTATCTAAGATCAAAAGAATCGTGATGTTTGAAATATATTGGATCATTTGAGCAATTTTCGTCCGGCACAATGACATTGTCTAGGTTGCGATTAATAGCTTAGATTGTTTAAGCTAAGCGATTTGGAAAGTCACCTAGCGGGGAAGATCTAGAGATTTGGAAAAAAGTGCAACGAGGATGTTGCATTTTTAAGTGGTGGTGAATGTAATACTTCGTGTTAAAATGAAAATTAGAAGAGTCTAAATGATTGACTCTGCTACGATACTCATACCAGATCTTTTTTTCAAGAACTCATCGCTCTAAAGTTAGACTTCGAGAAAGTTTAGAGTAGGTAATCCTTGAAAAGTTCATTGGACACGAATGAGTGAGGACAAAGTGTGTGATAAAGACTTGCGTTGACTTATGGGACCAGCCTACAATCATATGGACGGACACGTGCGGTCAATTTAGGGATCAAAGTGTTACACTCTCTAACCAAGCTCCTTTGCGACATAAGTCATTCATCTCTGATCTCCCTATTTTCCTCAATTAGTGATGCTCAATTACATTAACTGTTGGGAAAATCACCTCAATTTTCTAGCGGAAGCAATTAATAATTTTTTCGTCTTTGTATTGTCAAAATGGACAAAATCATATGACCAATCAAGAATAGCAAACACAACAACAAGCAATCAATCAAACGATAAACAAACACCAAGATTTAACGTGGAAACCCAAAATCGGGGAGAAAACCACGAAGCCTTCCACTAATTACCAAGAAAAATCAGTAGGTACAACCAAGAATCCTCTCTAAATCATTTAGAGGTACACACAATCATCAAACAACAACTTGGAACACCAAACAACAATAATCTTCACTCAAAAGTGAGAAATTCTCAATAAAAACGCAACAGCAAATAGAGGAATTTATACCGACATCGAGAGGTCAAAACAATAATCCCACCGTTGGATATAAAGAAGAGGATGTCAGGAACAACATATTATAATTTCATCCGGATCGGAGCTCGTTTGGTCGTCGATCGGAGCACAAAACCAGGCTGCACCTCTCTTTTTCTCTCTTCTTCTTTCTCTGGGCTCTCTCTCTTTTCTCTCTGTTTTTCCGCTGTGCGGCTGCTCCTATTCTGCCCGTGTGAAGTAGCCAAAAGGCTTTTTCCTTTTCAATAGGGCATCCCCACTTTGACCATTCCCTTTCTCTTTTTTTTTTCTTTCTTATAATAATAATACTCCCTCCGTTTTCAAAAATACTTCTTCTTTCATTTTTTTCACTTCCAACAAAACACTTCCTCTTTCTATTAAAAAACCACTTTTACCCTTACTTTTTCATATCCTACCTATCACATCATACTTTATCTCTAATAATCTATCCATCACATCTTACTTTTACCTATCACATCAAGGGCAAAATTGGAAGTCAACTACAATTTAATACTTCCTTATTTTTACACAAAATCAAAAGAGAAACACTTTTTCCAAACGGAGAGAGTAATAAATAAATATTATTATTATTATAGTAATCCACCTCTAAACTAATTACATTTTTAACATCAAATGTATAATTTAGGAACTCCTTCCTCCATGTAGGAGGGATACCCTAACAAATCTCTCCCTCACTCCTACATGGGGGTAAAACTCAATGATGATAAATATCGAACAAACCTTTCACAACCAACTGTGCCAAGTCCGTAGGTTGTGAGCAACACTCTCTTCTCTTCAACTTGAAGACCCGATTGCTCTTGGGTGCTCGCTTGCTTCCATGCAACACTTCGAACGACGTGCAAAACTATCTCTTTTTAAATTACTTTAATTTCAAATTGGTAGAGCATTAAAAAGTAAAAATTACACCACTTAAAAATATATAAAAAGCTCTACAAAACAAAATGTGACAAGAATATTTTATTTTATCAAATGGTTAACCAAAACGAGTAAACAAACAAAAGTTATCGAGAGGCCAGAATAGTAAACGTGGCATTCTTTCTGGGACGGAGGGAGTATAATTTAACATTTCCTTATTTTTGTCCCCAAATCAAAATGGGAAGTCTTTTTACAAACGGATGGAGAAAGATTTTACACGTTGATCGAAGAATGTAACTTAGTTATGAACGGTCAGAACGGAGGGAGTATTATTTTTATTGTAATTAAAATTATATACTCCGTAGGTATTATTACAAATGACTAATTAATTACAGCATAAATATGTACGTGGAAACTCGGTTACATAGACTTCAGATCTGAAAGTACCGGACACTGTAGAAAAGAGGAGGAAAGATTTACGGTACTCCGTTAAAAGCAGTTCGTTTGTAACGCCGTTTGTTTGGGGTGTTTGTTATCCAGCCCTAATGTTAGAGCCACCTCCGTATCTAACCGCCATGCAAACCCTCCGCCGTCCATTCTCCACACATCGCACCACAGAACCCTACACTTGCCGCCGCACGTGACCACCCTCACCCTGCACGTGAACGCCGCCGCCGTGATCGGCGGCACCTCCACGCCCTCCCCCACCACCACCGCCCCCCCGCCGCTGTGCCCCACCATCTCCCGGTAAGCCGCGTTGGCCCACGTCACTCTGTTGAGACCGTCCGATAAGAACCCCGGACACGTGTCGCGCGCCAGATTCATCACCCGCTCCTTGTCCGTACGCCCCAAAGCCCAACCG
>OOIL02005040.1:209263-260302 GCA_900332095.2 Cuscuta campestris | reverse complement strand
ACCTCAGCATTATATACTCCACCTTGGACATATCATAAACAGACGCCGCCGCCGGCGCAATACAGCACCCACCTCTCCGATCCATGACGGCGGAGAAATGTGAATAATGGGAATTAAGAGGGTGGCGGAGGTGGGGATTTATAAAGAGATGTGATTTGGGGGGAGGAGGGGGGGTGGGGCCCGGGGGGAGGGAATGGGTTCGGGAGCGGACCAATGAGGAGGCGGGGAGTGGAAGGGGTGGGAATAAGAGGGGGGGACACGTGGGGGGAGGAGAGGGCGGTGACTGGAAGGGTCGAGTGAAAGGTGGAGAGCGCACGTGGTCCAATCTGGTGAAGCAGAGGTTTTCGCTGCGGTGGCTGCCGTGCCACCACGTTGACGGCGGATGGGGACGCCATATCTTTGCTTAGATTCTCACTTTTAACTGTTTGAAGTACCTCTCGGATTTTTCTTCCCACATTTAATTAGCCTCTATCTGCCTCTATATTTCCGTTTGAGAGAAAAAAAAAAGATTATGCAGAATTAAAATATCAGAAATATATCAAAATAATAAATTTATACGCATCCCACATTGAAAAAATGTGAGGAAATTAATCGGTATATAAGCTCTTGAGTTGAACTAACTAATCGATTCAATTCAATCTTTTAATGTGGTTCAGCCCAATTGTCGTATTTTCTAATCTAGTTGTCCACACTCATCCTAAATTCTATCAATTTCTTAAATAAGAGTTAAAATATATTTACAGTAACAATCATGATCATACTCGCTCAATCTCAAAATATTTATCCACGCTTAACTTTTTCTGGTTAAAATTAGTAAATTTTAACCCTAAATTAAATTTAAAATGATATTAGAATTTGACACAAAAATAATTATTATATTTGTTATATAAAACATTTTCAAAATATTATTTTATCTAATTAATATACAATATATATTTTATTTAATTATAAGTCAAATATTGACTGAAAAAAGTTAAGACCGAAAAAAGTTAAAAGAAAACTCCCTAAATAGGAGTAAAACATGTGTTGTATCCTCAAAATAGGAGTTCAAACTTAAACTCATCTAAGTAGGACTAATTAACTATTTTTATTTTACAATTGTTTAGCCGCCAGAAGAAGATATGGAACACCACACATTCATTGACTTCTTTAGTGGAAATTAAATGAACGTGCAGTGTTAACTCTCATGCATGCATGGATGCCAACATATGGCTAGCTAGTACTTCTTCAATCCAAATTCTTTCTGTTTGTTTTCTTTCTTTTTTTTTTCGGGATTCTTTTTTATTATTATTGGTGGGGGTGGATTTTTTTTTGTTTTTTGGCATAGAGCTAACAATGGAGAGATTGTGTGTTTGTTTATTTTAATTGTCTTCTTTCCATAATTAATGACTTCATGGGCTTGATGCATGCACATGTATCACCGAATACAATTGAACTTTTGGCATTTTGCAGAGCCACGTTTGTCACTGTGCATTGACATCTTCGGTATTTTGTTTTCGATTGACCTAAAATTTTGTATTTTTGCATCTTACAATGTCATGTTTGTCATTGTATGTTGTCATTTTTAGCATTGTATTTTCGATTGACAGTGTATGAATTATTTTTTCTCCATGATCGGAAATTATCTAATTTTGAACCAAAATGATCAAAATTTTACCGGGCCTTAATCTTTTGCCCAAAGAGTGAAAGACTGGTTTGAAATTTTTCAATTTTTTTAACTTTGATCTAATTTTCCAATCCGACTTGGATTTTGTACCCTTAGTCCCCAAATTTAAAAAAAGATGGGTTCTATAAAGAGCCTGATGCAGTGGGACGGTTAGATCCCCGCAGCAAAGATTTAACCTAACGCTAAGATAAATAGTCAAAATTCAATAAGACTAATTATTATCAAATTGTATCAGAGTGGTGTGTATAATTGAGGGGAGTAAAAGGGGAGGAGACTAGAGAGCATTGACCAAAAAATAAAAAAAATTGTCAAAAGTCTCATTTTGGCATTAGCAACTAGCAAGACCGAGACAACCACTGACCGAAAATTTTTGAAAATATGTCAGACCATTTCGGCATTCAGAAAGCCGAAACCAAAAAAATTGAATTTTTTTTTACATAAAAGCCGATTTTCCATTTAGGGAATAGCTCATTCCGTCTAGGAAATAGGTGTAACATTTTTTCCTAGTCAGGGAAACCACCCGAGAAGTGGCAGATCTTGGCAGTGGCACATCAACAACTCCTATTTTGGGGTTTTATGTTTTCACTCCTATTTTGGATTTTAATCAATGTTTTACTTCTATTTTACTCCTTGATCCAAAAGTTAAAACTGAACAAATACCCCAAGATGGTTGTAGTATACATTATAAAAAATATTGTGAAATATTCATGTACAATGCCACACTACAACAATACAAACTCTCATTCTGGGAATAAAAATATGAAACTTTGATTTTGGTATTTTCTGTATGTTTTACTCCTACCTATATATACTTAGGGGCTGTTTGACAACTTCTGAATCGGTAAGTGCTAAACCAGTAAGAGGTCTGAACCATTAAGTGCTGAACCAGTAAGAGGTCTGAACCATTAAGAGCTAGTATATTGCTTAACTATTCAGAGGCAAATGTCTGATCAATTCAGATAAGAGGTTTTAACCATTCAGACTCTGTATAATACTTAACCATTCAGAGGCAAATCTCTTAACCATTAAGACATCTGAACCATTAAGAGGCTGAAACAAACAGTCTGAACCATTAAGTGCTGAACCATTCAGACATCTGAACCATTAAGAGGCTGAAACAAATAGCCCCTTAGGATAATTTCTTTTTAATTTCCATTTCAACTAATACCTTCCTCCCTAAGTATTTGTCTAATTTTGATTTTTTTAATCAATTATTTTTAGGGCAAACTCTCTAGATAAGAGTAAAAACTACGAAAATAACAAAATAAGAGTCGTAAATCTTCCATGGTCAAAATAGGAGTTTACACTAGCATTGTTATACTAAAACATTCACCACATTGTCACATTGTAACCTTTAAGTTATAATTAAATTATATATACATTTTATATTAATTCAATAAACTGATATTTTGAAAATATTTTATATAATAAATCTAATAGTACTATTTTTGTATCAATATCTAATATAACTATTTTTTTAAATTTGAGTTCAAAGTTTACCAAATTTTACCGAAAATAAAAAATAAAAAGTAGACAAATACTTATGGTCGGAAGGAGAAAAATTTTAAAGTAAGAACTATAAGTAAAATGACACTGTGATTAGTCAACCGTTGGCGATCAGTGACGATACTCTGGTGGCCGATAGTGTGGTAGTTACATTGTGTTAATGTGTGAGTGTGGCAATGTTACAGTGAGAATATAAACTACTCCTAATTTGATTTTAAAAGATATTTCTTCCATCACAAATTATTAGTAACATTTCAAAGAACACATCAAATATCTTCTTTCTTAAATCATTTTATTTATAAATAAGTAGATAAATAATAAGAAATTTTAATGTTCAAAAGTATATAAAAAAATTTTAAAAATAAGATGTGTCAAGAATATTTTATTTTGCCAAATGATGAAACAAACATGTAAACAAACAAAAGTTACCGAGAGTTCGAAATAATATGTGCGACATTCTTTTGGGATGGAGTATATGACTCTTATTTTAGTGTTTTCATAATTTTTTAATTTTACTTTTGAACTTCCCCCTTTAACTAACATCTCCAGTCTTCTTGCTAAATATGCAGTATTACTCACTCACTCTTTCCCCCAAAATATAATACACGGAGTAATATTTATAGCATCAAAGATAACTTAATTCGTTTACTTATTTTTAATATTTATTTTTAAAAATAATATAATCTTTCACCTCTTATTTTTAGATGTTTTTATAAAAAAATTTATTATATAAAGTTTATTTTTAAATTTTATACCTAATATTAAATAAATTAAATTGAAAAAAAGTTAATTAAGTCTAGTAACGTGTAACGTGTAAAAGGAAGATCTATGAAGAACGAAGGAGTAAAATATAATAATATTAGCGACTTATTTTTTCTTTTATTATTTTAAGGGAAGAGATGAATTATAGCAAATTTGTTATTTGAACCAACTCACTTGCTTGCTATTTATAGTAGGTACACTTATTATTATACTTCTTCTTATTCATAAGAAGGGTGGATATAACAACACTTACTGCTAGAATAATATTTACTTGCTAAAATACGGAGTAAAATTTAACAACCAAATTTTTTACAATGCCGCCTACTATTACTAGTGTTAAATAGTACCCACATCAAAAAAGTTAATTAGAAGAATATAATATTCTCTTCGTCCACAAATAAATTTTACGTTGCGCTTTATGATATTTGACTGAAGTTATTTTTAAATTATTTAATATGAAAAATAGTGTGAAATTTTAAAATAAAAATCACATATTAAAAACTATATCAAAAGATCTACAAAACTAGAGGTAACTGACTATATTATTTTATCAAATAGGTAACAAAAATAGACCAACAAAATAAATAAAGTTTGACTCTGTAAAGAGTAAACGTAAAGTTTATTTACGGCCCGTAGTTTTAAAAAATGTATTTGTATATGATTAATCGGCGTGACCGACAAGCTTCCGTTGACACTAGCACCCCAATCCTAGACTCTCAAATTACCTCTAGAGATGTGTGGTTATTATGCAATAGGGTTGGGGCGTAGTGCTAGGCTGGGATGAGGGTGTGGTGGGGGATTTAGAGAGAAGGATATGAACCATCAATTTTGAGAACGGGCACTGGAGAAGTCCTCAATGAGCGAGTGTCATTCGTTGATATTGAATACCAGTGTCAGTGGAACCTTACCGATGATTAATATTTCCTCCGTTCCACAAAACCATTTCTCTTTCGTTTTTGGGTTCCCTAAAACACTTCCACAATCTATTAAAAAACCACTTTTATGAGTTTTATTCTTACTTTTTCATACCATACCTATCACATCATACTTTTTCTCTAATAACTAAACTATCACATCTTACTTTTACTCATCACATCAGGGGCAAAATTGGAAAGTCAACCAAAATTACATTTTCTTTAGTTTTGCCAAAAGTCAAAAGTGGAATGGTTTAATGGAACGGAGGGAGTATAAAATAACTTTATATATCTAAATTTATAACATATCATTTCAAACACGGGCATTGATTTATTTTTTATCTTAAATTAGTGTCTTTTTACACATTTGTTTCGGTAAACACTTAATTAAGTGATTTTTTTAAATAAAGATTAAATTCTTATAACATTTTTTAACTCTTTCTAATTTTTTTCAATTGCTTCTAATATCTAATTCTAAAATTACAATACAAAGAATAGGGCCTTAGTATATGCTTTTGATTTTGTATGATTTGATTTATCATTTTTAAGCAGTGGTGATATAATCTGATTCTAACGAAAATAAGTAATTACAAGAGTTCATCTTATTCAACTTTCCCCCCTCCTTTTTTTGACAAATTACATGAAGCAGACATATGTTGTTATATTTGCTTTTTATCAACTTCACAATTTATTTATTTATATGTTCAAAAACATAAGGGCAATTTGGTCATAGGCGGCCGCCGGAAGGGGGCTTAGCAATGGGGTGATGGACCACAATGTGATTATAGGCATCCAATGTTAGAAAATCATGGAGAACTTCAGCCGTGCATTGCTTGGTGAACATCTTGCATGCCTCCTTGTACTTTCCTTGTTTGAACTTTTCCTTCCCAACTTCCCCCTCAATCCTCCCCATCTCTTCCTCCACCACCCTCCCAAACACCTCCCTTGTCACCCTCACCCCGGCCCCGTCCCCGTCAAGCTCCGCCGCGTACCTCAGCCATTGCCAGTTCTGGACGCGGCTGATCTCCGCGGTCGCCGCGTCCTCCATCAGGTTGTAGAGCGGGACAGAGCCTGTCCCGCCCAACCACGCCGCCAGGTACTGGATCCCCACTCGGGTGTTCAGCCTCAGGCCTTCCATGGTCCGGACGCCCCTGGGGATCTGCAGGAGGTCCTCCTCCGCCACGGCCGCCGCATCTTCCTGCTTCGCCGTCTCGATCTGGTTCGGGACGTCGTTTCCCATGTGGTCCGTGAAGGCTTGCATGCATGACGGGATTAGCCCCGGATGTGCCGCCCATGTCCCGTCGTGCCCCGCTTTCACCTCCCTCTCCTTGTCCTTCCTCACCAGCTCCAACGCCGCCTCGTTCGCCGACGGATCATCTCGGATCGGAATCTGAGCCGCCTGCCCCATTCATCATTCGTCAAGATAAAGTCATAATAAGACGACCAAACTAAACAGATTGAACCTAATCGATCAACTAGTTCAACTCAAAATCTTACCATGCCGCCCATAGCGTGCACGCCGCGCTTGTGGCATGTGCGAATGAGCAAGTGGGAGTAGCTGGTCATGAAGTGTTGGGTCATGCCGACTTGAACCCGGTCGGGGAGCAAGCGGTCTGGGTGAGCCTGGAATGTCTTTACGTAGCTGAAAATGTAATCCCACCGTCCGCAGTTGAGACCGAGCGAGTGATCTCTCAGTTCGTATAAGATCTCGTCCATCTGAAAAGCCGCAGGGAGCGTTTCAATGAGGACGGTGGCCCTGATGGTGCCCTTCTCCGCTCCGCTCCACTCCTCCGCCCTCTCAAACACGCTGTTCCATATTCCTGCCTCCCTGTACACCCAAACCGCGTGCATGAATTAAAAGATTGAATCCAACCGCTTACCTCAGGAAAAAAACAGATTACCTAGAGTGTTCCATCTTAGGGAGGTAGAAAAAAGGGCCGTAGCCTTGGCCGTGGTTGTGGCGGAAGGCGGCGGCGTTGTGGAAGAAATAGAGACCGAAATCGACGAGGGGGGCGATGGCAGGGTGGCCGTCGACGAAGATGTGAGACTCGGGGAGGTGCCACCCTCTAGGGCGGACGAAGAGCTTGGCAATGCCATGGCTGGTGAGCTGGTAGGTTCTGCTCCTGGCTTGGTCATGGAAGGTGATGGTCCCATTAATGGCGTCCCTGAGATTGACCTGACCTCTCATCAGATTCTCCCAGCTTGGTGACAATGCATCTTCAAAATCGGCCTTTTCAAAATCAAAACAATTTTAGTTTGATAAAAAAAGCGTCTAATTACTACCTATTTACAAAACCGACTGTTGGATCGCTGTGAAATTTTACAGGGTTGATTTTTGTAATCCTACATTCAATTTTGAGAAATAAAACAAGTGAAATTTGCACTAAATAAGACTAAAACATAATGACTTTCCTGACTTAAACTTTTTTATTTCCTAAATATGATTTAATAATGACCTAGTGGAAAGAATAATGTCCAGTAACGATGGACATTTACTTGAATAATGACTACTCCGTACTTTATAATGACCAAAGGTCCTACATTGGGAAATAAAAATATATGATCCTATATTTAGAAAGTCATTATGTTTTAGTCCTATTTAGATAAATTTCTCATAAAACAATCTGAGCAAGAGATAATGACTGTTATATCAAAAAATGAGGTAACATTACCATTAGTCTAATACAAATATGAGTGCAATTTTTTTAACATCAAGCACTGATATCATATTATATTGGTCAATTTCATGTAACTATGATATTTCAATTAACAAATTGATGGCTTCTTAAAAACAATAAATGTATACATATTTTATGTCTAAATTCATTTAGGGTCCGTTTCCTACACAAAATTAATGGAATTAAAATTGAATTGAAAATTAAAATTCTCTGGAATTGATTTGGATGGAATTGAATTCTCTAATGGTGTGTTTGGAAACATGGATTTGGATTTTTCAAATCCGGATTTGGCTCAAATTGCATGTTTGGGAAACTTACAAATTTTGAATTTGGATTTGAATCAAATCCTTCTCATTCATAACAAAGCTTAATTTTAAATCCATGCGCCTCCGTTTGTCATTTGAAATTCAAAATTTCAAATTTTGGAATTGAAATACATGAATTAAAATGAAATCCTAGTTGCCAAACACTACCTAATTTCAATTCATTTTTGACACTACCAATTCTAAATTGACATATTTTTGTGCTACCAAACAACAAAATTGAAATGTCATTTCCGTACTTAATTACTTATCAATCGTATCCAAGGGCGGATCGACTTTTTATTTTATTTAAAATTTTTATTTTATGTAATTAATACATTTAAATTGTGCTCAAAACTAATATTACCCCAATAAAAAAATACTACGTAGTTTGCCCCCAACGAAAATAAATCTTCAAGTAGCAAAAATATTTATTTTTCATTTTAAAGTACATGATTTCGAAAAAAAAATTTCATATTAGAGGTTCGATCCGTTCAGGTTGAAACGGGTTTGAACCATTTTTAGCGTGTTATTTCGGGTTCGGTCTACAAAACTTTTGTTCAGAACTTACTCTCTCCATCCTAATTGAATTTTTTGGTCTGTTTTACGATGTTTGACCAACTTTATTTTTAATTCATTTTTTTTTACAGTGGGTGTAAAAATAAAAATAAAAAATTATATATTTAAAAACTAAGTCAAAAGATCTAAAAAACTAAATGTGGCATAGTTATTTTATTTTACTCGTATCAAATAAGAAATTAAAGTACTTCCTCGAGTTCCTTCGCCCAAAAACTTAAATCACTTTCTTTACCTAATTTTGTTACTTATTTGATAAAATAATATATAGTATTGTCACCCATGATTTTGTAGAACTTTTGATTTAGTTTTTAAATATATAAATTTTATTTTTTACTTTTACATTTACAATCAAATAAATTGAATTGAAAATAAAGTTAGTCAAAACTTGTAAACACAAACGAGAAGATAGTTTTAGGAGGGAATATAAAATTTAATCTCATGAATAGTTTAATCATATCTAAAGTGGGACATACCATGAAAACTTTAGCTCCGGAGTTGAGGGCATTAATGATCATTTTCCGTTCGACGGGGCCGGTGATCTCCACCCTCCGGTCCGCCACCACAGGGGGGACGGGAGCGCACACCCACTCTCCCTCCCTCACGTGTCTAGTGGCCGGATCGAAACCGGGGAGGCCGCCGGAGTTGTACCGCGCCTTGTCGCCCTCCCTGCAACTCATGGCGTACCTGACGCGGTCCCGGAACCGCCGGTGGAGATCCGCCACAAAGCCGAGGGCGTCTCTGCTCAGGATCTCGGCGAACTGGGGATCGAATCTGCCCCGGATGTCCACCCCCTCCGCCACGTCGTAGTGCCCCGCCATCGCTGTGCTGATCGATCGTTCTTCCTCTTCTGTTGTCTGGTTGGTTAGAGAATGGATGATGAAGGAGAAGAAGAGGAAGGGAAGAGTTTGAAATGATGGAATATATAGAGAGAGCCGGAAAGAGAGGTGATGATGGGGTTGAGGTTTGATTTGGGTGGTTCAGCTTCATTTGGTTATCCTTTCGAGATATCGTTTGTTGAGGGTAAATTTGTCATTATCAGCAATTTGGCATTATAGTTTTACTTCTCATTTGACCATCCATACTTATCTTGGTTAATTGAAAACAAAAACTGAAATGAAGTGTAGGGTTGAGTAGTAATTAAAAGATAAAAGTGAGGGTAGTAATGACACAACAACAACAACAATCTAGGTTTAGGGAGGGTGTGTGTATGCATACTCGAAAGTAGAGAAACTGTTTTCAAGAGACGCTCGACCGATCTGCATAGATAGAACATGCATTGGATACAAAAAGCAGAGACAATGCACATCACATATACAAGCCCAGACTAGAGCTAACGAAAGAAACGTCATGCAATCAACGAGCACCAAGCATACAAGGCACATGAATGTGCATATCCAACTACTCTAATACTATCTCTTCAAATGCTTCGATCTAAGATCATATCCTCGGTAAAGCAAATAAGTCCTAAGTCTTGTCTAATTATTTCCTTCCAAGTCTTTCTAGGTCTATCTCTTCCCCTACTCCCACCAACCAATGTAAGCTTCTTGCATCTCCGCACTCAGGTATCAGCATCCCGCCGCTTCATATGCCCAAACCACTTCAATCTCCCTTCTTGTAGCTTATCTTGCACAGGTTTCATGCCTATCCGACCTCGGATAACCTCGTTCCAAAACCTATCCAACCTCGTGTGTTCACACATCCACCGTAACATTCGCATCTCTGCAGCATGTAATTGATGAATGTGGGTTTTCTTAACCGCCCAACACTGCCCCATATAGCATAGCTGGCCTAACTACGGAGCGGCAGAACTTACCTTTATTCCTAGCTGGAATCTTCTTATCTCACTGAAGCCAACCTCCACTTTGCCCAAGCCACTTTCACACGATGTGCGACATCTCCATCTGACTCCCTACCTCGCTAAATGATCGAGACAAGATGTTAAAACCTATCAACCTTGGGAACTAGGTGCGAATCCATCCTAACTTCCATTCTTGGGCTTATCTTCTAACCACTGAAAAAACATTCCATGTACTTAGTCTAATTAGTCCTACTTAGTCTGAGTCCTTTGGATTCCAAAGAAAGGCGTCAGAGATTCAACTTGTCTTTTAGTCCCTCTCGGGTATTGCCAATAAGCACAATATCATGAGCAAAAAGCATGCACCACGATACCTATCCTTCAACACTATGCGACAAGACGTCGTCCATCACCAAAGCGAACAAGAAAGGGCTAGAGGCAGATCCTTGGTCTAACCCTACCTCTACCGAGAAAGGCTAAAAATCACCACCGGTAGTCTTTACCTTAGTCCTTGTCCCACTTTACATATCCTTGGGCGCTTGAATGTAAGCGATCGAAATAAAGTCCCTTCAACTCAAGACACCTCCATAGGACCTCCATTGGCACCCTATGGTACGCCTTCTCAAGATCAATAAACACCGGCCATATGAAATTCTTCTTCTTAGCCCTACACTCTTTCATCAACCTTCTTAAGAGGTGTATGGTCTGTATATATGGTCGATTTGCCCCTCAGAAACGACTTTTAAAGAAATTGCTAAAAAATGGGGAAAAATTTATGGAGGGACAAATAAAAAAGTAGGAAGAAAAATTATTGATGAAAGAAGTAAGTTTTTTTATTGTAAACACTAGTTGTAAAGTTGTCCATGCTAAAAATTATCATTAGCTGGCATTTTTCAACAAGATGAAATGTTATACTTCTTCAATTGTGTCTCATGTCTTTATTCTTCTTTCGAAGAACGTGAAAAATCTAATTTTTTTGAAAATGATTTTATATGTAAAGTGGTATTGAAATAAAGCATATAAATTATACTGTATAAAACTACATAAAAAGTTTTACAAATCAAGAAGTGACAAGAATATTTTATTTTATCAAATGATCAATGAAAAGTTGCATACAAGTATAACTTAAAGTAACATGCATGAATAGTTTTTGTAGTCTTTCATAAGTGAGTAAGTAGTCCTCAAACTTCTAAAAGTTGTGAAATCATCTCAAATTAAGTTATATATTTTTTATTTACAAGGTCAAATTTCACTCATTTTTTCTATTTTCGTAGAGCGTTTGATATAGTTTATAATTTGAAAATTTTATTTCTAAATTCTATTTAAATCCTCAATTAAGTTGTATTGAAATAATTTTAGTCAAACATCATAAACCGAAACAGACAAATGAATATGAGATGGAGGAAGTAGTACTCTAAATTCAGTATTATCCAAAACTCTCTCCGTCCCTAAAAGATTGCCACAATTTGACTTTTTTGGTCAAATTGTGGCACCCTTTGACTATAAATTATAGAAAATGTATATTTAATTATAATGTAAATTTAGTAAAACTGTGTTTATTTTAAAATTTAGTTTTAAAATATCAAATTTTAATAAGATTTAATTATTTTAAACTATATTTAATTCGTGGTTAAATGATGCTACAATTTGACCAAAAAATAAAACTATAATAATGTTTTAGGAAGAGACGAAGTGCTCCGTAACATTTTTTAAGAACGAGGAGAGCAATTTATGATGTGAGTCATCAGAAGAGAAGAGATAAGTGATAAGAAAAATGATGCATGCGTCCATCCTTTGTCTCCACATACAAGACTTTCTTCGTCTAAATTTAAATCGTCTCTTTTGGTTTATAATATTTAACTATATCTTGTTTTATAAAAATCTATCTGAAAACTTGAATAAAATTAAAAAATAAAATTAACATATTTACAAACTACATAAAAAATTTACTATCTTCATTCTAAATTAAATTGCATGTTTATTCACAAATTAACCTTTATTCACTTTCCTTTCATATTTTTATCAGGCGATTTAAATTGGGACAAAGGGAGTATTAAACAAAAGGTGAAATGATTATATTATTTTATCAAATGAGTAACGAAAATAGGAAAAGGAAAAAATAAAATTTAACCATTTAAATACTCCGTAATAAGCAGACTAACTTAATTTGGCCGAAGAAAGTACTATATATGTATAGATCTTAGCTTAAGAAAAATAAATACTCCCTCCGTCCCATTTTAAATTGCCGGTTTGCCTTTTTTCTCCATCCCAAAATAAGTTGCCTGTTAGTTGTTTTCGTAAATTTTTAAAAATAAAATACCTAAATTATCCCTAAAATAAGTCACTCTTCTTCACCTTATCTTCTCATTCATCATCACCCTTTCTAAAAAGTAATGGCAAATTCGGAAAATCAACTCTATTTTTTATTTTCCTTAAATATACCCAAAAATCAAAACAGGCGATTTAAATTGGGACGAGAGAGTACATTCGGAGTATGATATTTAGCTAAAATCCAAAAGTCACAAATCGACGATAAGGTTCTGTTGTTGATGATCATATCGTGCCAGCCTAGAAAACCCCATCCGCCACACAAAAAAAAAAAGTCCTATACAAGGGTCTTTCCATTTTGGATAAATCCATTCTATTTATGTTAAAGTTCACAATTTTTACTCTTAAAAAAACAAAAGATAAACTTTGAGGGCAAAATTATCTATTTAACATAAAAGAAATAGATTTAACCAAAATGGGAGTGGATTTAACAACACCCACTCACAAGTTAACCTTGTTTTTAATTTAAAAACATTCGGAAAAAAATATGTTCTTGAGAGTGGACCCTTTTTGGGGACAAATACATGTTCAGGAAAAAAGACACATTTAATGGAGTATATGAGGGGGTATTGTGTTTATTTCAGTCATTTCAAGCACTGTAAAAAAGTAACTAATGCATAGCTTTAAAATTACTCAACCAATTCAACTAATTGTAACCTTGTCTTCACCCATTGTATTTAAAATAAAAGAAAGATAATGTTAATGTAAAAAAAAGATGTGGCGGAACAAACTATAATATAAATCCAAAAAGATATCTCTAGTTAAGTTCAATGGTGTATAATAAAACAGCAGCAGGTCTTAGTACAAACCATTCTCTTAGCCTTTGTGGATGGAAAGACAATATGATGCAAGCAGTGGTGGTGGCGGTGGTGGCGTTTGGTTCAAGTACCGATATATATATGGCTAGTATTTGCCTCTCCCCGCTGGGGTAAAACTTTGAAGGCCAGACCATGTGGAGGATCCCCTCAAGCAATCGTTTGCACAGCTCTGTCAAAATTTTCTTCTGCAGACAATGAGCGTTTCACGAGCATGTGGTTTGGATGCGACAATTTCAGCTGGCTGCAAGATTAAGTGCAACAAAAAATACTTACACAACAATAACAACCCAATAAGGTCCTACGAGTAAGATCTAGGTAGGGTGCGTGTACATAAAAAAATCTTACTTGTATACAAAATTGAAACTGAATATAGAAAACAACCCCGAACAGGGCTTAACATGTGCAGATATAGCCAAAAACACGGAAAATGATTGAAGACCCGACGGCGTCTTGCGTCGAGATAAAATATTTTGTGTAATATTTTTCAGACTGATAACTTCTAATAAGCCCATCAATAGAAAGCTTTCTCAATATAGTCATAACATGTCACACTGTCTCTGTGTATCAGTTTGCCATTTCAACTGGCCCTTCTAAAAACATTTCCCAGCTTATCTTATTCTCATAAGCTTCTTGAATAGCTTTACAAAAGCCCAAAACTCGTTTATTAACCCTAACATAACTCACATGCACACACACAAATCATGAACGCTTCCAAAAATATACTCCGTAATAATCCTTACTGGACCCAAGTGTATGAACATACAAGTTAGATGCTAGTTGCTACTGAGTTTATTTAATAGTTTAGAAATAGGGGGTGATCTTTGTTGGACAATTTCATTTTTGGTAAAACGTGGAATTTGCCATGATATTTTATACACAATGAAAGCCAACCTAAGAGTGTTTGATTACCCAAGTACCAACCCACGTGGTGAGCTTCAATTTGTTCTCTGACCCATTAGCTAAAAATTTCCCCTTTTAATGTGTTGAGGCAAATCAACAATTGAAAATTGAGAACTTTCCAATGCAAAAGAATCCCTTGAATTGTAGAATGAAATGCATCGTTAGGTCTTGGGAATTTACCAACTTTGCTTTGAGGGGGAAAAGGCTTTATTAATTTAACAATGGTTTTTTCAGTCAACTCAGTCCAATTCCACTTTTTTGGTAAACCTAACTAGATACCGATGCATAATATAGAAACGTGCATTATAGAAATTCTATCATAGTTTTGCATTTTATTTTCTAAGTGCTACTAACTCTAACACCATAAGTAATTCAATGTGGACTTTTATGAGCATAAACTACTCTACATTATGTTGGCCATCTTAATTTTATAAGAATAACCTGAGGTAGCGGGAAGATGGTTTCCCAAGGTGGAGACTGCAAACCACCAGATTTGCAAGTGTTTCAGGATCCTTTGCATCCTGCGTCATCATCATAAAAAACTCATGTTGGCTAAATATTAAAACGAGGACATGTTACCCAAAAAATATAACACAGATTATCAAGCACTCGAAGATTGATCCAAACAGAGAAGTTGCATCTAGGGCTCATATTGGCATAATATTGATAAATGATAAGTGAAAACAATGACATGTACCAAGAAATCAAAAGACAGTATCACGGACTCGGTTATTTCAAACCCAATGTGTAAAGACAGCATGTCTTTTGAGTGACGAGAACAAACAATACCGTAAATCATATGAGCATATACCAAGCAGTCATGCTAAAATCACCTTGTTTAAGGCTTCAAGCAATAATGTCTCAGCCTCATCAAAGTTTCCCATATGCATGCAGCAAACAGCCTTGCCATTCAGCACCAAGCTGGTCATAGGGTACTTCTCAGAAAAATCTTGGTAGATAAGATAGGCTTCCTGTATCTTTGACCCACCCTGGTTTAAAAAGAAAGCAATTCAACACACTAATAGAGCTTTCGGTATTCGTCAAGGTAGCAGTAGAAAGAACAGTATACCACAGCTAAGTTTAACCATGCATTTGCAAGTTGGGTCAATGTATGGTCCTCATCAACTTGCTGCATGATTCTCAGTTGTTTCTCTGCATAATCTGATCTATGCATCTTAATAAAGATCTGGACATTCAAAGCATGCCTGCATAAGCAGAACACATACTGAGTCTGGAAGCTGATTCCCAAAAATGACCACATACACTAAAGAGAAATATACACAGTGTAGAAACAATCTAACCAAACTGCAGAATTTGGAAACACAAAGATCTATACAGATAAAGAGAAAAGCAAAAAAATGACGCACAATTCCATAGTTCCTCCAGCATTTGTATACTTCAAAGCTTCATTGTAATCCTGCTCATGCATGAAAATAATCCCAGCAATGAGGCGCAATACAGGATTGTTTCCAACAGCCGGATCTCCTAACAACTCAGGGAGACTTGAAATCACTATTTCCTACAAAGCAAAGAAATGAAATCAAAAAAATGAAATGGAAGGAGATCTACACTTCTAATCAGGAAAAAATCCGATGCATTTGAAATGATTTTTTTTACAAAAAAAAAAAAACGAACTGCATGACATGAATTTAAACCTAAAATCCTGAAATTTCCCGGCCGGATCCAAAATTAAGACAGATACCGAACTCGAATCAAACATGTGGATGGCTTAATTGGTGCGAGAGGGGACTCGAAACAACCTTCTTATCGGGACCGGAGAGGTAAATAGCGAGCAATTTGACGGCTTGGAGAGGTGTGGCTGCCGAATCATCGATCTCACTGATAACAAGCGGGTAGCTGGCGAGGGCAATGTAGGATCTGAAGACGAGAGCGTCCCTCTCGACGGCGTCTTCCGGTGAGAGATTGGGGACCTCGCTGTTGTTGATGGCGGCTTGATACGCCCCCAAGTAGAAATTGTTTCTCAGGGAAAATAACGGGTCGGGTCCGGCAGCTGCCATTGTTGCTCCCTTCGCTCCTTCCCCTCTGATAAGCGTGTGGATTCAGATCGCGGATGGGGATGAATTGTTCAAAGCAGAAACAGATTCAAAAAATAAAAATAAAAATAAAAATTGGGCTACAAAGCTCGAGAGGCGAATAAATTGCGTTTTGATCCTTCAATTTTCCTTTTCTTATAGTATGGTGATTTAAATATATTTGGAAAGCAATAACATAATCTTGACATTTGGAATTAATATTATGAGATGTCATATATACCCTGTTAAAAAAGTGATGATTTCTATCACCTAATTTTCTCGGTAAACCCCATACTCTGGCTCTTGAATTCATCACCTCACTCCCATCAATTACTTCCTACAAGATTTAGTTGACTTTGAAGTCAATTTTTGACTTCAAAGTCAACTTAATCTTGTGGGCTGCAATTGACGGAGGTGAGTTGATGGGTTCGGATCAAGCCGGGTGAGGGTTTACTAGAGGAGTTAGGGGTGTAGAAACCATTAACTTTTCGAACATAATAGTGTAGAAACTTCAAATGAGACTCATGGCATATAATGACATGGGGACTAATATCATGGAAAAACCCCCTAGAAAAACATTGAATCGTTCCGAAAGATGCATTTTATACTATGTTTTGGAAATTCAATAAAAATGAAGGAAATCATAGTGAACCAAGAAAAAAAGTTCCTATTACTTGAACTTTGTAGGAAAATAATTTCTAAAATTTTGATAGCAAAAAAAAAAACATCTACATGACAAGTTTGTCAGAAAGAGGAAGGAAACATTTGGGAGAAGCTTAACTAAATCATAGGATGGGTATCCGAGGCATTTTTCCGAGATTTGAAGAATTTCAAACCCTCAAAAGGTGCATACTTTTCACTCACGACATTCTTGAAGTAAAAGAACTCTCTGTCTTGCTCACCCATTCCAATCAATGTCCTCGAAGTTTGGCACTTAAATTGCACAAGATTACTTCAAGTAATTGGGAAAGAGATAAAAGAATGCAATTCCAACTTCATAATCCTGATTGAATACACTCCTAAGACCTAGTAAAACTCGTCCTTTGGGAGTCACGTTTGTAAAATCACTAGCTTGTTTGGCATTCCAAGAGAACAAACAAAAATATTCTCAATAAGACTCAAGCATGCAGCATTTCGTGTCATGTGAAACTTGCACCATGATCAATAATCTATTGGTGTAGAGATTTACATGTCACTTTGTTAACCAAAAAGAGATTTACATGTCACTTTGCACCATTATCAATTATTTGAAAACAACTATGTTATCTTATCATATCATGTCATTTCACACTATTTGCATCTCTCATTTTTGGATCGCCCTTTATCTTGGACTTGTAGTGAACTACGTGTGTACTATTCCGTGTTAAGATGGGAATGGAAATAGCTCAAAAAGATTGATATAATTACTATTCGCCGCCACAAGATGCATCTGCTTTCCGAGAGTTCATCCCTTAGAAATGCTTGATTTGGAGCAATTTTAGGATGAGTGATCCTTAAGTTCCCTAGGTGCGCACGAGTAAAGACATAGTGTATGAAAAAGATTTGTGTGGTTTGTGTGGTCAGTTTACAATTTTATGAGCAAACACTTACGATCAGAGTGGGAGCCATGATGTTACAACGTGTGTGTTTCACCTTTGCATCATCACTATTTTGAGACATAGCTAGGCTAGTCACACACAAATTAAGAAATACCATGCAAATTGCAAAACATAATATGATTGATATTGAAATGATGTCAAAGGTTAAGAAAAAGTAAGAATGATTATATTGTGCACACAATACAAATTTATTTCTAATAGTTTTAATTTTTCTAAATTCTTCCATTTTTCAAGTTTCTTTAAATTCTATCAAGTTCTTTTCAATTTTTTCATCAGTTTCTTCCAAATCCCATTTTATTTTTTGACCTTTTTCAATCAAAAAGAGTAGAACCATAATGATCTTGTCACAAATTGCATATCTAAACATTTACACTATTAAAGTTCCCACATCAGAAAATAAAGAAGAATACCACTAACATATATAGAAGGATGAAAGCCTACCTATCAGCTTAAGCTTTTAGGTTTGAATAATAAATCCTGACTTTATATGCAAGTGATTAATTTTACCCGAAGTTCCACCCATTGTTCTCGGCTCGCCATAATTTCTACATGGTATCGAAGCAGGTCCGGTCCGGGTTCGATTCTTCCTAGTTGTTTGGACGTGGATTTAGCAAAATGACCTGCATGTCTATAGTTTAATTGGGTTGAGTTGGCTAAAAAGAGATTGAGATATCCCCGCTCGTTGTGTGGGGTAGCTATAAGAGATTGAGATGCTACACTTGTTTGTCCAAGTGCTAACTAGGTCAGACTAGTTACTATTTGAGGGAGAGTGTTAAGTTAGAGTTCACGGTCATATTGAAAAATAAAAAAGAATACCACTAGCATATATAGAAATGTGAAACCCTACTTATCACCTTAAGCTTTTGGGTTAGAATAGTGGATCCTGACTTTATATGCAAGTGATTAATTTTACCCGATACTCCACTTGTTGTTCTCGGTTCGCTAGAATTTCTACATGTACTATATTTAGACGGTTTAGTTCAACAAATTTGAGAGGAAAAGACATGGAAATAATTTCCCCTCATTTTTCTCATCAAAAAATGGGAGTAATTTAGTTTTCCATCCTCCTAGTATATTTTGTCTTCTTATTTTCTTTTCCTTTCACTTTTTCTTTTCTTTTTCCTCTCTGACTAAACAAGAAAAATATTTTCCTTCTCATTTTCATTTTCTTTTCATCTCAATTTCCTTGAACCAAATAAAGTATTAAGTGTTACAAAAACACCCTCATAGTGATAATATATCTTCAAATGAGAAATTAATTTACTAATTTTAAACTCCTCATAGATGAAATTGGTACAAATCCTGGCCTTAATTATTTAGTCAAAGCCTCTCACAAAAACAAACTTTGAGGTTAATTATATGCCTAAGTATGCCGTAATTATTACCAATAATTGAACTAAATAATGCACGCATGCATAATCACGAGTAGAACTTGTAGTCTTTGGCTTGTAAAACTATTTGCCTCAGTGCACCTATTGGAGCTACCGTCATCAAACCAACCCCAAGTACAATGCATCCCTGAAATTAACAAAAACAAAAAGAGAGGAAAACTTTAATTTTTGTGATACATATAATTATAACTATGGGTACACCAAAATGAGATGCTCCATTTATACATTAAGCAAAAACATACACACACTGACACTCATGCATGCGCGACAAATTTTTTACAAATGAAAAAAATACTTCACAAAAAAGGAAAATGAAAAAGAAAAACAATGCTACCACGTATTTTCTCTCCGTCCAAAAGCGTTCTTCTGAATCACTATTTACATGGTCAAATTTGAACATTTTCTTTAATTTTTACTTATTTTCATTAGTTATTTGATAAAATAACATAGTCTTGTCACATCGTGTTTTGTACAACTTTTGATGTAGTTTTGAAATATATAAATTTTATTTTTTAATTGTGCACCTACAATTAAATAAATTAAATTGAAAAATTAAAGTCATCCAAACGGTTAAACCTCGTAAACAGAAATATCGAACGTTTTAGGAGTAATAATTAGTACGTACTCTATGTGTAAGAAGGGTGGGGATTAAAAGCATACCACGTTTATGATCCAAGTCCAGCTTAAGATCTTGGGCTTCTTGATCTTTAGCCATATGATGCATGGAAGCTGCAAGATTTATAGACCAAACAACTAAGTTAGATTTTTTTTTTAAAAAAATTATTTTCATGAAAATGTTACGGAGTAAATAATAACATGAAATGGTATGATACAAAAAAATAAAATAAATTATAATATAAATTTAATATTGATAGATTTATTTACTTTAAAATGTGTTTTTCAAATACGAGTATTATACTTTATAATCTATATATTTATATACAAATAGATATATCAATGATTAAATTATTGTACTACCTCCGTCCCGTGAAACATGGGACATTTGCTTTTTAGGAGGGATTTAAGGGAGTGTATTTTGGTATTGAATTTCCAAAAATGTCCTTTGATGTGATGGGTAAAAGTATGATTTGATGGATATATTATTAGTAAAAAGGTATGATGTGATAGTTAGGGTATGAAAAAGTAAGGGATAAAAGTGACTTTTTAATAGAAATGAGAAGTGTTTTGTGGGACGGATAAAAAAAGAAAGGGGAAATATTTCACGGGACGGAGGTAGTATTAAAGATCGTGAAAAGTCATAAAGATATGGGAATACTGGGAGGTGACTTACAAAATAAGAGGTAGGTGCAAAAGCAAAGCCTCCAAAGAATCCAAGTAACCCACCAAAGAATGGGAATGTGCATGCCACTAACATAGTCAATGCTGCACCCACAATGTTATTTATAGTAAAAAAAGGTTTGATTAAGAAACTCAAAATGAGACAAGAAGAAAATAAAATTAAACGAACAAATTTGTTTATTAGACACTTTGTAAAGTCAAATAAAAAGGTCATTAAATTTTTTTAAAAAAAAATCGACAAATTAAAGATTTAATTTAAGTAAATATTACTCACCAACGTAAGTAGTACGTGTGAGGAACCGAAGTAGTGTGGTGGGTTTAAAGTGCATGGACCTCACTAGCCAACCTTCCACCGTATCAAATAGTGGCATTGCAAACACCTACACATACATATATGAGTAAGAAATATTTGTATTAAATAACACTAAAACTTAAATCATTTCTCTAAATACCACTTAAATTGTTTTATTCTCTAAATAGCACTTAATAATGTCCATAATGTCCAGTGGCGGATCCAGAACTTTAAATAGTTGGGGGTACAAAATATCGGAGTTTAAGAGAAGTGTCTAAGTTTTTTTTTAATAGACAGTTTAAAATAATAATAAAAAAAGTTAAAAAATTTATTCAAATATTTTTTGAATGTGAATTTTTGAATAGATAATTTAAAATTTTATTTTATAAAATATTATTTATATATATTGAAACACACTTTAGTTGGGGTCCCTTCAGTTTTAATTGGGGTCAAATATAATGCATGAGTGTAAAAAATTAAAAAAATTAACCTTAACATCCAAAAATAAGTTGGGAGCCATTGCCCCATACTCCTAAGGCATAGGTCCGCCTCTGATAATGTCCTGTGATGGCGAAAATTACTTGAATAATGACTAATACATAATGACTAAAAGTATTACATTGGGAAGAAAAACACATGTGGTGCTATTTAGGGAAAGTCATTATGTTTTAGTGTTATTTAAGTAAATTCTTCTATGAGTAAATGTTCAAATTAAATAGTGTCATTAGATAGCATTTTCAAAACTCTAAAACGAAATATCCAATCTGTTGCCAGATGGGTTCAGAAGAAGTTATATGAATACCTACCTGGTAGCTTCCAATGACATGAATGACAACAAACATGTTGGCGGCGGCGATGAGCCAGGCGGGTTTCTGGAGGGAAACAAGGATGTTGTCCTCGACGGAGTTTCCGTACACCCAGTAGCCCACAATGGCCACCGGAAAGTAGCAGAGGAGCACGACGGCGTAGGCGACCCAGACGCCCTTCATCATGGGCTTCTTTGATGGCGTCTTCGGGGTGGATGGGATGGAGGCCTGAATCTCCAGAACCACGTTGTGGCCCGCGTAGGCGAACGCCACGTCTCCCAGCCCGCTGAAGAATTGGAACACTCTTCCCGCGGTGGTCGACGACCTCGGCGCGTAGCTCACGCCTGCATGCACGCCCTTGTGGGCTGATGCCACCCACGCTATGCTCGAGTAGCTGGCATCCACGCACCAAAGAAATATGTTAAACTTAAAAAAATATTTTAAAAATATTATACTCCCTATAAAACAAATTAATACAATTATTTTTACATCAATATCTAATATCATTTTTATTTATTATTAAGTGCTCAAATAAAATTAAAATTGAACAAATACTCAGGACAAATTAAGTACAAAGTGTATATCATCAAATTTTCCTTGAATCCTACTTACTTTTATATCATCAAACCGATAAATCAAGGATTTAATATAATAGTCTCTTTGCTCCTAAAAGATCTTTCCCTTTCATTTTTTTGTTGTCTCTACAAGATGTTTCCTTATCTATTAAAAAACACTTTTACCCCTTCTTTTTTCATACCGAACCTATCATAACATACCTTTTTACTAATAATCTATATATCACATCTTACTTTTACCCATCACATCAAGGGTATTTTTGGAAAGTAAACACAAAAATATTCCTCCTTTAAATCTTTAAAAAGTCGGGAAGATGTTTGAGGGACGGAGGAAGTACTACTTTCTTTTAATCATACTATAGTGTTTATAAACTTCATGTCATCTCCACATTTTAATCCTAATCACTTTTATATCATCAAACCACAAGAAGGAAATTAAATTAGGGTAGGGGAGGAAGAAAAAATAAAAAAAAACATACGCCAAGGACATGACGGCGGCGGCGAGGGAGATAAAGGCGATGGAGTTGAAGTTGGGGAGGTGGGAGAGGACGAAGTGAACCGACCCGAAGATCATGATGAAGTAAGTCCGCCGGAGCGGTTTGCACGTGGGGCAAACCGTTTCCACGAACTTCTTCAGCGACGTGCCCCCGGTGACCATGTACACGATGTTGACTCCGACCTGGACCATCAGCTGCTGCGGGACCACCACGTAGAGCCCCATCTTCTCCCCGAACGCGTACTGCCCCAACTCGTGGTACCGGTCCAACCGCCTCCCGGTCCCCTCCCCTTCCGGCTCGTGCATCTCCACCATCTGCCATAACGTGTACAACGTGATCACCCATGATAGCACGAGTGCTGTCACTCCCGGACCCCTGCATGCGTTTCCAAGAAAATCTACTTAAATAAGAATAAAACAAATAATTTAATTTTTACCAACTTGTATTGTATTTTGGCATGAAAATATTATTTTGAATTTCAAGTTTGTGTCACATTAAAAAATGAAGGATGAATGACTTTGAATTATAAGCTTTTGGGGTGCCCAAATAAATATCTATGAGTGTTTGACTTAAACGCACAATATCATATTTTTACAAGGTTAAAGTGAAATACTTAAGAGTCTCACAAATATTCAAGATTTATATTTTAATGTATGGAGCATGAGCATGTTTGATTAAATTTAGTCATATTTAACTTTAAAATATTTTTGTCAATATTATATACTCTCTCCGTCCCTGAAAATCTTTCTTTTTTCTTTTTTCATCCGTACCAAAAAACACTTTTTATTTCTATTAAAAAGTCACTTTTACCCCTTATTGATTTCATACTCTACCTATCACATCATAACTTTTTACTAATAATTTATCTATTATACTTCCTCCGTCCCATAAAGTGTTACCCATTTTGACTAAAATTGAAATTAAGGGAGTGATAATTTTGTGTTGACTTTGCAAAAATACCCTTAATGTGATGAGTAAAAGTAGGATGTGATGTGTAGATTATTAGAAAAAAAAGTATGATGTGATAGGTAGGGTTTGAAAAAGTAAGGGGTAAAAGTGGTTTTTTAATAGAAATGGGTAAGGGATTGTGGGACGCATCTTTTTTGAAACGTGTAAATCTTTTTGAGACGAAGGAAGTATTATACTTTTATCAATCTCATCAAGAACATTTTTTGAAAGTCAACACAAAATATTTCTTCCTTAATTTCTAATAAAGTCAATAAGTGAAACCGTGATAGAGTATTTTTCTCGATAGAATATGGATCAAATCAATGCATTAAAAAACAAAGAAACAAGGAAAAAAGTAAGGGTACTTAAACTACGTACCATCCTAATTCGGACATGGCGTAGGGAAGGCCGAGGACGCCAGCGCCGACAACGGCGGTGACATTGTGGAAGGCGGAGTACCACCACCTGGCGCTGCGGGAAGAGGTGATCGGAAGCCACTTGTTGATATCCGTCTCGTCGTCAGCTGCGGCGGCGTTGGAAGTCGCGCCGCCATGACGATCATGGCTTCCTCTCTCCACATCCATACTAGAAGCCATTGTTAATTATCAGTGAGTATGAGATTTGGGGGTTCGTTTCATTCAATATAGTTTTGGGAGATTCAATTCGTATTAGGAGTGGTTGTTGGCTGAGGGCCAATCCTATTTCACAACAAACTCATCATGTTTAGGTCTCTAATAGAAATTTTAGGGAGTAGTTGCTTACTTGCTTGCTTCTACTAGCTATTATACCCCTAATAATTTTTGTTTGTTTTTTGGCATTTTCATTTACGTTTGATATACTTTTAAATACACAAATTTTAGGAAAAATTAACTCTAATAATCCCACCTTTTCAAGCTCTTTCAAAAATAATTTCACTTTTCACTGTCACCGGAAATAATCCCACATTTTTGCATGTGTGCGAGTTTTGGGTCGCCGTTAAAAAACTAACGACCACTTAACGGAAGTTTTAGAAAATGCATGTTTTTCGCAAATAAATGAAAGGTGCGATTATTTTAGGAAAATTTACTTTTTACTTTTTAAATTTTAAATTTAAAATTAATATTTTTAAAAATATAACAATACACTCTTATTGGCAATATAATATTATCAATAAATATTTCGGAGTGTTCATGAAAAAATTGCAATTCATCAAAAATTGTAGTGAGTTATAAAAATAAAAGTTCTATTTTAGAGAAAAAATTGTTGTGGTATTTTCACAACTATTGTAATGTTGTTTCACAAAACATATTTATATAGAACTATCGAAAAATATTCATAAGTTTTGTAGTGCAATTTTTTTAAGAAATAATAATAATATAGTATCAAAAAATAATTTGAAGTGCAGCTCAAGAAAAATACAGTAAATGCAACTTACAAAAAAATGTAGTTAGTTATGAAGTTAATAAATTAGCTCTATTGTGTAGAATAATTTATTTTTTAATTATTACAAGATTATTGGTTATTGAAAAAAAATTGGTATTTTTTTCCAAAAAAATAAAATAAAAATACATTTAAATTTAAAGTTAGAAATTAAAAAACGAAAAAGGGAGAGTTTACCTAAAATAATCCCACCTTTCATTTATTTGCGAAAACGGGCATTTTTCAAAATTTTTGTTAAGTGACCGTTAGTTTGTTAACGGCGACCCAAAAATCGCACACATGCGAAAAGGTGGGATTATTTCTGGTGAGAGTAAAAAGTGGGATTATTTTTGAAAGAGCACGAAAAGGTGAGATTATTTGAGATAATTTTTCCCAAATTTTGTAATGAACATTTTAACTCTTCTTACATCAATTTTAAATAAAATGAATTTTATAAAACTTAGTACTTTCATCTACTCATAACTCATAGAAGAAGTTTTATTTAGGGACGGAAGAATGGGAGTAATACTAATTTGACAATAGGTAATACTAGTTTTCTCCTAAACTTTAATAGAGTAAATCTCTACTACTATCACTTACACTAGTTTGTTTACGGTTCTCCATTTGTAAAAAAGATGGGTCCTAGCTACTTGACCCTCACCCTATATATTATTATTCTATGTTTAAAATGCTACTCCCTCCGCCCCCTGTATTTGTCCACATTTGATTTTTGGAACTGTTCATCTAAGCACTTTGACTCATCAAATTCTATCAATATGTAAGCTTAAATATAGTCATGTGTGGTCTTGTTTGATTTGTCTTAACATATAGATTATTAATATATAATTTCTATAATTTTTTAATATACAAATTACAAGATAAAATGGATTAAAGAAGTGTATTGGATGATGTGTAAAAATGAAAGTAAACAAATACTCTGAGACGGAAGTAGTATTAACTATTAAACACAAAACGTACACGTACAAACAACAAAACTATTTTTATTATGAATTCTTTTCTTTATTGAGGAATGATATATCTAAACCATTAAGATCAATTATCTCTTGATAATTACTCTTGGATCATTCACAAAGGTAATATATTTGTGTGTCTATGTAGATGTTTACACAAAGTTCACTTGATAATCAATACTCCCCCCGTTCCACAAAAACCTTCCTCTTTCGTTTTTTTTGTATTCCCTAAAACACTTCCACTTTCTACTAAAAAACCATTTTACTCTTACTTTTTCATACACTACGTATCACATCAGAATTTTTCACTAATAACCAAACTATCACATCTTACTTTTATCCATCATATCAGGGGCAAAATTAGAAAGTTAATCAAAATTACATTTTCCTTATTTTTGCCCAAAGTCAAAAGTGGAAAGATTTAAAGGAACGGAGAGAGTATTATGTTTTATTGAAAAAATGGTGTAAGATTCAAAACTTCCATTAAATGTTTAGATATTTTTGAAATCTGTCACAAAATAATGACTTTAGTCTATGTGCTTTATCATTTGTGTCCATCAAATGAAGAACGATACATATGATGAATAATATGAGTATATGACATTCAAAAGGTCTAATATTTTAATGGTAAAACCAAAGATGAAAAAATATGGATTCTTTGACTTGGTATTTGTTTATTTTTGTTGAGCCTTCAATTAAATACTGGACAAATACTCAGAAACGAAGCTACTAAGAGGGTGTTTGAGATTGCGTTTAAAAGTTGTTTATGAGCTTTTTTTTCTCTAAAATAATGTTTGTGGTGTTTGTCAATCTGCTTCTTCTCATAGATTATAACTTCTGTCCTCTAAAATAGGCTTCAGAAGTATTTCAAGCAAAATTAAAATTATCTAATTTTCGCTTCAACTTAAAACTTCTATTTTTTCAATAATCTATCACACCTCCAAACACTCTCTAAACGATAAAAAAAGCTAGTCATTTTGTATTGGATCAAAAAAAAAAACCTTTAGGCCTAGTTTACATCACCAATCAATTTTTGTATCCTAAAGAAAAACCCAGTATCGCACCGCCGGAACGGTCCTCTCAGGTGCCGGTACGGTACCACCCCCGCCGCCCACAGGCTCAATTCCGGCCACGTTCGGTTTCACAATAAGTTTTCACCAGCAGCTTGGTGGGAAACAAACTGCGAACAAGTTTGTGAGGTTTTGAGTCCTCGCGAAGTGCAGAGAGGAGCAGGGAAGAAAAATGGAGGCACTACAGCCATTCAAGCACCTCGTCCACTTCGCTTCCTTGAGGTCAGGCCGCGCCATTCAAATCCGAACTCCATCTTCCCGTTTAATCGTCCGTTGCTGCTCTTCTTCTTCTGCCGCCGCCGCCACGAGCGCGGTCCTCGGCTCCGCCGCCAGCGCGAACAGGCTTTCCTCCCCCAACCCTAACTCCACCTCCGACAGAGAAGCCATTCGCTCGATCCGCGTCAAGAAGGTGGAGGAATTGAGAATCAAGGGCTGCGAACCCTTCGCTTACAAGTGGGATCGGACTCATACCACGAATCAACTGCAAGAGATTTACAGAGATCTAATGAACGGCGAAGAATCGAACGGCGCGGGTGATTTCGTCTCGATTTCAGGAAGAATTATGGCCCGCCGAGCCTTCGGAAAGCTTGTTTTCTTGACCTTGAGAGATGAATCTGGCACGATCCAGCTCTACTGTGAGAAGGAAAGGATTCCAGAAGATCAATTCAACCATCTGAAGACACTGGTTGATGTAGGGGATATTTTGGGAGCTTATGGTTCAATCAAACGCACTGAGAAAGGGGAGCTGTCAGTTTGTGTGAATTCCTTCTCAATCCTCACAAAATCCCTTCTTCCTTTGCCTGACAAATTTCATGGCCTCACAGATGTGGACAAGCGCTACAGGCACCGGTATGTAGACATGATAGCAAACCCTGAGGTAGCTGATATCTTCAGGAAGAGGGCTAAAATCGTCTCCGAAATTCGGAAAACGGTTGAATCGTTTGGGTTTCTTGAAGTTGATACGCCAGTTCTCCAGGGTGCGGCTGGAGGAGCCGAAGCCAGGCCATTCATTACCCACCACAATTCTCTGGGAAGGGATCTTTATCTGAGGATTGCAACTGAGCTCCACCTGAAGCGAATGTTGGTTGGTGGGTTTGAAAAGGTTTATGAAATAGGGAGGGTATTTAGGAACGAAGGCATCTCGACGCGCCATAACCCCGAATTCACCACTATAGAGATTTATGAAGCCTATTCAGACTACCACAGCATGATGAACATGGCTGAAGAGGTTGTCACAAGATGTGCTCTTGCTGTACATGGGAAGCTCACCCTGGATTATCAGGGTGTGGAGATTTGCTTAGAAAGACCTTGGAGAAGAGAGACGATGCATGATCTTGTCAAAGAAGCTACAGGGATTGATTTCAACCAGTTTGGTAAGGATGGTGATCTTACAGCCGTGAAACAACACGTTCTTGAAACAGTTGATGTTTGTCGCGAGGACCAGCAGAGAAGCTGCATTGAAGCATGCCAAACCATTGGCCATTTGCTCAACGAGGTCTTTGAGATGGTGGTGGAACCAAAGCTCCTGCAGCCTACATTTGTGTTGGACTATCCTGTAGAAGTCTCTCCATTGGCCAAACCCCACAGAAGACATTTGGGGCTAACAGAAAGGTTCGAACTTTATGCTTGTGGTCGCGAGCTGGGGAATGCATTCTCTGAACTAACCGATCCTTTAGAACAGAGAAAGCGATTGGAAGAGCAGGTGAGGCAGCACAATGGGAAAGGAGGCTCCTATGAAGTGACTCTTGATGAGGACTTCCTCATGGCTCTGGAGTATGGGATGCCTCCTGCTTCTGGAATGGGACTTGGCATTGACAGGCTAGTTATGCTTTTAACCAACTCTGCCAGCATTCGCGATGTTATTCCTTTCCCTGTCCTCAAGATTCAACGGTGACATATTTAGTCGTTAAAAACGTATCTCGTGGAAGAAAATGTTTTGTTGAAACCAATGGATTTGAATCCTTGGTTTTTGTTGTGGGTATTCTATTGTTATTGATGCCAAGAAGTTGATTTTGGAGAATGACTCCCATCCTCCTGTCAGCATTACTAGAATTCTTGTAAAACAGAACGACCTTTGTGAAGTGTCATTTTCTGTTTAACATTTTTTTCCGTCTTGATTATCCATTTTATGATCATTTGATGCTATTGAACATTATTGTTCATGTAATTATTAAAATACATTTCGATTATAAATTTAATTCGCACTTGCATCATATCTGTATCTATATCTTTCGAAGCCCAAATGTACTCATGAGTGTCGGGCTCAAGTTTCAATCATGAGGCGTGTTACGACTTGGACTTGGGTACCTCAAAGTTAGTTCTTATGAGGCGTGCTCCGCGGACATGACTTGAACCTAAAAAAAAAACTAATAGTTTAGTGATCTGATTCGACTTGAAATCCTACACGGTCTGCATTACATCCAATCTAGATATCTGGAATATGAATTATTTTGTACTCCCTATTTTACCCTTCGTTTGGAGGGAGAGAAAATGCAAAGAAAAAAATGAGTGGAAAATCCTTGGTTTTCGTTGTAGGTATTTGATTATAAATTTAATTCGCACTTGCATTATATATATATATATATATATATATATATATATATATATATATATATATCTTCCTATTAAATTATTCCCGCCCAAATGAAGAGTAACCATCTGGTTAGTTATCGTAACCCTAGTCCATTATTCCACCAATTTGCTTTTTCACGCCTTCTCTTTTTTCAACACTGACTTTCATCTCTTCATCTAGCCTTCTTCCGCCTCACCTTCTATAAGTGGACACTGGGAGCCACGATAAACAACGCAGACATATGAAGTGTCGACGAAAGAGGATTAATAGATGTGCTCTCAGTTATTAAAAAAAGTATGAAAGAGAAGAGTTCATTGGGAAGAAAAAGATAAACTTAAGGAAATAGTTAGGATTTATTACAAAGATAAAATGTGTCCTTGAGGTTTAAATCTCACTCCTTCGTCTTACTATTTAAACATCATTTTTGTACTCATGAGTGCTGGGCTCAAGCTTCAATCATGAGGCGAGTTATGACTTGAACTTGGGTGCCTCTAAGTTAATTCTTATGAGGTCCGCTTTGCAGACATGACTCGAATAAAAAAAATCACAGTATAGCGATTTGATTCGACTTGAAATCCACTACGATCTGCATTACATCCAATCTAGAAATTTGGAACATGAATTGCTCCGCTGTCCCAATTTTACTCTTCGTTTGGAGGGAGAGAAAATACAAGAAAAAAATGGATGGAGAAGTAACACAAATTTCAAGATATTTTTCTCTTATTTGGTTGAAAATAAAAATGAGAAAAGAGAAAAAAAAAAAGAGGATTGACCACCATAAAAAATATCTCTATCAAAGAAGGTAAGACCATGTGTAGTCATGAATCTTCGAGAGAACGTAATCTGTGCTACTACAGAGAAAAGACAAGAAACGAATGCAAATATGGAGTAGAAACTAATGTCATATCTTTTATAATAAGATGTAGAATAAAACTTGCATCATTAGATGGGTGTTCTTCCTTCGTTTGCATGAAGAATTATACCACACCAATGACCAACTAAACCTCAATACATAAGAAGTCTTTTTTATCCAAATATTGTCTCTCATATATATATAGTCCCCAAAAACCAATCATGGAATAATTTTTAAATATCAATAACAAATGTAATATCATAGAATCGAGGATTATATATGAAAAACTCCAATTATAATGGATCATTTATGGAATTTACTTTTTTAATATCACATCTCCAAGCAAAATCCCCATTCTATATAAAGATCTTAAAAGTCAAACACAGTACTAGCTAGACCAATGATTATTGCTAAATTTATGTGACGTGAGCAAAATTTTGGTGAACTTTTTTCTTCTCTAGAAATCAAAAGTAGAAATGGGTAAAAGAGAAAGAAAGGAAATCACAATTAAGCGCAACTAAATCTTTGTAGAGACAAAAGAGGTTGGGGAGTTTGTGCTGTTAGACCTAATGAATTCAGTACTACATTAAACAATCACAAAATTACTAAATTGGTAAAAGCATGTGTACAAGACAGAAGAAGTCCTCCAGAACTTACTCTATGGCGTTCCCTGTACCTGTCGAACAACATTTCTTCACTCCGCTGGAGCATAAGATACTCGTGCATATCGAACCTTGCAGGGACTTCGTATTTGCAGTCGTTTTCGCTGTCTACTCTTTTCTTGAGCTTGGTCATTTCGTGGTACTTCACGATTCCGGGACTGTAGCTCCCCTGACTGCCGGAGGAGGAACAACTTTGGTCCTGAAAAGAAGGAAGTTAGAATCTCACAAAAAGTAAAGTCTCAAGGTGAGTGTACGCACACCTTACCCTTGCTTGGTAGTGGGGGGTGTGGGGGGGGGGCTGTTTCCAAGAGACCTTGACTCAAAAACATAAAAGATATGACATAAGTTTCTACTCCAAAAAGATGGTAGATGGAAGGTTAGAAGAATCAAGGGTCATTTTTCAATCTAGTGAAATCTACTTTTAAGCCCCTGGAGGCTTGAACACGCTAGGGACAAATAAGTCCCCAACGGGCCTTTTTTTCTTTTTGCAGCTCAGGTCACTTTTTTTGTCTTGTATAAAACATGTCTCGCTTGCATTTCCATCACAACTTGGAGAGGCGAGAAATTCTTTAGGAAATGGAAGAAAGAGCACACAATTCAAAATGATGCTCGATGAGGTTTAAGTCAGTCATTGGTGTGGTCATGGTATTTTTCTTCATACAAACAAAGAAAAACAAACCCATCTAATGATGCAAGTTTTAATCTACATCTCACCATTCATTAGTAAGAAGGTTGTAATGGAATAGGCATCCAACAAAAAGTGCCACTATGCTTCTTTCTTTCTTTTTTTGCATGAACTTCTAGTGTGAACCGAATGAAATTGCAAGCAAATAATTGGGAGTTCGTTGATGATGATGAGTTCTTATATTATACAACCGGATGTACAATATTTATTGTACATTCGGCATATGCACATTTACAAAATATAAAATGCTCATTTCGCACATCTTTTGCACATACTTCTTATGCACATTTAATATTTGCACAATGCTCATTTTGTTGCTATAAGGCTTCTAATCTGTGAAGGGATGAAAATGAAATTGCAAAAAATGCACATTTATTTTTTTTTACCCATACCCTAGCATGCATATTATAAAATTAGTGTATGCACATTTACAAGGTACATAATGCTCATTGGATGTACACGAAAGTATGTAAAACCGAATGTACAGCATAATTCTCCAATGATGATGATGAACGGGCACAAAAAAAGTAAAAAAAATAGAAGTGCAGCACACAACATAGAATTTACCTGTTTTGCATCCCAGATTACAGAATTTCTACTAGGACTAGGAGTCCTGAATTCAGTCTTGCTTGCGGAAGAGCCATCATTGATTGTCTCCCACTTTAACCAGGGTAAGATAACACCATCCATTTCACCAGGACGAAAACCAGATCTTTCTCGAATCTGGTGATTTTCTGCTTCTGCGCAAATTACACCATCCCTTGCCTTCATTATCCCTCCTAAAGTGGAACTTCCATCACTTCTTTCTCCATCAAAAGAAGATATATCTGTGTCTTCCACATTTGAAATGAAATCCTCGAAATATCTCTCAGCTTCCATTGTTAGTTGTCTAGAAAGCCTGCCTGGGTCATTACTCTTCTGAACAAAGTGTTGTAATCATAAAACCAGAGCAAACTAGATCAGTAATTAAAGTTTACTCCATATTAGAAGAATGAGTAAAATTTATTAAGTGCATCTTTGAGTGCCCGACATTAGTTGTCTAATGGGTTCAAGTCATCTCTTAAGATCCTTCTCAACCATTTGAAGTGGGTTAGACCCAATTTTAAAACATCATTGCCTGGTCTAATGGTGGTTTGTGAGGTGTCTGCCCGATCGATGGTTTAGGGCCTGTTTTGGGATTGGTTTGATTCCATTGATCCCCCCCCCCCCCTCCCCCGTAAGTTGCTCAGCTTAGGTTGGGCTGAGGGGTGCGTGAATCGGTTGCCTACAGGGTTTTTTTCTAATATATAAATTCTGTACTTAGCCATTTGGGATGCACTTGACCCAATTTAACAGCAACACAACAATCTGCAATCTAAGTAATAGCCTGAAGACACACCTTCCTGCCGTTCTTAGTTCGTGATGACTTCATCTCAGCAGCAGAATTTTTTGCGATGATCCTAGAAAGCTCCCTACCCTTTTGATCATCCAGCATTTCGGCTAGAATGTCTTGGTTTTGCTTTTCAGACTGTTGGTTTCAAATGTATAAGATCATCAGTTTTGATTTGAAATATTCATGCTGATAAAAGATCAAACAGCTACTTATACTGTGTGTATCTTTAGAAGTTAGAGGAGGTAGCTACTGCTTTTATTTCATTCCTGGAAAACCAATAAATGCAACTTCTTCAGCCCCGCACCCCATTAGTAATAACAAGATACAAACAAAGAACATAAGCTAGGAGAAACAAACCTCTTCCAACCTTGCAACATAAGTGCTTCTAATGGCAGAATCCAGCTGAGAGTGGTTGCCACTCTTCCTTGTCAAGCCCTGTATAAGTTGCAAAAATGTACTTAGTACCATATATAAAGGATACATCAATGATTGGCAAGTAAAGTCTACAAAGAAGTGTATTTAAATTGAGTGGTGTCTTGGACCATACTTGTTCAAGTTCAACTTTGAATTCTTCAACAGCATATCTAAGTCCTTTCTTCATTGCTTCATATAACCCACTATTTATGTCATCTTGAGTAGGGTGTTCAGCCTGTGAAAGAAAAAATGAGTCACAGAAGCATCATAAGACACCACGGTCAGAGTGTCGGCAAAACGAAATGTCCTAACCTGTTTCTGGGAATAAACAGCATGAATGATTTTCTCGTTCAGAATTCTACCAGAATGGTCGTTTAATTCATCATCTGTTAGGGCAGAAGAGTGACTCTGAAACAAAAGAAAGCTAAAATTGGGATCCACAAACAACTGTAGGAAGGTGGAAATTCACATCCAAGGAATGACAATACAATAGGGAGTTAATCAGAAGGGAGAAAATTCAAACGGTCAGCTGAGTGAGGTTTAATAAAGCTGGTTTATTATTTCTAAGAAAGTAGTCATTTCTTACAGAGTATCCATCATGTAAACGTGAAGGGTCTTTTTGGTTTATTGGCCTTCTTGATCGTGGACCATTCGCAGATGTTGGCTTATATGAAGGAATCCCATTGTTTGTATTGCCGAGACTCTTGGTGGTACCCAGGGTTCCTTGTTTGCGAGAATGGTCAGCATCACTCTGCGATGTAAAATAAATACGATTTGTCAAAAAGTCCATCTTCTTTGACTAAGGCAGGAAACAAGGGCAGCTACTTATGATTGCAATTATATTCTTAAATCACTCATGTCCAAGAATACTAAATTCTACAGTGCTGTAGACATTAAAATAACCACACATTAGGTTCCTCTTCCCCTTTTTCTAAAAAGAACTCCTTGAGTGCCCATCTATAGGTTTCACCTATACGGCTACTCAGTGGGAGATTGCATACTGTTTAGCTAAAGACCCAGCTCTGTGTTTTTTCCTTTTTCGAGTGTATTGATTCTAAATGTGTACACATTTCCATAGATTTTAACCTTCTGAGTAGAAAGATGCACAAGAACTGATTCAGAATCTCAGGAACCTCATAAATCGCATGCACAATGACATCAAAATATGGAAATTTGCATTTTTAATCCAACTTATGCACAATCAGCCATTTGGGGCCACTGTTATCAGATTTTATGCATATCATCCATTATTAATCCACATGGCAACAAAAACTTCACATCCTCATTTTAACATTATCGTTCCTTATCATCATTTACAGAGTATTTTTAATACAAGTTTCATATCATTATTAGCATCACTAAATGCATAGTCAATGCCACAGCAAAATCTCACACCAAGCAAAACTTAGAAATCAATATTCATACTTTCTTGGTGTATCATTTTCTATATAGTGTCTTTGAATATGCTTCCAAGAGGAAAACTATAGGATGCTAAAAATTGTTTTTTTTGGGAGGAAATAAGAGTGGAGGAAAAGGTAAATCCGTAAAATTCTTTTGTTGGGGTGGAGGTTGGTGGTGCACGGTGCACGAAACATAAAAAATCTTTGGTTTAATTTTGAAGGAAAGGAAAAGAATATGTGGTGAGTTTATAAAGATCCCTGACTCCCTTAGTTTGGGTTTCCTTGAAATAATGAAATCCCAGTCTTCCCTGATTTAATTGCTGAATTTCGTATATTCTCACTGCAATAGTTTTCCCCATTCTTATAGGAGGAGAGTACATAATCAATGTAAACACAACTGCATAAGTAAACTAGAACAGGAACCATAGTCCTATCTCCAAACCCAACAGAAAGGACACAACTAGAAGTCTAGAACTAACTGCCTAAAATTCCAAGCCAAGCAATCTAAATGTACAGCTTGCAACAGCAATAGGCCCATAAACAACTCTTAAGCTGCTAGTGCAATAGTTATCCACTACCACGAGTCTCGGATGGGGGTGGGGGGGGGTTAACCCTTCCCATCAAATAGTTTCTTTGCTAGTTCACCTTTCACTCTCAATAACTCATATTTCCCTTTCCATCTCTTTCTTTCTCTCCTTCAAACATGACTTTGTTAGACAGGACCAAATCAAAGCAAAGTAGAATATTTTATTGATGTAAACTGTACAGGAATATTTGTGTTCTCTAAATATAAATAGAGAACAAACCAACATGACATTTACTAACCAACAAGCCAGTTGATGAGGTTGCTCATCTGGATGCTCTTGTTGGATATACAGATTCTACAAAACCAGACCAGTCCTGCCATTGGCAGGGAGTGCAGTACCCATCCAGTGTGAGAGGAAACTGGAAAGAGTGTGAGCATGTGAGAGCCTTATGGTTTTACTTTTCAATCCAAGACAGATGGAGTAGGTGATGATTGGTGAGATTTAACAACAAGATGAAGATGGAATCTTGAAGTTCAATGGTCTTATGATGGTTTGTGTTGATTTTTTTTTTGTGGCAAATCAAGTGTCTTTAGCTTTGAAAGAGAACAAGAGTGTACCAAATAGTCGAAACTGTTGAAACTTGAACCAGTCTAGGAATTATATACTACCTCCGTCCCAATAATAAATTCCTTACGGTTCCACTTTCACAGAGTTTAAGAAAGTTGTTGAAGAGTAAAAAATATGTGGTTAGAGTTTGTTTAGAGAGAGAACTCTTGATAGCGACAAGATCATTACCAACATAGGGAATAAAGTAAGTATAAGGTATTTTTAGGACATCCAAAAAAGGAAAGTGGAAGGAATTTTATGGGAAGGAGGGAGTAACACTTAAGAGAGAGTGATAATAACTACTACTCCCTCCATGCCGAAATAAATTCACGGAGTTCTAAAAAAGTGTTGAAAAGTAAGTATGTGATCGAAAAGTGTTTAGAAGATAGAGAAAACTTGTGAGCCTCCTGTTGTATTCTTTAATAGGAAAAAGGAGAAGTGTGAAGTTTATTTCGGGGTGGAGAGAATATATAGTTGAGATAAAGAAATGCAATGATAGAAGACAGGAATACTGGCAAGTGTCTAGAGATGGCCTCATAGTTAAGGAAAAGGGATGAAAGTAATCAAGCTTGATAGATCTTGTGGGTTTATTTTCTAACCGTCAGGTTGCATTGGTGAATATTAGTACTATTACCGCATAAATAAACAGGCACAAATTTGTTTAAAGGAAATCATCATACATTTCAACATTCTAATGAGAGCAAACTGAAACGCAATGATCAAAGAATATGCTCTATAACCACATCAACAAGCCACAACTCTACGAACTTATAGAAGTGCAAACAATGTCAATATTATGCCATTGCATCTTAGCAAACAATGCTGGTTGCAGGTACGAAATGAAGCTGAGTTTTCAAACCATGTTCAAATCTGGCTAAAGTGGTTTTCACTTAAGACAAAGCTTCCAAAGATCGTTAGGTGGTAGTCAGGTGGTGCCGTTGTAGGCTTGTAGCGCACCTTCTAGGAGACTTCTCTTGCTTTTTTAGGTATGTAGTGTTGTTTTATTTGTTGATGTTTTTAATAACTTTTGGTGATGAAAATAGTGCATATACTTCCTAGAAGTTATGAGGCTGTTTACTAAGCAGAAAGGTTTGAATTATGAAGAGTAGAAAACAGAAAACATTTTTACTTCACTAGTTTTCCGAGTATAAAAAGAAAAAGAAAATTGCTATCTTGTACATTTCAGATTTTCTAGAAAGCTAGAAAGCACTTCTTTATGTTTTCTTAAATGAAATACCGCTTTCTTTAGGTCTCAGTTCGGCATTGATCCAAGTTCTGAGATTTTTGGTTTAAGGATTTAAAAAAACCATAGATTTTTGGAGTATATGACATAGATCGCTTATTTTGATGCAGTTATGCTAATCATATTAATTTTGAAAATTGCCAAACAAAAACCATTTTTTCTAGTCTTCATAATCATGCTTCAGCTTTCAAAAAAATGGGAAATAGAACGAAGAGGGTGATACTAAAGAATCCTTGTGAGCACAGCTAATCATCAATGACAGCTACATACAGGCCCCGCTATTAGACATTACAACCGCTTCCATTGTCACTAACCACCGCCGGTGAACTGTGGCAACTGTCAAACAATGAGTTTACATTTGAGCAGTGAAGTTTCAGCTTCAAGCACCCTCAGTATAATAAACTTTGTAGATCATGTTTTATCACGCTAAGGGCTATACAAGGTAGATTGACTGTTTCCAAACACATAAAAATCTGAAACCTTCCCAGACACAGTTTTGAGCATTCAGAAAATTAGGTAAACACTCATGGGGCTTAGCAACTTGAACCGTATGCAATTAGAATGTGATTGAAATTAATTCAGACAAGCCATACTCCATAAAGTTAGAAATTCAAATTCTAATTAGCAGAAGAAAGAACCTTCACCTCAGAGTCGCTAATCTGATACCTAACTGACGAAACAGATCGCCGCCTCCTGGAATTGCTCTCCGCCTTCTCTGGAAGACCATTACTAACCCGTGAACGATCAGAAACAATGCTCTTCCTATCTCCACTATTCCAAGAGCTTTGCCTGGACACTGACCTCCCACGCCTTTGTGACGACGCCGTTTCGCTCGCCCAACGACCAATGTCCGAGCCGCGCCTGGCCGAGCGAGCGCGGTCCGGATCACTGCTGTCAATCTCCTCATCCCTCCTGGAGAAAAACTCCTGCGCGAGATCATCGAGACTGATCTCCGGAAACACCGAGCCGGAGCCGGAGCCTCGGACAGTGTTCACGAATTTTCTCCTAGGAGTGGGCTCAAAACCTGAGCTGGCAGCAGCCTCTGGTGGCTCTTCACCGAACGGAAGCCTCCGCGAGAACCGACTGAGACTCCTCGACCGGCGATTAGCTCGATTACCGGAATATGAGCTGGTGGATGAGGAGGAGGAGGAGACCTCGCCGGAGACGCCGCCGATGGGAGCTCTATTGGTCGTCGATTTGAAAGCAGAAGTCGCCATCCGTGGTAATCCTCAGCGCATTAACGGCCTAAAACCAGAATTAGCCGGAGGAAGAGGATAATTTGGCGGAGGAATCAAAGGAATCCTCTACGTTTTGAAATTGGGAGGAAAAAAAGTGAAATTTGAAATTGGCGTTACGAGTTGGGCGAGTTAATTCCATTTATGGACTTCGCCTTCTTCAACATTGAAACCCAAGCTTTCCATTTAAACTCAAAACAAGATAATCGGCCCTTCCAGGTCCACCTCCTACCAGCTACTTGAGAAAGATGACACTATTTTCAAATAAGAAATGAGACATAAATATTTGTCTAATTCGATTTTTTTGAACTAAATTGAACAAATTATAAGTTTTAATTACTCTTCATTTACATTGTGTATTAATATAATAAAATAAAATTTAGAAAATTCTTAATACAATAAGTCTAATAAAATTGTTTTTATACTAATATATGAATTGCATTTTTTTATTTAATTAAAGATCAAAATTTATCTTATTTGACTCAAAAAAATCAAACTATACAAATACATTACAATTGCACATTGCACTCATACACTAGTGGTTTGGTAATGTGTATCATTATTTACTTTGGCCTTTTAAAACTTACATAACTCCCTTTCTTGATTTTAAAATCATAGACCAATTTATAGGAGTGTATTTGTGTAGTGGCATATTTCAAATGAGAAATATGTATTCATATAATTATTGTCGGTGTGTGCATGTGGCAAACATGGCGTAGTGAGAAAATTTTTAGTTTGTTCCTGATGGTGTAAATTATCGACTGGTATATCGTTTTTAGCCCGGCTAAAATGATAAACTAGTCTAAAAAATACACCAAAATATAAACACATGAATTTTTACGTGGAAACCCAAATCGGGAGAAAACCACAGGCCTTTTTTGGCGGTACCTTGCCAACGGGGGATTTTTATTAATATCGGGGGTGTGTACACGGTACATAATTTAGGCATAGAAGCCATTAATGGAAGCTATGGAAGCTTGAAGCCTCTTTAAAGAAATAAACTACCAAATTTCTAGAGAGAGAGGAAGTTGGCAGGGGAGAGTGTGATAGATGGTCTCCCCCAATATTGAGGGAGAGCCCTCCTTTTATAGGAGTAGCTGGAGCATCTTCGGAGGAATATTCCTTTATTCCTATATTTTATTAAATAGGCCCGGTTCGACTATTCTTCGTAAAATAATTGGGAAATGTGGGCCGAGCCACGTATTATTTCCCATCAATAAGTCCTCCACTTTTTTAAGTTGTGAGAATCATCAACTTGAAAAAGTAAACAAGTCCTCCGAGTGCTATCTTCGATCTTCGTACTTTGGATTCTTGACCGGTTGATATTGTTGCTAGTCCTCTGAGTCTTCATTAGTTCTCCAATTTCTTGAATCAGAAGGTTTTCCTGCAAAAATAATATGTATAACATTTTTTTTCCTTGACCGGCCTATGTCGTGCTCAAATAATTTTATTATCTTTACCGAAGAGCTCGGTGTTAGGTGATTAAAAACTTCGCGCGAATAATTATTGTAACAAGAGCGATGTCAGTTCGATAAAGCAGCGATGCTTCGAGTAGTTATACGACACCGGAGTTAGTACGATGAAGCGGCGGTGCTTCAAGTAGTCATTTCGTCGAGACCGATGTTAGTACGAACTAAGTAAACGATACACGACGAAATTAGTATACAGACGACATTGACTTTAGTTAATAAGAATTGAATCCGATGCAGTAGCTTTGTTGAAGATCAGCGTTAGCCCGGCTGACTGATGTAAATATCTTCATGTCTCGCGGAGACCATCTTCGATCAAAGTGCCTCGGATAGAGGGCTTAAATGAATCGGGCGTCCCCGATATGAGCTCGGCTCACTTTTTTGCTGAAACCGATGTGCAATCGGTGTACCCAATTCGATTGGGCTCGGGCTTATTGGAAAATATGTGTAAGACCGGTGTGAGACCAGTGTACCAGTTCGACTGGGTCACATATTTTCTTTATTATACTGAGCAAGACCGGTGTAGCAACCAGCGTGCCAGGCCAGGCCTGTGTCTCAGTCTTCCAATAAGATAATGCTGCTGGCCGGGCCAGGTCAACATTGGAGAATTAACCATGTCGGATGGTTTCGAGCCCTCTCCAAGGCCCAAAATGCACCCTTCTTCCAGGGCCCCCTCTTCCGGGTGATTAAGTCTTTTAATGGCCCTTTGATATTTACTATTCCGGGAAGGCCTTAGCTCACCCCCCGTTTGAGAAGGGGGAAATAGGATGCGCCACGGTGGACGATCCCCTTCTATTTCTTTTAATGGGCATCTTTTAGTCCCCAATCAATTTGACGGCACCGGCTGATTCCCCGATACCGGTCAAACCTCATGGGCCCGTGTAAGTACGGTTCGAACCTTCTTCCAGGTTCAGCCCTCTTGCAGGCATACCCTCTTCCGGGCCCCTCTTCCGGGTTTATTATTTTTTATTTTATACTGAGCAAGACCGGTGTAGTAACCGGCATACTAGGTCCGGGCCTGTGTCCCAGTCTTCCTTTCCAAAATTTGCATAAATGCATGTGACATTGATGTACTTGATGAATTGCATCAGCCACTCGTGAATAATAATGTCCTTCAATGTACACCTTGCAATGGGCTCACCATGCTCTAATTTGGATTTTTGCGTGTGGCCATCTCCTTGTGAGCTCACCACCATATACTCCCATCACTCTATTGTGCGGCGTATATTATTAAATCAAAGAGATGGGCCCTCTCTTTTCCATGATGAATGTGGTGGAGCATCTTATCTTCCTCTTCCTTCCCATTTGTATAATTCCGCAGAGAAGAAATAAAAATGGACCCATTCCAAACTCAATTGAAATTACTGGGTCCCATGGAGAAATAAGTGAGGGATCACTCCTTGTCCACTTGCCTGTGTCTTTCACCATAATTGAAAGGATAAAATGATATATGAGGGTGTAGGACCTCACCACTTTGTACTCCCTTGTTTGATACTCCGTATCATTACACAGTGATAAGGCCAAATGAAAAGCCTTCATATTTCTCCATTCTGAATCTGCATTGTCCACCATACCCATGTGCCAAATTTTTGATGAGATCTCTTTGTTCAATTTCTCCCCTTTTTCTCTCAAGGAAACTGCCCCTGAAATTGACTCCTTCACGCGCGGCAGTGCTCCAGCGCCGAGAACACCGAGAACATGCCTTGGCGTTGCTACCCCGACATTGGATTGGGCAATCTTTTGTTTAACTAGCCGTCCTTTTGCACTTAGACTTTTTGAGAGTGAAATCCATCTTGCTGTTATTGTCTTCTGGGAGGAACTGAGGAACTGGTACCACGTCAATCAGCATCAACACCTTCAAGGACATTATTGGAGCCAGAGCTACGGCAGGAAGCAACCCGGGATGAGGTGGAACCACGACCTCCGTAGTGCGGTTATGATGGCTTTGTTCTTCGGCAAGGCAAACAGCAGCGGGAGCAGTTTACGCCAGCTCCGAACGGCGGTCATGATGGAGCTACTATGAAGCCAGTTGCGGAGCTGCCAGAGCATGGTCTTGTTCTCTGAGGCGGAGTGACGGCAGCAGACAGTGGAGATGATAGACTTTCAGCATGGTAGTCTTTGATTTGGGCAAGGTGACAACCCGACAATGGTGGTGGTGATCCACTTCCCCGGCAGTGATGAATTGCTTCCAGCCGCCATGCTGGTGGACTCCCATCACGGATTCATGTAGCAGTAGATTTTAGGGTGGCTATGGATATTAGCCCGTAATAGAGTGGCGGGCGTAAATCGGACATTCACGCACCCAAAAATGGACTTGAAATACGCTTCTGTGTGTCGTCTTCTTCGAGTGTCTGTTCGTTGACCATCCTTGTGTTTCTTCCATTGCCGGAATGGGGCAGCTACGCCGCCTGAGTCTCCTCCTCGTCGCCGGAAATAGTAAGGCACTGGAGGAAGGCGTCGGACTGCTGGATGTTGATTCCCGCTTCTGGTTCGTCGTCGGATAGAAGCTCGTCACCGATGATTGGCTATGCAAGTGGTGGAGAGGCGCGGGTCGGGTCACGAAATCTGGGTCGCGCACAGTCTCTTGTAGCACCGGTGCCGGTGTCGAGCGCCGGATGTGGACGATAACTCCCAGAAGCTTCTTTCCCTTCTAACTTTTCGGTTTCTGGCGGCGGAAATTCAGAGGATATTTGGGCTATGATTTCGGCCCATTGAGAAATGACAACTAGGGTGGTTTTTCTTATCCGGATCTCTCTCCTTTTTTTTTTGTGGGCGTGGGGGAAAGAAGAACAAAAAAACAACTATGCTCCTCTTTTCTTTCATCTCTCTCTCTTTTTTTTTTGAGCAACACCTCCCTCTCCTCTTATCCTTTGGAAATGAAGAAACTAAAAAAAAATATGGCTTTTCGATCAAGTCCCACTGGTGGCGCCAAAATGATGGTGTAAATTATCGACTGGTATATCGTTTTTAGCCCGGCTAAAATGATAAACTAGTCTAAAAAATACACCAAAATATAAACACATGAATTTTTACGTGGAAATCCAAATCGGGAGAAAACCACGGGCCTTTTTTGGCGGTACCTTGCCAACGGGGGATTTTTATTAATATCGGGGGTGTGTACACGGTACATAATTTAGGCATAGAAGCCATTAATGGAAGCTATGGAAGCTTGAAGCCTCTTTAAAGAAATAAACTACCAAATTTCTAGAGAGAGAGGAAGTTGGCAGGGGAGAGTGTGATAGATGGTCTCCCCCAATATTGAGGGAGAGCCCTCCTTTTATAGGAGTAGCTGGAGCATCTTCGGAGGAATATTCCTTTATTCCTCTATTTTATTAAACAGGCCCGGTTCGACTATTCTTCGTAAAATAATTGGGAAATGTGGGCCGAGCCACGTATTATTTCCCATCAGTTCCTACTCCTCCTAGCACAACTCAAAGGAAATTGCTAATAAAATTAAATTGTGTATTGAAGAAATACAAATAAATGTTCATAATGTATGGAATCTTTGCATAAAAAAGGACATTTAAATAATACGGTATTCAATATAATCATAAATTAATTGTTAACTCGTCTATGATAGATATGTCAAATTTCCATATTTATAGTTGTACGTTTCAATTTTTCTTGATGATTGTTTCATACTTTCTTCGTCTTAATTTTGATTATAATTTTTTTTCTCTGCGCTCGAAAGCTTTTGTTTATTTGTGTGTGTTCATTTATTATTCACTAAAATAAAATATTCTTGTCACATCTTGTTCGGTGAAACTTTTGATGTAGTTTTTTAATATGTAATTTTTATTTTTTAGCGATATACCAATTCATAAATAAAATGATTTCAAAACTGAGAGATTTTACCTTGTAAATCCCAAATTGTAATCAAATTTTGGATGGATGGAGTATTCCTTTTGAAGAAGCACGTTCTATCCTAAGGGAGAACGACCAAAGTTAGACTAAAACATTAAAAATATACCAAAATAAGATTTTCATATTTTTATTCCCAAAATAGGACTTAAAGTTTATTTACATTACCAAACATGGTCATGTACATTACCAAAAAGTATATGTAATGTGCACGTGTACAGTATCACATTACCATAATGCGAAGTCTTATTTCGAGAAAAAAACACGAAAGTCCTATTTTGGTACTTTTCTCTATGTTTTAGTAATATTTAGGGTGATTTCTACTATCCTAACTACTCCCTTCGTCTTAATTTAAATCGTCTGTTTCGGTCTACGATATTTGACTAAACTTATTTTCAAATCATTTTTATATGAAAAATGTTGTCGAATTAAAACATAAAAATTACATATTTAAAATTTTGATAAAAATATCTACATAAGTAGCGGTGACATAACTATTATTTTATCAAATGACTTATGAAAATAAAGAAAGAAAGTAAAAGAAGTTTAAGCATATAAATAATAAATAGACAATTTAAGTTGGGACAGAAAGAGTACATTGGAAAAATATTGATGGCATTTTTAACTTTAAAATCAAAAAATTACTTAAGAACCCAATCATGAATTTTAAAGCCTCCATTGAGTCTATTTTTTAAAAGAAAAAATGATGAGCCCATTCTCAAGCGTTCCCTCAAACCTAGCCGGACGGTCCATGAGAAAAGGACAAATTGAATTTTGATCGCAGATTAGATTCTGCACCTGATATTTTGATTGCGGATTAGATTCAGACATGACAAGTTATTAAGGTTAAATTTTGTACCCCACACAACTTAAAATAAACATTGCTACTCATAATACGGAGTATCTGTTAATATATATCCAAGTGATTAAGGTTAAACACTTGTACCTACTCACTTAAATACACATCACTACTACTCATATTATCTGTTAAGATCAGATTTAGGTTAATAATTAGCACATCAAGGCTAACAAATTCTAGCTACCACCACCATGGTTTCTTGAAAAAATGCATATACTTAACAGTGCACAACTAGGTTGTAATATAGTGCACCATTTTCTTGTTTGCATTTTTCATGAGAAGACTACTTTATATAAATATATATCCAAGCTAATTACTAAGCCATTCATTATTAATCATGGGGCAGCAACCATTGTTCTTACCATCTCCAGCAGTAGCTTGAACTCAGCCTCCAAGTAAACTTTCTCCTCCTGTGAAATGATCCCACGGCGTTTCTTCAGCATGGATTTGAGAACGGTGATGTTTCGCTTGATTGAACCGAACAAGAGAATGTCCTCGTACCCAGAGTCCGAGGGAAGCACGGGTTCCGGATTTTGAGCCATCAATGGAGCATCCGAACAGGGACGAAGCACTAGTGTACCTGCACATGAAAAGAAGTTCCAGTCTTTTTTGTCAACTAAAAAAGGGGTTACAATGGACAAAGTTTCAGTCTTTTACCAATTTCAGAGCTTGTATAGGGAAATGATAGGTGCTTGCTCTTCTTCCTCTTCCTTGGAAGAGGACTCCTCTCATGTTCTTCTTTGTTGGGAACCTTCAAATTGTCAAGAGCACCATTTTCTCTGCACCCAATGGCCATAGCCTTCATTTTCTTCAAGCTTTTATCATCTGCAATGGCCATAGGCTTCCTCTTTTCTTTCCTTCGGCAATACACCTTATCATCAGCAATCGCCGGGCACTTCATTATAGGAACCTGCACTATTGCGGCGTTGAGATCAATCATGTCAGAAGCAAGAAATGTGGGCATGTCTTCAAGCCCTTCAATGGGTCTCGGCTCGCGAAAACAGCACAATGGGTATCCACCCTTTGCCCGGTAGAAAGCAGATAGCCACTTAGTCAAGACGAAAGTCTCCATCCTAGGAAGCGAAATGGCCTGCGCAAGATTCCTCAACATCACAAGAACCAAACGAGGTTCGTATCTAGGCAGCGAAAGCTTGCGGGTATCACAATTGGGCACAAGAACTCGCGCCTTGATTCCAGCATTCCCAACCAATGGCCTACACTTGCAAGTCGTCATTTCCAGCTCCAATAAGGTCCCGATCTCAGCAAGGGACTTCTCCACAGCATTGAGGAAGCTCTTCACGCCGCTCTGCCCTGACATTTCCTCAAAGCTCTCTGTGAAGGGCTTCAGCTGTGATGGGAGGCACCAAGAGAAGGAGCTGTCCCCAAAGTAAACCACAAGCAGCCTACCAGGCTGCCTGTACTTCAGGGCAAACTCAGAAGCATTAGAGGGGTCATAAATCCGGCCTGGCCACCACGGGCGCCACTTCACTTGTCCCCAGACAAAGTCGCCTACCGAATAAGAGTCCTTAACCATACAATGATCAGCTTCCTTCTCTGCTCCTCCTTCCTTGTTCTCCCCAGATTTAGTGAACCCGAGCTCCATTTCCGGCTCTCTCAAACCTTCAGCCAACGGCCTGTTCTCCATATACCCATCAGCAGCATCAACCGGGAAAGATTCCACATTGGGAACACTCTTCAAATACCCAGTACTCTCATCCAACATTGGCACCAAACCAAGGATTTTGGGAGTGTTGGGTTCAGAAAAACCAAAGGTTAGGGTTTCATCTGTCTTCTCCGTTTCCATTTTAGGGTAAAAAAACTTCAAAGAAAGCTTCTTTATCTACTTCCCCTGAAAGGGCGAACAGATTATTAGAGAAAAAATAAACGAAAATGAGAAATCTGGGCAGAAATGCAAACATATAAGTATAATAATCCAAGAAAAGGGACTTGCCACTTTACCAGCAAAGAAAAGTAGAAAATGTGGAGAGGGAGAGATCAGAGGTGGTTCTTGAGCTCGTTAGGGTTCTTGGGGTTTCCCAAGTCCGAAGAAATGATTCAAGAAAGCTTTGGAAGATTAACGGGCCATTTTTGTGTTTTCAGCTTCTTGATCGCCGTTCAGACCGCTGGGCAAAGCAGGGTGTTGGGTTTTGGCGTTTCCGCTGCACGAAAGCTGTCCACTGTGGAGATTCCTCAGAGCATCAAATCATTTATTACGGCTAAAAAGGCTTGTTTTATTTACTCGGTAATTATGAATGTTGTACGAGAAATAGAAATACGCTCGTACACTTCCTAGCTACATGACAGGATACTATGAACCCACAATTTGAACGACTGTACCACCTCGGCAAAAAAATGAAAAAAATAAAATGGGGGTGGTTCTTGACACCGGTCTGGTCTTCTTGAATCGGTAGTCTCATTCAATTCTTGACCATTTTTAAAAATTTTTAATTTTTTTCAATCACAATTGGTAAATTTTAACTACAAATTAAATAAAAGTGATGATTTATATTTTTTTAGAAATCACAATATATAGGAGTAAACATTGAGAAAGTACTAAAATAGAAATTACACGTTTTTATTCCCAAAATAGAAGTTTGTACTGTATATTAACAATACTTTTTGGTACTCCGTATTATACATTGTCATGATTGACATTGTGTGTGTTTGTGTGTGTGTGTGCATTTTAACACTTATTTTGGGAATAAAAACAAGGAACTCGTATTTAGGTATATTTTTTATGTTTTATTTATACTTTCGTCTTTTTCTCAATAATATTATTTGATTCATTTCATAAAATATTTTCAAAATATTATTTATCTAATTAATACTCCCTCTATCCACCATAGATCTTCCCTGATACTATTCACAGAATCAAACTTTACTCACTTTGTTTGCTTATTTTAACCATTCATTTCATAAAATAAAATAGCATTGTCACCTCTAGCTTTGTAGATCTTTTCATGTATTTTATTACTATATAAATTTTATTTTTAAATTTTATCTTTACAATCAAATAAATTGAATTGAAAATAAAGTCGGTCAAACCTCGTAACACGCAATGAGAAGATCATTGGTGGACGGAGAGAGTATATTATATATTTTTTATTTAATTATAGATCAAAGATTGAAAATGGTTACTTGCAAAATTAGACAAATATGGGGTATAAGTCAATTTTTCAATGAGGGCTCGTATTTGCTTTTGTTATGGGTTTTTGTAAGTCAGCAATTTGAAGTCTCGGAAACATATTTTCCTCAAAAGAAAAATAAAATATAAGACCATTACCAAAAAAGTAAAGAAAGACAATTGTCATCATATGCTAGGCATCCAATTCCCATCAGACATGTCGGGATTGTAGTCGCACAAATCAAAGATTTCGATCCATTTCACCCGGACGGCCTCGTTTGAAAATTGGAGCCCACTTAGAACAACCATTGAAGATTTTTCACGCATTATCATACATGAATGCAAAAATTGTGCTTGATATTTTTCAATCCGATCGAACAGTTGAGATAAAAGTTATAAAAACCAGATGATGGATATCCGGGCCCGGTAATCAGATAGAGACAACCCAATTGAAGGTGGAGTGTCGGGTCTGGCCCGATACTCGAATGAGTTGTGATTCCCCAAATCCTGGGATTGAAGGGGTTGATGACTGATTTTCCGCCCGATAATGTAGCACACAAAATATTACATGCCTTGTATACGGTAGAAGTAGATTATAAATAAACGGCAAACCCTCCATTGTAAAGTAGGGTGAATATAGCTTTTATAAACACACAAGAGTTCTAATTTTCTCCAGGACAGTTCTTAACTTCTTATTATTCTTTTGTTCATTCGTCATAGTTGTTGGGCTAAATCTAATCACCAGAAATTGCTTGATTTTTTATATTTATATCCTGTTACTTGAAAGCAAATATGTGCAAAAGGTGGCACTGCATCATGAATCGTGATAGACCTTCGATCACCACTCTTTCCCCTCTATTTGCATCCTGATTTCAATTTCATTCCTAAAGTTTCTCTTCTTCAAAGAGTAATTTCTAAAGTTTTTGTTGATTTGCTTGTCCATCTGAAGTTAATTTGAAATCTGTAATTGTTTCAAATACTAAAAGGGTGAGGTTTTGTTAAATGATCTGAACAAGAGAGCGTGATGAACATAAACTAAATGTTGTAGCAATAAGAGTGAATTTTATATGATCATTTAGGTATAATTGCAATATTTTAGACTTATTTAGGACCATTTCTAATGTTTAATTTAAACCTATGGCAGTAATACTCTTATAAGAAAAGGGAAATATTAGCATAAATCCAATCTAATTACGGGTTGTTTCAAAATGCGATCTCTCAATTTGTACACTAATCGTTGTCTTTCGCGTGAATCTCACATTGCCCCCACAAAGATTAAGAGTTAGAATAAAAAGTATATAAACGTCATGCTTACTTTATGAGGTTTGGTTAGAGTGACGCGTAACTATTAAAGTTGTTATTAATATGTTTGGGCCAACCCAAATAAATTAACAATCTCCACCTTTGGCCCAAAGTAGTGTACATAGTTTGACAAGGAACCGCGGGACTCATCATAGCCTAATAACCACTAAATGTGTAATCAACAAATGAGAACACACGTAGTGGTGGAGAGTTCACTAAGTACTCTCAAGTCACGAAGACTAGGCAACATCACAAAGCATGCCAAAAATAACTCACGAAGAGTCGAACTCTACCATTGGGTCATCGAGTTCAAAAANTAAATTAACAATCTCCACCTTTGGCCCAAAGTAGTGCACATAGTTTGACAAGGAACCGCGGGACTCATCATAGCCTAATAACCACTAAATGTGTAATCAACAAATGAGAACACACGTAGTGGTGGAGAGTTCACTAAGTACTCTCAAGTCACGAAGACTAGGCAACATCACAAAGCATGCCAAAAATAACTCACGAAGAGTCGAACTCTACCATTGGGTCATCGAGTTCAAAAACAAAAGAAAAGCAAAAGTCACAAAGACTATAAAAAAAAGAACAAAAGATCAGCACACACTCACAGAGATAGGTTTAAAATCTTTTGACATAAGGTAAATTTTTCAACAGGTAAACACTTAGTACCCATGTCAGCTGGATTAGATTCCGTAGGAATTTTCTCCAACATGACAGTGCCCTTTTCAACTATGTCTCTAATAAAATGAAACCTAACATCAATATGTTTTGTTCTATCATGAAAAACGGGATTTTTGCATAGTTGAATGGCAGATTGACTATCAGAAAAAACAACCACATTCTTATCGAGCAAGCATATTTCAGATAAAAGACCTTTAAGCCAAATGGCTTCTTTAAAAGCATCTGTTGCTACAACATACTCAGCCTCAGTAGTAGATAAAGCAACAATGTGTTGAAGTTGAGATTTCCAACTAATGCAAGAACCACACAAAGTGAACACGTAGGAAGTAGTAGATTTTCTATTATCCCTATCGTTTGCATAGTTAGAATCCACATAGCCAATCAATTTAACACTTTTATCACTTCTTGAAAAAGTTAAACCAACATTCCTAGTAGATTTTAAGTAACTCAAAAGCCATTTTAGAGCATTCCAATGAGCCATACCAGGATTAGACATGTATCTACTCAAACAACTAACAGCATAAGCAATATCAGGCCTAGTGCTAATCATAAGATACATCACAGAACCAATAGCATTCGAATAAGGCACACTTTTCATTTCATTAATTTCATCTTTAGTTTTAGGGCACATATCCTTACTCAACACAAAGTGAGCAGCTAAAGGAACATCCACAGGTTTAGCATCAGACATAGCAAATTTACTCAAAATCTTATCAATGTAGGAATTTTGATTTAAAACAAGAGTAGATTTCTTTCTGTCCCTAACAATATTCATGCCAAGAATTTTTCTAGCATCTCCTAAATCTTTCATGTCAAAATTTTTGCAAAGATAATTTTGAACATGCTCAATAGACTTTAAGCTAGGACTAATGATTAGCATATCATCCACATAAAGGAGAAGAAAAACAGGAACAGAGAAAGTGTTCTTGAAGTACAAGCAGTGATCAGCATTACTTCTCTTAAAACCAAAGTTTTTCATGCAATTATCAAATTTAATGTTCCATTGCCTAGGTGATTGTTTTAAACCATACAAAGCCTTTTT
>OOIL02005040.1:174037-187428 GCA_900332095.2 Cuscuta campestris | reverse complement strand
CGTTTGGAATCAAGCAAATGTACCCAAACACCTCTTGAAAAATCATCCACAATGGTCAAGAACATTGTAGAACCATCAAAACTTGGAGTCCTATATGGTCCCCATAAATCACAGTGTATCATATCAAATTTATCAACAGATTGATAAAAACTTATAGGAAAACTCCCACGAGTCTGTTTAGCACGCAAACAAATGTCACAACAACTGTGACTACTCTTACTTGTTCCAACTTCAGGAACAAGAGACAAAACATGGGAGGAAGGATGTCCAAGTCGTTTATGCCAAAGATCAAACTTACTCTCCTTCTTCGCACTGCACACCATATTCTTTTCAGGGTCCTTGAAGTAATAAAGTCCTCCTTCCTGCTCACCCATACCAATTTCTGTCTTCAAACACAGATCCTGTAGTATACACTTATTGTTGGCAAAACGTACCTCACAATTCGAATCCCTTGTCAATTGTGACACAAAGATTAAATGGCAACTCAAAGTAGGAACATATAGGACATCGTGCAGAATTAATGTTTCTGTTAATTTAATCTTCCCAGATTGTACAGAAACAATTCTTTTCCCATTGGGCAAACCAATCTCACATGGTGATATTCCCACGACATCATGCAATAACGAAATATCACCAGTCATATGATTCGATGCCCCAGTATCTATGATCCAACGCGGTGACACAGGAATACCTGAAAGCTTCATACTAGAAACAGACGATGATAGGGAGAAAACCATCTTCCTTGGTTGTTCATCGGCCATAGCGGTAGCAGAGTGGCGTACGGCGGTGGCGGAAGAATCAACAGCAGCATCAATCAAACAGTCTGCCGACGGGACGGTCAACGTGCTCGACCGTTCTAGAGCAACGGTCAACCGTTTCGTTATCCGGCAACAGCAACAATCGACTAAAACTGAGCAACGATCGATGGACGCCATACCGGGCGATCGTGAACAGTAGTCGCAGAAAAATGCTAGGGTTTTGGCTTTGATACCATGAAAGAATAATGAATTGGGAGCAAATTCTCTCTAGATTTCTTGTCTTCAATTTACAAAGTAGACATGTATATATAGGCTCTCACAGGTTGAGAAACCTAAGTCCAAAAGGAAACGAAATCCACCCTATACAAGGAAGCTACCAAAAATAATATATACCAAAATATATACGAATATTCTCTTTCCTTTAACAGTCCCTCTCTAAACAATCTATCTTTTCTATTTCAAGGAAAAAGAGAGTGGTACTGGTTTAATATTTTTGTTTCTAAATGAATCCTAGCCACAAAAGATTCATTTTTTTTTTCAAATTTCGTGCCAAGACAAACCTAGAATTTAAGGTGGGGATGGTAGGAGTGTATTTTTTTTATTTGTATAGGCAACAACTGAGACTAATCAAATGCAATGCTGGTGTGGTGGTTGCAGGTGGACACAAGCCTGGAGTCTTCGAGATAGTGTTCATTTGTTTGACATTATTCATTTATTTGATATTTTGAATTTGCAAGAGTGACATTATATATGATAATTTGTGGCATCATGCAGTATCATATGTGACATTATATGCGACCATGTTTGAAATTATACCTTCATTATTGTTAATGTGGCACTGCATGTGACGAAGACTATGCAGGGTGTGATGGTGGTGTCGGTAATGGTGCAGAGTGTGATGGTGATAGATCTCGTCGATCTCTAGCCTCACGTTGGATGTGAAGATCGGGAAGCTTATTAGTTCGGTGGCCGCTATTCCCCGCCTCGACATCCTAAGTTTTGAGTGGGTTTTCGAAGCTCTCTGCACGGGGCTGCGAACACCAGAAAGGGGATTTCCTTCAACGGTAGAATCACAGCCGCCACCAGCTTCTCTCGTGTCATTCTCTCATATGGCCATCCTCACCCTGGAAAAGTAGATCTGCTAAAGGTCGCATATTTACGGCATTTAAGAAGGTACGAGTGCAGTTCGCCCAAGCTAATCCCGTCATGGCGTGTCGCCGATATGACGTTGCTGCTGTTAACTACTATCAGACACGAAGAAATATATACACAAAAAACAAGGATGGCTACAGAGATTGCTAGGTCCTAGCATTTGGAAGGGAGTAACAAAGTTGATGGTGAAGAATTGTTGGGGTCACTACCCATAAGGATGTTTTTGAAATTACTAATGGAACTTGTGATCTAGATGAGGGGGTATCTGTGTTACGTTCCCACCCCATGGTTAATGGCTAAGGGTGATTAACTCCTATTTTGGAGGTTTTATCTTTCAACTCTTATTTTGAGATTTTATCAATGTTTTACTCATATTTTGCTTCTTAATCCTAAAATATACTCCGTACGTACATACATGCTCCGTCCTAAAACTAATTTCTCATTTGATTTTTCACATTCTCCAATGCAGCACTTTGACATTTAATATCTCTATTTTATATAAATATGTATTTAATAATAATATATTTCAAAAATATGTTTCAAAATATATCTATTGATAATACATTTATATGAAATTCAATACACTTTTTTTTGTAATATGCAGTCAAAGTTTAAAAAGTTTGACTGTAAAAGTCAAACTGGGAAGTTAATTTTTGGACGGAAGGAGTAATTATCTAAATTTTGGGCAAATTCTTATGTATTTCTAAAGTTCATAGTTATTATGATGGATTTTAGCGTATTAAGATCATAAAAGAATAAGACCTTTTTGTAAGAAATTAAAGAATAGATCCACTTGTCAGTCAATGAAAAGTATGAGAAAGTCCGCATTTTACATGTGGATTTTAGAAATATAGAAGACCAATTCTTTTATTTAACATATTCCCTCCGTCCAACAATAATGTTCATGTTACGCGTTACGATATTTGACTAAAGTTATTTTTAAACCATTTTATATAAAAAATGGTATAAAATTTAAAAAAAATGAAAATTACATATCTAAAAACTACATGAAAAAATCTACAAAATTATAGGTGACATCCCTATATTGTTTTATCAAATGAACAACAAAAATATGCCAATAAAGTGAACAAAGATGTAAATAGTGAACGAGAGCATTAGTATTATAAAAAATCATTATAATTCTTTTAAGTGAGAATAAATAAATAAATACTCCACCTGGTATGGTGTTTTATCATGGATCGGACAGTCAATTTTAAATTAATTAGGAAGATCATGCGATTCCAAGCAACTAAATAATCCAACCTTGATGAGACTTCAAGGTTAGACGTGACGGAACATATAAATATGGATGCACACATGCCTTACCTCTTTGCACATGGCAAGTTCAATTCTTGTCTTTATGAATGAAAAAAAAAATTTGTTTTTCAAAAAAAAATTACTCATTAGCAATATGTTTGGAGATTTGGAATTAGATTTTAAATCTAGATTTGACTCAAAGTTTCATGTTTTGGAAATCTTGGAAAATTTTGGATTAGGATTTGAAGTAAATTCTTCTAATGCATAATCAAGCTCAATTCAAAAATCATGTACATTCTGGCGATATTTGAAATTCAAGAATTAAAAATTTGAAATTGAAATAAAATGATGGTTCTCAAACACGACCTAAAGATATTTTCACCACCGAAATTATTCTTTTCACCTTAATTTTAACTGGTCTTTGTATCACACATATAGAATTTAAAATCTAAATACAATTTAATCATTTTAATTGACATATTAAGACAAAAGTGTATGATATTTCAAGTCTGAAGTTTGAAAATATGAAAATATATACTCGAAAAAGAACAAGCTTGGGGTGATTCTAAAAAAGAGCGCACACTACTTTTCAAAAATAGGAGTAAATTAAAATAAGTCTCAAATGGAAAAAAAAGGCTATTAAAAATTTTAGATATAAATAGGAGTTACGGAGTATTCTTCTCATTGAAGAGACAAATTTGTCCTACTTAATAATAACACTGTTACACAGCTATACTTTACCGTCACAATGCCACCACTGTTGTCGCCACGTTGCCAATTCTGCCGTCACACTCCTTGTGTCAATTTCGTTGCCACATTGCTAACTGAGCCACCACACTCTCATCCTTCTCTGCCACACTACAACGTACCCTCCACCGCCAAAATGCCACTACTGTGGCCACCACACTACCAACTCCCAATGGCGGATCTAGAAAAATTTATGATTGAGGGCACCATTAGCAGACTGTATCCAAGAACTTTCGACTGAGTACGAAAACCAGTGCGTGCTTTTTTTAAAAATGTAACACGAAAATGTGAAAGAGCATAAATTTGTCATAGTAATTTTAGAATTTATACATCAATTTAGTTTTCAAAAAAAAACTTTCAACGTACTACTCCAATCTATTTGTTCGGAAATATTTTTCTCATATACGGAGTGTTATTTACACTGCTAAACTTTATTCACTTTGTTTGATTATTTTCACTACATATTTCATATATAATATAGTTATGTCAACTGTTATTTTGTAGATTTTTATGTAGTGTTTAATATATAAATTTAATTTTTAATTTTACACATATAATCTAATAATTAAAAATAATTTTGGTCAAATTTTATACACCGGAATGAGAAAACAATTTCAATGGAGGAGTAATTAAAATGAATAAAAATCAGTATCAAAGATCAAAATCTTCTTCTCTGCACCTAAAAATACATACTCCCTAAAAGATACTGTGTAAAAGTGAAAGCTGTGTCCATTTTAGAAAAATGAGTGGGGAGCTGTCAATTTAAAACAAAATAAATGGGGGCATCGTTTTTTTAATCAAGAAAAGACTAATTTATCAACTGGAATTTTATCTAAAGCCTAAATTATTAGAATTTCTTAATAGTAAACGTGCATTTGCCCCTGCCAACTCCTCTATCACACTCTTAACCCCGTTGCCACACTGCTACCACCACCACACTGCCAATTCCGCCATCACACTACGCACGTAAAGTGAAATAGACAATTAAAAGAGAATGAAAGACTTTATTATTCACATAATCAAATTATATCTATTTTTTTTTATCTATTTTGATGAGTATTTTAATAAAATAAAATAGTTTTAACCCCACTTATTTGGTGAATTTTTAAAGTGGATATACTTCCTATAGATAGTTTTAGAGTTCGTGCATATTGATTGATAATTAATGGGTCGATTTTTGTACGTTTATGAGATTAATGTTGTTGTTAACCTACTAATAATAAAAAAGATTCGGAGTAATATTTGGACGTACTATGAGTCTTCATTGATTTGATTTTTGTATCTCTACTAGTATTTTGACCCGTGCCATGCACGGGGCCGAACAAAAAATTTTTCAATTCTTTTTTTCATGTATTATTTTTTGTGGATTAAATAAAATAAATTTCTTACATGATTTTTAATACTATATATACATCAACATCAAAATAGAATGAATAATATTTGAAGAATTGAAAGTATATACAAAACAAAGACTTATTAAAATCCAAATTTTTTGAAACACTTCAGAGTATACAACATTTTTGGTATGGTTGCAAGAGTTTCTATTGTCATCTAAATAAACATTTTTAATTATGTATTTTTCTTCACTCGTGAAGGAACAACATAAAATTAATCATAAGTGAATGCTGACTTAGTTAAAATAATCTAACAAAAGATAATGTTTCACCATAACTTTTGTTAATAGTCATAGCAAAACATAAAACTATTGGGAATTGTCTTTTTTTGAAACTTTAAGGGGTAGCCTTGGATCATGTGATACCAAATTTATTCGAGGTATGTAAACCTTTTTCCCGTCTTGATTTCTCGAAACCACGATTGCACGGTTAACATTTTTTCGTACCTCTTCAACAATTAATCTTATACCATTATACAATCCAAATAACATAATCAGTACACTTTTTTTCAAAACTATTTTTTGAATTGGTTTGGGATCCCCGGACATCTGGATATTTGATTTCATTCAAAAATTCAAATGTTATCCAATAAGCATCAACCAACACCTACATTGGCATCTGCTTGCCATTAAGAATCATAACTCAATTACCCCTTTTTCATCACTGAGAATGAGGAATAAGACAAACTCATTTATCATTTCAACAACTTTGAAAGTGGGTGCTAATGGTGCCTAATCCTAAAAAAGGAATATTTTTTCATATTCTCCAATAACTTCAGATAAGTGAATTCCAGTACTATACTCTTGGGAGGATAACTTATGTCAAGAATCAAGAATCCAGTCAGATTTTTAACGTTAGCAATTCCACCAATCACTTGACCAAGCTTTCCATCTCCAATTTTGATTATCTAATCAGAAAAAGCTTGTGTATCCCTATCTAGGTAAGAGGACATAGATGAATGCAATATCTTATTCTTGCTCAACGTAAAAACTTTACAATACAACATCTATTTTGGGGAAATCACTGTAGCACCTATAATTTTCTATCTCGAAGCTTTGGTAAAATTGGAAGGAAGTGGCAAAAATCACTTCCGAGTATTATTATTTTTCATCTGAATGGTTCATTTCTAGAGTTGTTATTGTAGAACCTCAATATCTCTCTCATTGTGTGATCCAATACCTCAAAAACAAATCTATTCATCACGCATGCTTCATCTCATATGATTCCACTTGCTTGTTAGATTAATTCTGCTTTTGGACCCCCCTTGTTTGATAGCACACATTGAGCACTCAGTTAAAGCCGGAGAGATTGAGAATCTCGAGTGTGCTATCCTTCCACCATGCAAAAGTAATGCTGCAATGTCACTGGATGCAACATTCAAAACAGCCTTACATATCATTCGTTCTTGAAAAGTAGACATTGGTTTCTATATAAATGTTTTCCCAAGTCTCCCGTAACCATATAAAAAAAGAAACCTCCTCTTTTAGATATTAGATTTCGATTATCACATCAGATATCTTTCTTTGATCTTCATTCATCGTAGATAAATATCCTCTAAAATCAAATGACAATTTTTCTTTGTCATAGTTCAAGTTCTAAATCAAGAAATTATTTTGAAATCTATTAAGAAGACTATCATCTGGAAATGACATAACACTGAACTCCTTTAAAAATATATAATTTTGATATTATTTTTAAACTTTTCCTTTACTTTATAATAAGGTAATAAGGTATGATGTGTAGGATAAATGATTTTACGGTGTGCCTTTTTTCTAATTTGAAAAGTTTTGTGGGACGCCTTTCTTTGTATTTGAAAAATTTAATGGGACGGATGTAGTATAATTTTCTTCAAATATCTAAGGTTATTTATTTATATTAGGCTTCCCCAAAAACAATTTACTTAAGTAGTCAACATTGCGTATGCATTTTTTTCAAAAAATATCTTCAATAATTCTAAAATTATTATCGTTGGTTTAACGCATTGAAAGTCTTATTTCAATCTATGAATTTCGTTTTAAACATATTAATGATTCTCGACAAATTCTATGGTGGACTTAAGGTGTACCATAGACGTACATATGAGCAAAATAAGTATTTCTTTATTACTAAAATAAGCATTTGTTTTTATAAATAAAAAAATTAAAAAAATATATTTTATGTGAGAAGGTCCACAAAAATGATACGCACTCAAGGTGCACCAAAGAAATACTCACGATTCTCTCTCTATTAAACAATATGATTAAGTGTCCACTTTGGATATTACTCCCTCCGTCCCCATAGATCTTCACAATAGCCCTTTTTCTTTGTCCACAATAGATCTTCTCATTTCATTTTTTAACAATTAAAATACCACAACTATAATAGTCTTTCTCCTTTTTAACCTTTTCAATTTGTTCTAACTTAAATGTATTATTATTATTATTATTATTATTCAATGGAAATATTAATTTACATAAAAATAAATTAAACATATATTATCAGTAGAAAGAACTATGATGTTTTTTTACATTGTACTCATTATAATTAATCAAAATACATTAGAAAAAAATTTAAAAATTACTCATCCTAATTATCTTCTTATTTTTCTACTTCGTAATTATATTCTAGTCGCCGTATAAGGTACTCCGTATATATTAGGCATATTAATTAGAATTGGATCTTTCTATATTTTAATATAAAAGTGTCAAGTCATTAAACTCTTCAAAGGTGGCGGATGACTCATAAAAAACTTGCCAAGTAGACCCGCCACATGTCGACATTCTGTGAGCCCGAGTCTCAAATAATATATATAAAGGATTGTGAGATTCTTGTTGTTTATTCACCCATTAAATTAATTTGTTCAATTTAATTTTATGATAGTTAAAATAAATGTTAAACAGTACTACACTAATAATTATAATTTTTTTTAGAAAAAATATTTTTCATCAGATATTTTTTTAAATTGAACAAGAAAAAAACAATCCATATTTTGGAATAGATACAATATGAAAAGTAGAATATTATTTTTAAGACGGATGGAGTAATTTAAAGATATAGAGCAGAAATCTCTTTTTAATATGGTGTAGAGTATTATATTTTTACTTTAATTAACAGACCTCTGTTGTCTTGAAAAAAAGTCATGCTAGGTATACCCTATTTGTACATTAGGCAAACATAAACATTAAATATATATGATCACAAATACTAAATGTATGTGTTTGGCTGGTGTACAAATGAGGTACACAATTTTGGTGTACATCTAGCTAGCTTTATTGAAAATATAGACCTCTTTTATTTGGTAGAAGAGGCGTGCTAGGTATACCCGTGATGGTGTACACCAAATTTACACTAGGCTTCTCATACAGAGACATAGACACATACAAACACCAACTGTATGACGGAAGAAGTAAAAAGTATACTGATTGCATATACTCTAATCACTTACAACCAAATATAATCTAGATTTATACTTTCTTTATTTTAAAATTTACCTTTTTTTGTGCGTTCCAAAATAAAATTTGTATTTATTTTTTTTCAAAATTGAAATCCCAAGCAAATTCAAATATTATACCTTTTAAATGTTTTTTCATGAAATCCGTGACAATATTTTTTGTGAATGTTATTAACAATATTACAAGTTAGTTTGTTTTCATAATATTTTCAATCTAATGACGTGTCAATGCCTCCTCCTCAGTTGTAATTCGAATTTGGGTGAACTTTTCCATGAATTCTAGAGAATAGACTTTGTACGGCTCAAGTTAGGGAAAAGATTCCATTCGTGATAAAATTAAAATTTGAATTAATTTGGGGAAAAGACTAAAATAGAACTAAAACATTGAAAATATATCAAAATAGGAGTTTCATTTTTTATTTCCAAAATAGGAGTTAAAATGCATTTACATCACCAATCGTGGCTATTTACATTACGTAAAATACACATGCACAGTGTAACATTACCACGGTGCAAACTTCTATTTAAGAAATAAAAATACAAACTCCTATTTTGGTATTTTTTATATGTTTTAGTGCTATTTAGAGTGATTTGTTACTCCCTCCGTCTCAAAATATTTGCAACATTAGTTTTTTTAGCAGTCGCGGGAACTTTTGTTTATTTCTATGTTTTCATTAGTTATTTGATAAAATAAAATATTCTTGACACTTCTTATTTCGAAAAACTTTTCATGTAATTTTTTGATATGTAAATTTTATTTTTGTATTTTTATACCAATATGTAAATACAATGAATTGAAAAAACTTGATATTTTGCCACGGGAATTCAAGTGTGGCAAATATTTAGAGATAGAGGGAGTATTAATTTGAATGTGGCCGTCACATTCGTTATTATGTCATTTGTTTTTTATGGATATTATCTCATTTGTGGAGATCAAATTAAAGTACATTATAACACACACAACAATGTAACATGATCGAAAATAAATGATTGACACTTTGACAGTGTTTGTTCCCACGTACAAGAACACATATGAAGACGCTTCGATCTTTGTCATTCAATTTGCAAATGAAAAATTTTCAATTTCCATCTGTTTTTGTCCGATTTGAAACAATTTTTTTTTGATTTTTTCTATTTTTAAAGAAAGATCGAAAAGAACAAAAAACAACTTATAATATCTCTCTAAACAAATTTAATTTGGATATTTTTCGGTATTTTCACTTTTAAAGAAGTTATTTTTCTAAAATCAAATGGAGAGTTTGTTTAAAAATAACTTATAAATTGTTTTAAACATATACTTCACCCTTTTTGAAAAAGAAGTCTCTTTTTTATTTTTGGCAAATTTAAAAAGAGTACAACTTAAAGCCAGATTTCCAAAAATACTCTTAAGGTTTCGGTCGAACGAGTCAACAAGCAAAAAAGAAATTACATTACACATGAACAAAATGTCATTGCCAAAGATCAAGGTCACTTTATTGCCAAAAAAATTGAATGTCTTAGAGGAAGTTATGAAGTGAGAGAGGTAGAAGTTCGTTGTTGCTATAAAGGAAGCATTAAGCTCGATAAAGGTCATGCATTGGAAGAAACTCATTGCAAAGACTGCCTACAAGGATGTACGGTTCTTTTAAACAATTCTGATATTGATTGGTCTTATTTTAATTCTATCATTGACGATTGTAAAAGTCAATGATAGTACTTTCTCTTTATTACATCTTTATTTGATTCAATCTCAAAAATGACAATGAATTGTTGTTCCTTGAAAAAATGAGACCTCATCAATATTGTAAACGATCCACGCACAAGACAAACGAGAAAAGATTTTCAATAATCCCCAATTACAATAATGTCATCCTTGGTGAATTTTGTAATCCGATCTCCATTCACGTCATCAACTTAAATAAAACTGAGGATAAAGCAAAGACCTGATTACCAACCACTTCTGCATACAGTTTTTGCTTAAAATCATCTTCATTGGTGATCAGATCTTACCTGCTCCATGATTGAGTCTCCTTTGAAGTACTAGCATGTTCAAATTGTGATCCAGATGTTATTGTTCTATAAGCAATGTTCTGAAAACTAAACCAAATATTGACCTAGACGAGGGAGTTGGTCAAGAGCTAACTAGTTGAACTAAGGTCAACATGGGTCAACGGTCATTAGTAGCCCAGTCAATAATTTTACGAAGTAACATAAAAATATGTAAATGTGCTTCCAAAAAATGTAAATGACTACCATATTACGGAACATTTATGGTGCTTGCATTTCAAAAAATATGTTTGAAGCATACATTCAATTGGAAGATAATGTACATATGTATTGCAGTAACGTTCATACTCCATAGAGGATTAAACAAAATTTAAAATTCAAAAAAGTAATTGCACCATGTTTTCAAGTTTTTAAAAAATAAATGTGTATCTATTCACCAAAACCAACATCATCATTCCCATTTCTATTCATTCCACCGTCCATGTCAATTTCTTCAAGAATTATGTATGTGCTCATCATCGTCTTTGTTGTTTTCTTTATCACGTTCTACAACAATATACAAGGAAAAATTGATGTAAACAATTAAAATATACAAGTACATAATTGATGTAAATAATTCAAATCTAAGTTTGAAATGAAATAAAATATATGAATATACTCATTAAGAGGTTAAAATATACCAAGAACTCTAGAATCTAATGGCTTAGAATCTCTAGGTTCAATCTCTTCAAGCATCTCCTCCAATTCATTATAATCAAATTCTCCGATCCTTCTTGCTTTTACTCCACAATTCAAAACTTAATTTTGTCAATCGATTCATAACCAATTGGGGCATATAATCTCTTTGCATCTTTGAACCTTTGAGTTAAATAGCATTAAACAAACTGAAATTTGCAGTGAATAGGACTAAAACAACTAGAAGATATTGTTTGGCTAATATTGAATGTATATAAATATTCCAGTTTCTCTCACAACTAGAAAATATTGTTTGGCTAAGAATTCAAATAACCAACTCTTTCAAATATGGAGAATCACCACCAAACATTCTCCATCATTCATCTATTGCAAAAATATCACAAAGTATAATTAAAAGTTTAGATACTAAGTTTTAAAAATAAAGATGAATCAGTTATATATTTTTTACCCAGGTGTGAATCATGTGATGTCGTAATTGCAAAAGCACTTTCAAAAGATCCCAATGTCTCGTGAAATAATCTAATCTCATCTTATGTCTTTCTCTTATATATCTCCCACATTTTGAGTGTTAATGACATGCAAAAGTCTTTCCAAAACTGTAAGCTCTTTATTACAAACACTTGATGGATCATGTTGAAAAGCAGAGTTCAAATAGTATAAAGTGACATGAATATTTTTGATCAATGTATTATCCCCCCACCTCCAACGGCCGTTTTTCCCCCATCCATTCAAGAAAAATATTTTCAATAGTCCAGAGCTTAGATCGGGACCAAAGCCGGTCAGTTCCGGTACCACAGCCTCTCACTCACAATCGGTACCGATTCCCCCCTTCCCTATCCGATGGCCATCGGTGGTAATGGTGCTGGAACCTTCAGTTTTAGTTCAGAACCGACACCATGTCCAGACTAAGGGTCCGTTTGGGAAGGAGGGAAAATAACTTCTAGAAGCCATTTCCCCAATTTTCCTGTGTTTTGGAGCAAAGTGAGACAGGAAATAAGTTACAGTCAAAGGAAAATGAGCTCAATTATCCGAGAAAAAACTTCCTGATTTTTTTCCGGAAGTCAATTTCCCCTAGCGGCTCTCTCGATCTTCATCGGCAATTGCTTCACTATCTTTCGCCATACCCGTGCTCTTTCATTGACACCATCACTCCTCTCCATCGCTCCCACCATTAAAATCATTTAGGTTTTCATGGAGATATGTCCCCGCTGTTGCAGTGCTAATAATCTCATAGCAAGTTCAAATACTTCAGATTTAAAAATGTTCAAGTCACCACAAATTTCCATTTCCTCTGCCGCCTATTTACATTCTCCCTTGCCATTGTTTCTGGATTTGTGGATTTTCCCTATTGTAACTAGGGTTGTAAATGAACCGAATCGAATATTCATAAAAAATATTCATATTCGTTAAGATGGAGTGATATTCGAATTCAAATTCGAATTTGGTTCGAATATTTTTTAAGATTCGTATTCGGTTCGTTTAATATATTAAACATATTCGGTTCGTTTAAATATTCGATTCGTTTAAATATATTCGGTTCGTTTAAAAATATTCAGTTCATTTAAATTTGTATAATTAGATTTATATTCCGAATATATTTGTCAAACTCACGAATCGAATACCCTTGATTCATATTCGTATTCGATAAGGATTCGAATATTTATTCAGATTCGTATTCGTATTCGGATTTGAAAAAATCGAATACGAATCATGTAACACCCTAATCCGTCCAGGTCTGCAGCCCCTTTCGGACTAAAGTATTAACTTGGTAATCGTAAAATTTAAAACATTTCAAACACTTTTATTTATCACAATAATATTTTTCATATCATAAACAGTACAGAGTTTTCAATATTGCGGAAGCTTAACAAATTATAACCACAAACATAATTTATTTATATTCTTTAATTCAAAACCATCACATCCATTCCGACTATCTCGCCTCCGTCTGCCTCCAGGATCACGTCACAT
>OOIL02005040.1:149168-173971 GCA_900332095.2 Cuscuta campestris | reverse complement strand
TCAATAATCAATATACAATTTTCAACATTCATTATTCAATTATTCAACATGTATATTCATCATTCATATTCAACATTTTTATTCAACATACATCATACAATATTCATCATTTGTCATTCAACAATATCCTTAAACTATTCTTAGTCTAAGGCCAATCTATTTGATGTTTACCAACTCTTAAACGAATTCTAGTCTAACATAGTTAAACTATATTCAAGTTCAAGGTACTCTTATCTAACCCTTAAGCTAGGCCTAGTTTAAGATATAAATTTTCAAAGATAGGTTTTCAAAATCTTAAACTTACCTTCGATTAAGGTCATCCAAAAACCAAACAGCGGATCCGAAATGCTCACTGTCGGGTTGGGTGGTATCCCCAAACGAGTGCCTCAAGTTTGGTTTGTAGATCTCGTACGTACGTTTTAACCCAGGCCACCGAATACTCATGATTATACCCGCAAGGCCTATTTCTAAGCTATCTTAGAGGTCTTCTAGATAGTCTTAGAAACCAAAGTCAACCTAGGTATATCTTAGAGTTCTTCTAGATATCCTTACAATCCAAATCATTTCATAATCATCAACATATTCATTTCAATTCATAATTTAATCCTTGATAATCATTTTAATCAGTGGTTTCCTCAAGCCATAATCATCATAATAATCATTCATCATAGTCATCAATCAACATAACATTCGATAGCAAATAGCGGCCTAGCTTCGAGTGTTAACACCCGAACTTACCGTCATGCATCATATAACATTTTATTTGTCAAAAACATAATTTTTATTGTGGTAAATCATTTTTATAATGATCATAATCAATTGATATCAAAAACAAGAGTTTAGAGCTCAAAAATAGCATTTTCAAACAAATTTTCGGATCAGAACTTCGGGGGATCGATCCAGCCCTCTGGATCGATCCATGATATGAAAAATTACACCCAGGTGATCGATCCACCCATTTGGATCGATCCAGACAGCCTGGTTTTTGGTTACTATTCATCTTCTTCTTCGTTCGGGTCCAATTTCGAAAATACCGTTTTTAGTTATCGAATTTCAACTAAACTATATAGAGATGTTCTCCAAGGTTCATAGATCATTTTGGCATCATTAATTCATAGTTTTAACATCAATTTAATGGTTTATGATTCTTGGTTCTTTAAGCATATCAAACACAAAACTCAACCAAACGACCGTTTATGAACGTAGAAATGATCTATACGAACATTCTAGTCACTAGATATATCAACGGGCTTACCTCGAAGCTTGATGGAGGTTTTGACGATATTCCGGCGAAACTTCCGGCGAGGTTTGTGGCTAGCTCTGGCGACTTCACACCAAATTGACAGCACCACTACACTCCTTACACTCTTAGGAACACTTAGGAAGAATTTTGAAGATGAATGGTGAAGAAATGAGAAGAATTGAGTTTCTTATATAGCAAGAGGAAGAGGAAGAAGACATGGGAAGCTGAGTTGCTGCTGAGTAGGATTCCCATTTCACGATTCATTCGGCGATAAAGAGATTCAGCACGTTACTCCCTGATTGGGACTAATTTTGGTCCCAGTCGGGGTACACTTTTTGGTCCAACTTTCTTCAGATTGAAATCCGTTTGCACCGTTGCGATCGGACAGTTAAACTCTATCAAACGATATAATTTTTATATTTATTCGTTATACTTTTTCTGACATCATATTTTTGGGTGGTTGACTTTGACAGAGTCAAAATTGATTTGTTTGACCTTTACTCAAAAAGGTGCTCATATTCAATTCATATTATTTATTTCCATGATTTATTTCAATAAATCATTTCAAAGTTCACATTATAAACAATTTCTTCATTTATTCTTAAATTGGGTCTGTACTCAGGTTCCCAACCAAGATCACACAATAAGTCAACATGTTGGATTTATCTCTATGAGATTTATCCCAATTATGTTTATTGGATATCAATATATATTTTATTTTGGCCCAAAGCCCAACAATAATTTATTTTAATCAAAACATATTTTGTTTAATTGAATATTTAATTTAATAAATTTTAGGGTATATTTTGGGGCGTTACAAATCACCTTAAACGAATACGAATCACGAATCGAAAAAAAAATATTCGATTCATTTACAACCCTAATTGTAACCAAACACTAGAAAAATAGAAAATGAATTTTGGAAAGTGAAATTTGCACTAAATAGGACTAAAACATAATGACTTTTTTAATGTAGGACTTAAACTTTTTTATTCCCTAAATAAGACTTAATAATGACTTAGTGGAATTAATAATGTCTAGTAATGATGGATATTTAGTTGAATAATGGCTACTTGATAATGACCAAAGGTCCTACATTGGAAAAGTCATTATGTTTTAGTCCTATTTAGGTAAATTTCTCTTTTGGAAAATGCATCATTTTCTAGAAACCATTTTACTCATTTTCCCCTTTCCTAACGAGTCGTAAGTCCACGTAGGAAGACAATACCCATTAAAAGAAAAAGTAAATTTTTGAAATGGTTCTCTATAATAAGATGTTTTCTCAATTCAGTCTTCAATAAGTTTAAATTACCTACATGGTCTTCTACAATTGATATTTAATCCCTACATAGTCCTTCGTAAATATTATTACGTACTCAAGTAATGATTAATTGGGGAGTATTTTGATATTCTTTATCAGCTAAATTTAAAATAAGTTCTTAAAATGGTCATTTTTAATGAAGTACTTTCCAAATTAGTTTTTTCTAATTAAAGATGTATATTTGATTCAAATTTTAATTTTTTAATAGGTTTTTAATAATTCATGAATTATGTATGATCAATGTATTCTTTTAATTTAACATTTAATTGTATATAAATGTCCATTTCAGAATATACTTTAAATTTAGATCAAAATATTATTTAATTAATCGTCATTCGAATAACATTAATTGCAAAGGACTATATAAGAAATAAATATTAATTATAATAAATTATGTAAATAATTAAAATTTATTGAGGATTGAATTGTAAAAATATTTTGAAAAAAGTAAAACAAATGGTAAAGACTGGTTATCCGTTTATCACAAAAAAATGACCGACAGATAGCTCCTGAGTCCTGACCCAGGCTGCGCCGTTCGACCGCACCAGCCAGTTCTTCCGATTGCCCGTTGCCGTGGCACCCTCCTCCGCCCCGGCCACACTCGTCCTACCGCCGTGCCCAGGTGTACTCGCATTCAACCGGTTAATCCACTCTCTAAGGTAATTTTCTTCGCTTATCAGTTGATTCTAGGTAACACGGCGATGACCTAATTGAGTACCGTGATGATTATAGGGAATTGAAAACACCATGTGGATTTACATAATTCAAATTAATTGAGTTTGGTGATGATTCTAGGACAAGGGGTTGCCAATTAATCTATATTCGGGGCTAACTCAGGACAGTGACGATTCTAGCAAATGCTTTTTTGTTTAATCATTTGATTTTTTTAATTACTGGAGTTATGAATCCAAGGTACAATTTATGCAAACTGAACCAGTTGATCAACTTATTTGATAATTCATTTGAATATTTTGGTTGATATATAATTTTGTTTTCTGTTTTATTCCTTCTGGATATGTACATAAAATTATCTGGACTTGTGTAGTTATGTAGTATAATATTTGGTCTAGTTATTCTGAATTAGAGCTCAATGGAATGCACACAACAAACTTCTATTGCTTCTATAGGTTTTCCTTATGAAATTTAGAATTGAGAACGCTTCACCAGCTGCATTTTTCTATACTAGAGAGTAAAGACCATCGATTAACATGACCACAAATTTAGGTTTTTTTTTAGTAAGGGAAGTAGATGGACTGATCAGCTTGTTTGCAATTTATTTTTATTTTTAAAGTGTGGTAAAGATGGATATGTCTAAGTCTTTCATCCTCATTTGAGACTTTTGACAAGAATTCATCAAACAGAAAGACCAACTATATCTTGAAAAAATTTCTGATGTAGAATCTATGATTTTGAAAAATCAGTTTGAGAATTATATGTTGAATGTTTATTCAAATAGTAGATTTTTAACTTTACTTTTATAGAGTATCAATAATTAATTCGCAACTAAAGGGTCCCGAGACCCCATGGTTCGAGATTGTCGAATCCGCCTCTGGACCTACACATCGTGGCTTCAGGGGTGTCTCCATACCCGAGTTGCATTTCTGCCCCTGCCACTGGCTACACATAAAAATATATTGATGCATAAGTTTACTGTTAACATTACTAGGATTATTTGAAAATTTTCAGATGTTTTTTTTTCTGCAGTACAACTTCCTTTGATGTATTAGGGATTCTTTGGAATGAAACAGATGGTTTTGCAATTGGTTAATAACCATTTGGAAATTCGTAACTTTGCATTTTTTTTAGGTTACAAAATTATAGAGTTGGAAGATCAATTCCATAATTCACTGGTTTTGCTTTATGGTTTTGAGTTCTATAATCTCTGAATGAATTTACAAATGTTAGCTCCGGTATGAAACTATGATGAATCTCTCACTATCCCCCATTTAATCCAGTTAAATGAGGTTGGTCGGTTTACAAAACGTTGGCCACCATTATGGTTGATTTTATAATTTTGTAAGAAATTTCAAAACTGTAAAATTAAAAGAGATGAAATGAAAGTCTCAAAAAGAAAATTAAAAATTAATGTCAATAACCCCAAGTTTGGCCTATCCTATACTAATATCCGAAGTTCTGAATCTTCCATTAATAAGTTTGTTGCATATGAATGCTAATGATCCCCATCTCTTGGGCAATGCGTTCTTAGACGAGATTGTTCTGATCTTTCTACTCGTTGCCATCCCCTTTCTCATATTCCAGAATCTTTTGTAAAACTCACTACGGGGAAAGTAGAGACCATTAGCATCAAACTGTCACAAACTTGGGATTTTATTAAAATTTTGAATTTTGGGATTATGAGTGTAACAGGGGCCAAACTTATGGTTATTTGCATCAAATTTTCAGTAAGGCCTAATTTTGACTCCTTGGAATCTTAGATTGGAAGGAGAATATTTTTATTGCAGATTCCTATGTAAGTAACATAATTTTTCTTCACCCTTGCATTAGAGATTCAGATGTCTAATGATGTGGAAAAATCAAAAGGCGAAAATACTACAGAGTCTCTTCAAGCTCCTCCTCCTCCTCCTCTGCCCCATGATGTCCAGTCCACATGGTATAATAACTTATTTCAGCAAGCATCCGTTTATGGCGTAGCAGCAGGCTATTGCATTTCAGCATCTTTGTTGTCCATCATTAACAAGTGGGCCATAATGAAATTCCCTTACCCGGGTGCCCTAACAGCGCTTCAGTACTTCACAAGTGCAGCCGGAGTCCTCATTTGTGGGCGGCTCAAATTGATAGAACGCGACAATCTTGAGCTTGTCACCTTGTGGAGATTCCTACCTGCAGCAATAATTTTTTACCTTTCTCTTTTCACAAACAGTGAGCTTCTCCTACATGCCAATGTTGACACTTTTATTGTCTTCAGATCAGCAGTCCCCATCTTTGTGGCAATAGGGGAGACCTTATATCTCCACCAGCCTTGGCCAACACTAAAGACGTTTTTGTCCCTAGGTACCATCTTTGCAGGAAGTGTGGTTTATGTCATGACAGATTATCAGATCACCCTAACTGCTTATGGTTGGGCATTGGCTTACTTGTTGAGCATGTCTGTTGACTTTGTCTACATCAAACACGTCGTTATGACTATTGGATTGAACACGTGGGGCCTAGTGTTGTATAACAACCTTGAGGCGCTTTTGCTTTTTCCGATCGAGCTTCTCATAATGGGGGAGCTGAAGAAGATCGAGCATGAGATCAGGGACGAGTCAGATTGGTACGGTCTTCAAGTGGTCTTGCCCGTGGCTCTCTCGTGCCTGTTTGGTTTGTCCATTTCTTTCTTCGGGTTTTCTTGTCGCAAGGCAATCTCAGCGACCGGATTCACAGTGCTTGGCATAGTTAACAAGCTCTTGACCGTCGTTATAAATCTTGTCATATGGGACAAACACTCATCCTTTGTTGGGACCGTGGGGCTGCTGATATGCATGTTTGGTGGCATCATGTACCAACGGTCAACAACAACCAATAAACCCAAGGAAGCGGGAGACTCGGGCCCACAAGCGGGGGACGAGGAACAACAAAAGCTGCTCGAAATGCAGGACAACAGAAATGGAACCCAAGCTGCAGAATCCCAAGGAGGAAAGTAGCAAGTTTTTGGAGATGAACACAAATGTCATTCTTTTTGAAATTTTGTGTTATAATGATTCGTCTGCCAACTGCCATTGATTCAGGCGCATTTGTACAGTCTCAGTTTGAGAGAGCAACATGATTCCTTCTGCACGTTTTTAGTTGTCTTCTTGAAGTGTTAATGATATGTATGGTGATCAAATCTGTGTAAAATGTGATTTTGCACTTGAAATACTACACATTATATGGGTGTTTGGTAACTGGTTGGAAGGATTTTTTTGGTGAAATAAAATGGTTGGTAAAGAGTTAAGCTTAAGGGAAATTTACTTATATAGTACTAAAACATATTGAGTTATGTTTTAATTTTTCAGTGTAATACCATTGTTCAATGTTCATTGGACATTGTTCAAGTAAATATTTACCAAATATTTACCGTCACTGGACATTGCTCAAGTACTATTTAAGAAATAAAAAGTTTTAGGTATTACATTGAAAAGAGACATGTTTTGTTACTATTTAGTGCAAATTTCACTGAACTAAAAGAAGTCTTTCACTTTTGGCTGAATAGTTATTAGAAGTGTATAAGTGTTGGGTAAGAGCATCTCTTATCATGTATAATACCCCGGAGCTAGTCATTCTAATTATTATTTTAATTCTGTTTGAGTCTTATTTTCTCACAAAGCCCACATTAGGAATTTAATAAAATACTTAAATAGCCATAAGGAAATTACTAATAAACCAGGTAATACAAACCCCTCATAGAAATAACTAAAGGCTGTCAAATAGGGCCTATAAGTATTCAGTCCCTTGTTCATTCTCTCCCAACGTTTTCATTTGTGGGAAATTGTCAAAGTGAAACAATCAAATCACTTCCTCTCCCATTAATTGGAACAACAGATGCGACCGGTCTGTTATTCGATCAACCACGGCTCGTGAGCCGGTGTCCATGTGCATAATTCTCCTTCTTTGAACCAAAGATCTGCACAAAAAGGAAGAGAGATGGTGCATTACAGCTTATTTCACAGTGTAGAAGCAGCTTGTTTTTAGTAAAAGGTTTGTAAACAAAGAGAACAATCCTAAGCCAATGACAACAACAACAACAACAATCTAATAAGCAATCTTATTCTTTATCCTTACTTGGAAGTAGAGAGACTCTTTACAAGAGGCTCCCGGCTCAACACAAAAACACAGACAAAGTAAACATAACACTAGACCCAAAGCACAAAAACAAAACAAAACAAAACACACATGCACAAGCTACAAACATAGGCAACAAGGGGAAAAAACCCAAACGTCTATCCAACTACTTTAAAGACACGCCTATCTAAAGTCATATCCTATTTAAGGTACTGAAGTCGTAAGTTATGTCGGGTCAACCTCTTCCTAGGTCTATATCTACCCTTCCTCACGCCCACTACCTAAGCCAAGTAGCAGAATAAAAACTAGAGAAGATATATGCAAACTTCATTGAGCCAGTTAACCATAAGAACAACAAATCCAGTAAAATCGCACAAAAAAGTAGGGTCCATCCAGCCAGTTAACTCAAAAAAGGTTTCCTTTATAACACATAAAGCAAAACTCGGGATAAAAGGCATACCGATTTCGCGCTCGCCATTCTCAGGGCTATCACTTCCATGTATCACATTCCTGCACTCATACAAAAATCTTGGGTTCAATAACTAAACCTCTTGATCCTACCTCCAATATTGGAAAGGAAAAAAGACCTAGCTGACCTCCCAGTTTGAAGAGAAAAGTCGCCTCTGATGGTACCAGGTAGAGCATCAAGAGGATTAGTAGCTCCTATTAACTTTCGGGCTGATGCAACGACACCGATTCCCTCCCAAGCCTAAACATGATCAAGAAGGTTTGAGGCTTCTTTAAACAGCTCAATAAAGCTTAGAAGGACTGCTCATATACTTACAATCAGATTTGGAGGTTATTTTATAAACGGGCAAACAAAAAAAGAAGAACTTTACCATACACACAACAGGACCAGATGTAATGTATTTGATCAGCTTAGGAAAGAAAGGTTTGGACTTTAGATCCTTGTAATGCTCCTGTTACCATTAAAAACACTTCAATACAAACAGCCTAAACTCTTGAAGGCGTATAATACATGTGGATATACTGGGCTAACTGTAAATGAATAATGAGTCAAATGAGCATTCTTTAAAGGGAAAATGATCAGAACAGAACAACATAAACACATAAAAGACGGGAAATGAACATTCTTTTGGAGAACAATGAACAATCTTCAAAAAGATCATAAAAATGACACAAGAACATGATAATGCACAACACAAAACAGCCCAATATTCATTAATTAGCTAAAGTTAAAAGCTTGAGGAAGACAAACCTCTGCTAACTCATTGGGGCATTGGAAGAGCTTTAGCCCTATTAGCTTAAACCCCTTTCTCTCAAACCTAGAAATTATCTCTCCAACCTATCATAAACAATGGAGCAGGGATAATTACTTTATACTATACAATCGAATTACTGCAAATCAAGAAAGAAAAATTAAAAAGATTATATGAAATCTCACAAGGCCCCTCTGAACACCATCCGGCTTGATCATTATATAAGTCTGCTGCGTCTCTTCCTGCACACAAAATCAAGAAAAACAAATGAGTCCCATTCCACTCTGGGTCATCCACAAATTCGATTAGCACAGTAAATCACCATGGAAGCAACCAATTGAGGAAGAAAGATTTGATCTTTGCTTTGGGCACGGAGGCGGCGACATGGGGAATAAGAGAAAAGACGGTGGACTGGGTTCAATGTTGCTTGGTGGTTGGCGGCGGCGCGTACGGATAAATTCCGGGAGCCGGCGGGGAGGTAGGTTAAGTGAGATGTTTTCTTCGCCGGTGAGTGAGAAGCAGAGAGTGCGGAAGAAACGCAAGGAAAGGCAGAAGATTTTACAGTCGTTAGACCCTCCATTCTATCCCTCGCTCTGCCGGTTCTTGGTTTTCCAGGGGTCAAGTTATTACAGTGTGCATTCTAATTTCTAAATGAAATATTTGCATTAAATAGCACTAAACTTAATTTATTTTTCTAAATAATATTTAAACGGTTTTATTTCCTAAATAATAATTAATAATGTTCAGTGATGGCGAACATTACTTGAATAATGATATAGTTCGTGTCCCCAGAAGTAGAGATAATAGAGGCAAAGGTTGCAGCAGGAGAGACGTAGTCTTTGAACTATCTCTGTTCTCTGTACGTTGTTCAACTCATATTCATTTCAAATGAGTGTAACTATGTTACCTATGTGAAGTGTAACATAGTTTGTGAAGTGTAACATAGTGAAACGAATAGTTACACTCATTCGACTGATTTTTGGTCCCTTTCGTCCAATGGTTAGGACATCGTCTTTTCATGTCGAAGACACGGGTTCGATTCCCGTATTTAGGGAAAATCATTATGTTTTATTGCTATTTAAGTAAATTTTCCTTTGTAAATGGTCTCAATCACCCTTGGCATGAAGCACGCGTGTAGACCTCCACCCGTCCCGAACCAGTAGCGGCTGAATGGGCCTTGTTTCAGAATAACGTTTTCAATTAGCATTAGATAATAATACTCCGTAATCATTTTCATCCAAGAAATAAGTATAGCATTACTATTTGAGAACTTAAAAATTCTTTCTCTCCGTTCGAAAATGTTCTTCTCGCGCTCTATTCACACAGTCAAATTTCATTTACGTTGTTTTATTATTTTCACTACTCATTTCATAATATAATATATTTAGGTTACCTCTTGTTATGTAGAAATTTAAACTTACTTTTTAAATACATAAATTTTGTTTTTAATTTACATCCACAATCAACTAAATTAGATTCAAAATAAAATGAGTCAAGCTTATAACGTGTAATGAGAAGAATATTTTCGGACGGAATAAGTACCAATTTTGTAAATATCAAGTATGTACAAGTAATAAGCACACCATTTTTCCTCCATAGGAGAGACATAGGTATCAAGAGTGGATGAGTCATAGTTTCACAAAAATATATAGCAATGTTAATACATTAAGAAAAGATTTTGTTACTCGTTGGCTTGTAAACATGGAAAAAGATAGAGTTGCATAATTAAAAACTTCTAACACGTTGGACAGTTTTTCGACATTAATAAATTCAATCATATCGATCACATGAGAAAGTTCAAACTTAAGAAAGGAAGCAAGCCCATCTTTTTATCTGAAAAGTTATACAATCAACTTATACGTAGTGTTCCACAATATCGTAATGTCTTTGGAAAATGTTATCGGTTTTCTATTCCTAGAACGACAGTAATCTTTCAATGCATGTGAGGGCAGAGAATGGAGATAAGAGTGGTGTTTAGGGTAGGAATGGGAGAGTACATATAGGAAAGAAAATTAACCCCNATAGAGACGTTTTGGCAACGCCCTCCACCCAACGTTTAAATAAAAAAATAAACGATTTGAAACCTGATCGATATTGGCCGGTTCCTTCCTAACCCCGCATCGCTATCGGTACAACTGTGCGCAGTCACGATACCAGTTCCTCACCCCACCTGGCTAGTACTTAGCCGGTTTTGATTCTGGGACTGGTTCAAAAGTGGAATCGTATGCAAGCCTACACACGTTATCCAATGAGTTACAGAGTACTCAGAAATTTTCTTGATTATAACTTGAAAGGGGAGCATACATATAATATCACACCAACATAAATTAAATTATTAATATTTTAATAAAATTCAAATACTCTCTAATATCCTAAATTATTTTTAATAGTGTGCTTTTCATTATTTCCGTGAAATATCAAAAAGAAATTAACATGAATTATGAAAAGTACTCTATAAAAAATAATTTAGGATAAAAAGGCAAGTATTTGAATATTACTATCTCCATCCCAGAGTACTTCTCCATTTTAATCTTTTTTCAGTCAATCATTTTCAATCTTTGACCTATAATTAAATAAAATATATATTGTATATTAATTAGATAAAATAATATTTTGAAAATATTTTATTTAATAACTCTAACAAAACTAAGTTTGTATCAAAGTCTAATACAAATTTTATTTAATTTGGAGTCAAAGTTTACCAATTTTGACTAAAAAAAAAGTCAAAAATGAACATATACTCTGAGATAGAAGGAATATTTCAAACAAAGAAAAATATTTTGGATTACATATCTTTGCTAAAAAGAGAAAAAGAACAAATGAAAAACCTATTTTAAAATGGATACAAAAGAAAAATAGAATACTTGTAAGGTGTGTGGAGTGTAATAATAAAAGACTATCTCAATAAATATATAAATAAAAATATAGAGAGTTCTATCTCCCTCCCCGGATTGGCATGCTTTGTAATGAAGCAAAGAGTAATTCATTGTTGTTAATATAAATCATTAAAAAAATATTTAAAACATTAAATGGAAAACAATATTCTCAACAATGTCTCACGTGTGGGTGTTGTTACAACTTGGAGAAAAGAGAATAATATAAGGGGGAAAATATCTTATTTGACCACGAGAGGTATTTACTATTTAGCGCGATTGATCATGCGAAAATAAAATGGGACTGAGGGAATACAACCTAAACTAGGACTCAATTATATTAATTATGGAGTATTAATAAGTGGAGTGATTAGTAAGAAAGTGTTTAAAAAAATAGAGGGGGAGGGGGAACAAAAAAAAGTAGTATTGGGTGTTTATTATCTCCAAAGTTTTCTTCTAAAAAAGCCTCTCCTCTGCACACTTTTGAGCTCTTTCCCTGAAATGTTATCCACAAAGAATAATTAATAAATGCGCCATGTCCTACGGAAGGCTGTTTGGCACCAGCTATGGCGTTTAGCTTCAGCGTTTTGAAAACGCTATCCAATGATGGCTTTTGGTGTCAACATTTTATGATTTAATCTGAACCCGTCAAAAAGATTGTTCTAAATGCTAACCAGAAACGTTGTTCCAAATGAACCAGGAACTGCTATTGATCAATATGCATTAATTTGCAGTTAAGAATGAAATGCTTGCATTTTCCAATGTGAAACCAAACACAAGACAACAGCTTTTGCTATTTTCCCCCCTTCCCGTAGCATTTTCAGCAATCCAAACATGCCCTACGGTTCTCAATCAAGAACCTCCTGAAAGAAAGACTGACCTGTAAGTCTTCCAGCCAGGTACAGTGCTTCTTCAGCAATGGGTCTCCACTGCTCAGCAACTGAATAGTTAATCCCAAGTCCAACACTGAGCCCTCTCAGTAGATGCACGGTGCGAAGAACCGAAAACAGTTCCTCCGGAAAAGCCTACAACCAGGTGAGAATAAATTTCAACCATAACACATTAAAATGCCCAAATTGCCCTCGTCTTTTAAGAGCGTACCGAAACAGCAATCTTTTTAATTGAAGATCCTTCTGCGAAAGGTTGAAGCATTGTCACGCCAGGGGGTAGTTTAGTATCAAACATAGTCTGTGCCAGCCTAAGCAATTCTTTTTGTTCATCCTCACATTGGCTCAAAGTGTCTATCCCAAGCTCTCTACCATACAGATATAAATAAACTTAGTATTCATGAGGATATACGATTTGCACTGCCATTTCTCCATTTCTGCAGTACTGGTACACAATGCAAGCTAGGCGCATCCGAGTATAAGAATGGAAGAAGTTTGTTTGGTTCAATGCTTCAGTTAATATCTTTCCTATACCTGTAACTGTGCCCTGCCTTTTCTTGGTCATTATCAGCAATAGCAAGAACCAAGTTAGCATATCCTAGTCTCAAATTCTCCGGAAGGTTCTTCACTTGCCCATAGTCGAGCAATGCAACCTGAGGGAAACGACTTACTGGTAAATGTAATGCTGAACCAAACTGATACATTATTTGGAAATGAGCACATGAAACAGATTCATGAAATAGGGGAAAAGTTTGGAGATTCCCGTGAATGAAAAAACTCGCTTGCCTGTGAACCTTTACAGATGAGAATATTTCCAGGATGGGGATCTGCATGAAAGAAACCACTCCTTAGTATCATTTCCCCATATGCAAGTGATAAACTGTTAAGGATATTCCTGCATAAAAAAATTAACTTTAAATTAAAAGATAAACATATAAAAGCCCAAATGCCCATTCCAATTCTTTTGAACAGAGGTGTCAAACCAAAGAAATATGCTTGGAGTATGGTCATCTGTTTTCTTTGGGATGCTCACAAGTAACAAGGTATATTTTTATGGCCATCGAGATAATATGTATGAACAGAGTTATTAGTGTTCAAAAAAAGCTGCATTCAGATTTTACCCAAAATGAACTCATATGTGTGACTTTGGATTGCAATAAAAGGACTACAATGTTTTCCCTTTTGGTACACATATATAGATGTCCACTTCAAAAAAATACATGCCAACCAAAGCAGGGATCCATAAATAAATAAAATGGAAAGAGAGGCCATGGCCCTTGTCTGTTTTAAAGAATAACACTGCATCATCTCAGAGATTGAAAATATATATCACATCAGAAAGGGTTATATTTAAGGGTAAACCGGCAAGCTATGAGAGGGGGGAGGGGGGTATAAAAGAGAAAATAATGTTAGGCGTATTAAAGAGGTCCCTAACCTGTGATAGAAGTTCAAGGAATAACTGAATACATTTAATGCAAATATGCAGCTACAACTAAGATGAAAAGCAAGCACAGACATGGATATCTAGGCGCTTACTGCTTTGCGGCTACCGCCAACTTGCCACTAGGATTTATGCCTCTCTTTGCCATTTCATCCCCAATCTTAAGAATAGGTATTCCATCTATATACTCCATCGCTAGAACCCTCCTATTAACATCGAGAAAAATGATTAGTGGGCTGGGTAACGCCATAATGTCGTACATTGCACATATGTGCATGGATGTGTGTGAAAGAATCAATTAATGATAGAATAAACACACTGCAGAGGAGAAGAGAACTTGTGTACAATATGACCGGATAAGTGAATATAGTGAAATAGTAGGCTTTTCAAAAGAATCACATCAAAGTTCAAATTCCATGCTGATTGCTAGTTTAATATGATACTTTTCAACAATCAAATAATTGCATATGCTTCTTAATTGGCCCTTAAGATGTTCATGTACTATCTCTGACTATTTATGTGGGTTTCCAAGTGCATACACATTTTGGACTCTTGTATGCAAGCCAATAACAATTTTGGGTTGTGTTGCAAGTTTGAGTTCAAAATCACAAATTTCATCTAAAGCAAATATGTTTCAACAGAACATACCTGCTGACCATACTTTGTATCACCCGTGGCACTTGTACGGGGGACTTCTTGTTATTCTCGCATAGAAAATGTCGAATTCTTTGCATAGCATCAGCCTCCCTCGTGAAGTCAAATTCATAACTAATCTTGAAGAGCACAAGCAAAAGAAACTTCATTTCAAAAAGTACTATTTTCATTGCACTAAAAAATAATAAGGTGATCATATACTGTGCTTCTTTAAATAAAAATGGTGATTATACAATGATCGATTTCGAGACTTGCTGACCTGTTTCTCCATTTCCTTGGTCACGGAGAACAAATCAAACTTGATATCTGTCTTCTGCATGTACAGTGCAAAGGCTTGCAGATTACGAATATCAGTCATCATTAGTTCTTGAACTCCTGGATGTTGGACCTACAGTTACAACTACAGTTAACAACCTATTTACATATGTTTTGCAGAACAATTTTTCGTCTAACCTTGACAACGATATCATTCTTGTCGCCTCTAAGCCTTGCACGGTGAACCTGATCATTACAAACAGATCCAAGGGTTTAGCAGCAAAAAAGTAAGACCTTAAAGAAGCTGGTTTTTAAAATGATACTCCCTATCTCCTATCCATTTAAAATCACACATAGGTATTCCAATACCCTAGCATCAGACATTCAAAGAGGAAATAAAGACTACTCCGTATATTCAATAGCAGCAGCGCCTCTGAATTGCAGATGAAGATGTAGAAAAAAAACACAATAAGGAAACAACCTGTGCAATGGAAGCAGACCCTAGTGGGAGCACATCAAATCTTTCAAACAGGTCATCAACACTTTGACCCAACTCCTTCTCCAACACTACTTTGATCACGCCGTATGGTGTAGCAGGGGCTTGATCACATAGGGTAACTAGCTTCTTGACCCATGGAGCCGGAGCCAAATCTGGCTTCCCAATGATTTGAGCAATCTAATACCAGCAGAAACTAACATTCAATCTCACCGGGGAAGATACACATCGATTCCAAGGAAAAACTAACCCTAATATAACCATACATCTAATTCAACAGAGAAAATTGATATATTTATGAGCTTAACCTTTTCCATCAAATATACTGCTTTTGGAGTTGCCCTCATTATAAAATTAAACCAAACCTTCCAACAAGAGAAAAAAATACTACCTTCAGGAAAAATCCACCAAGTTCAGAGCACATATTATATATCTTCTCTGCAGCAAGCTCATGTTGTTTCTCCCACAGAGCCTCCTGCTTCTTTAAATCCTTCTCAAAGCTCACCCTCACTTGAAATGCCTATCCACAACAAAAATAAAAGGACAAATTATGTACTCCGTTTTAAAAAGCCTATACTGCGTGTATATATAAAAGATCAAACTTTTATCTATCTCCGATCCCGGAGGTTTGATTTGCTTACTTTATACCCAGTATAGATTTCAGCAGTGCGAGCCCAGAATTGGAAAGAACGCTGCCATGGCCTCAGCTGAGCTGACAGCTTATCTTGAAAGTCCTTGAGATCGAAACGGACAGGCATGGCTATGCAATGGTAATACGATTATGTGCAATGGGTCTGTGGGAATTGGAAGTTCTGTGCATTTGATTCCCTCAGAGAGCCTCAATTACAAACAATTTACGAGTTACCGCTTGAGGAAGAAGATGATGAACTGGGCCCATATGAATGCTATGAATGATAATCTTTATGAGAGGAGATGCCTACGAGGTGTTTGACTATTTGAGGCTAGGATAACAATGGAGCACTATGGGATAGAATATGAGAGCGACAAGTCTTAAATTTGGAAAGAAATGAGAATGGGACATTGAGTGACTGAGTAAGGGCAGCTGGGCAAGACTGGGTACATTTTTGGGACCATACAGATCACGGACCAGTGCAAGTGTGCAATGTACTTCTATCCCCTCTTTGGCTTAGTTGGTTTGATAGAGATTTTTCAAATTACTATGTCAAGAGTTCGAAGCTTGGTATGAAGGGGGAAGAGAAGAGAGATGATAATGGAATCGATAAACTGCCTCTTTCACCATCAAACCTCTCTATAAAAATCTTTTGTCTGAAATTTTTTTTAAACAAGAATTACCTAGATAAGAATAAAAAATTATGAATAGTCGTAAATCTTTTAAAATCAAAATAGAAATTCTCACTGTCATTATTATACTGTCACACTTACTACATTGTCATACTGCAATTACCGCATTATCACTCCCATAACACCATTTGTCAATCTGTCATTGCCGACCACCAACGTGTCGTCGCTGATCACCAATATAGTTGACTGACTATACTTTATATTACACTATCATCACTTTTTCATCATATACCCTTGTATCACACTGTTATGATATTCATATTTTGATCTTAAACGAATTAGAAATTATCCTATATCATATATATCATATATATATATATATATATATATATATATATATATATATATATATATATCCTTTATATATATGAATGAGACTCCAAGCTCTAAGGAGATGACATGTGGCATTGCTAGAAGCTGACATGTGTCATTACTTATGTAGTTTTTTATGCAACCCAATTTATGAACTAAATAAAAAGAAAAGAAAATTATTTTTATATAGCCATTTCTAACACCTAATATGTCACATAATTTTTCATATGGAAAATATAAATTAAAAGTTTGCTAAAAAATACTCCGTATTTGATTAAATATAAATATCTTTTATATATATAAATGAGACTCCAAGCTCTAAGAAGATGACATATGGCATTGCTAGAAGCTGACATGTGGCATTACTTAGAGCTCACATGTGTCATTACTTATGTGGTTTTTTATGCGACCCAATTTATGAACTAAATAAAAAGAAAAGAAAATTATTTTTATATAGCCATTTCTAACATCTAAATGTCACATAATTTTTCATATGGAAAATATAAATTAAAAGTTTGGTAAGAAATATTTGATTAAATATAAATATGGGGAAAAAATTCCTTTTTACAATAATATTCTTTCTAAATTCTATATTTTTTCTCTTTATTTATAACAAATTTTAGAATAAAATATAAAATACTCTCTTCACCTATAAATAAATTTATAACTATTTATTATACCTTTACTTGAAATTAGTTTTTTGATTAAATTTATTTAAATATTGACACCTAATAAATAAATTGCTCTCTTCACCAATAAATAACTTTAATATTAATTTTGACAGCTTATAATCTATTATTCCACTCAATTAAAAATATAAAAAAAATGTGAAATCAATATCTTAGTATGAAATCTTTGAATAAATTTAAGTATGCAAATGAAACATTCGTTTTAATGATAATTTCCTTTTCCAATTCAAAACTTTTTACTCTCTTATTTTATATAAAAATTTTCAACCAATAGATAAGATGGTTTTTAACCTATAAATCAATTTGATACAAGTTTTTGTTTATGATATGTTAGAACGAAGTTAGTTTTGATTTGATTCATTGAAATATTGATGTAAAATTTAAAACACACAATATATTTGTAAATTTATATCAAAAGATATATAGAATAAGAGATGAGTAAACTATAATTATATTACAATAGAAAAAAATACTGTGCGTAATTTCATAGTTCGATTATATTGATTTTATGATTTGACTTTATTATATAAAATTTATAGTTTATAGTCCTTAGACTATTTATGATTTAAATTTAAAATTATAATATTCTTAGTCATCTCTTAAGAATTGTGATGTGATATTTTTAATTAAATTATAGTTAACAATTGATATAAAAAATGTGTTACCAAGACATACTATATTTAAACGAACATTCTTTATGATTTCAATATTATGAAACAAATTTAATTATGAAAAATAGATCATCACTTTCATGAGAATACATTTTTTAAAGTTTTATATTTTTTCACAACATTTATAATAAAACTATCAATGAATAAATGAGATTTCCTTCCTTTAAAATAGATACTTTCATAACCTCTAAAAAATCATATTTTTATGACACACTTAAATGAATTTAGTTTTTTATTTTATTTTTTATATATTGATATAAAATAAAATTTTAAAAAAATATATTTTGATCTCTGCATTAAACTACTACAAACGACTAGCCTATTTTCAAAATGATCAAATATTTAAATCAAATAAATTAAAAAAGGAGTAATTTTGTACTCAAATAAAAAGAAAAAACACAAAATAAACTATAAATATTTTTGTAAATTTCTACTCAAAATCATAAAATCACTAATATTTTTTCTATTAATTTCTTTAATTAATGCTAATGAATAGAATCATTGGATTTTTAATAATTGAGTAAATTCTATAATTGGTTCTTTATAACAGGGGGGTTTCCCTATTTAGTCCTCTATTATCAAATATTACCCAAGTGGTCCTTCTTTTATGAGTACCTTTCCACAAATAGTCCTTTTTTTGATCTTCTATCATGTTGGTGTTAATTTGAGGGCTAAAAGTTTAATTTCACAATGATAATATATCTTTTTTGTCATACACAATTCCAAAGGCTGTTCCGTTTGCGTCGTTTGTGAATTACAGTCGCTTTTTACGACAACTATAGTCTACAAATGTGATCTTTCGTCAGAATCCTAGCCCATAATCGTAGTCATTATTTTTGTGTTATCCGCTTAGCCAATATCAGAACACGTCACTAGACATAATGTTGACGTCAAATTATAGTTTTAGCCTTTAAATTAACACAAACACGGCAGAAGATAAAAAAAGGACCATTTGTGGAATGGTACCCTTAAAAAAGGACTACGAGGGTAATATTTGATAATAGAGGACTAAATATGGAAACCACCCTGTTATAAAGGACTAATTATGGAATTTACTCTTAATAATTTTTTATTTTTATTTTTTGAATTATAGGATTTTTAATCTAAGATTTTATTTTTTCACTTATGCTTGGAGAGAAGAATCATTTCGATATTTTTTAATCAATGTCACAGAGGCAAATCATGATGGTACGTGAGAGATGAATAATATTTATTTTGCTATTCAAAATTAAAAAAGTGACACAGGATAGAAAAATCATATTCTTTGAGTCATAACTAATGCAAGGAGAATAATAATAGAATCACCAATATATTTTTTAATTAAACTGTGGAAAGAAAAATAATATATTTTTAATCAATATGAGGAAGTAGAATAATATTAATGCGGGAAGATGAATTAATTTTATTCGATAATCTAAACTAATATGGGGAGAATCATTTTTTTGCCTATCAATGATGGTTGTATAATGGCTACGTCAAGATTGATGTTGATGCTTTAACAGTGTTGACTAATAGAGTGTTGAGGTTCATTTTATTGCTTGAAATTATCAAGGGGCTTTAATGGTAGAGGATATTTCAGACCTAAAGAAGTGGAGGTAATTTATGTAAATGATGCTTGAACCTTTATCAAGAACAAAGATGGGAGACATATCTTTGCGGAAATAGATTGCAACAATGTGATTGATGCTCTTAATAATTCCACCAATATTATGATTTAGTGAGTGAGAGTAAAGTCGGGTTGGAAGTATCAGTTTTAGATGTTTTTGGTAATCTTTTATAACATCACACAAAAATGTTATATACCTTAATTTTTCAAAATGTTCTAATTTAAATAAGTCTGACATGTTAACTTTCAAATATATATAGTATAATTTTCATTAGCAAAGATTATATTTCCTCTATCCCATAAAACTTTTCTCCTTTCTTTTTTCATCCGTCCCAAAAAAACCTTTCTCATCACTATTAAAAACTCACTTTTGCCGTTATCAATTCTTAACATGTCTATCACATCATAGTTTTCACTATTAATCTACCCATCACATCTTACTTTTTATCCATCTTATCGAAGGACAGTTTTGAAAGATCAACATCAAAATAAATCATTGAAAAGTCAAAACGAGAAAAGTTTTGTGATATGGAAGAAGTATATTTTATCATTATTCTAACTTTTAATGTTGATGTTTTATTTGGTATATACGATTTTTTAAAAATGTTGTAGCAAAGAAAAATTAAAAATTCGTTCCACCCGTGCATGGCACGGGTTAAAAGACTAGTGTGTGTGTGTGTGTGTATATATATATATATATATATATATATATATATATATATGTAATACCCCGTATCAAGATGGGAATGTGAAGAGCTCAAAAGGATTGATAGTACTACTCATACCAACAAGGTGCATCTTCTTTTCGAGAGCTCATCACCTAGAAACTCCAAGGTTAAGCGTGCTTGACCTGGAGCAATTCTAGGATTGGTGACCCCCTGGGAAGTTTTCCTTGGGCGCGCACTAGTGAGGACAAAGTGTGTTGGTTTGGCCAGGGTGGGGGTTAGTTGGGGTGATGACACGTGTCATGCCACACGTGCACATTACTCACATATGTCATTTCACGTGTAAATCACAAGACACATGTCACTCTACATATGCATATTCAATTTTGTATTAAATCATTATATTTATTACTCCTGGTATATTTATAAACCCTTCACTTTCCAACAATAAAAACCCTTATTTTTAATTTTTTAATAAAATTTTTACTTTCTAAGTATTTAAGATATGTTTTTTGTTGTTTTAATATACTTTTTAAATATACACCACTATTTTATAATACAAGATAATTATAAAATTTATTAATTAAAAACACAATGTATCTTATAATTTTAAAGAAAGAAATTATAGATGGATGGCCAAATTAAAAGGAGCATTAGTCAATGGCAACATAAAATATAATCGGCTAAAAACTAAGCAGACCTCAATTAATCTCGTTATTCCATAGTCATACATTCCAAACACTTGGAAGATAAATGAGAAAGAATTGCCTAAAAAATGGCCTTCAATTGAGCATATCATTTTGTGGTTGTACATCTTTCTCTTCCTCATATAAATACATATAGATCCATTGATATTTTTACTTCCATTTATCAAAGTAAAAAAATAATTAAAATAAAGTAATAAAAACATAGAGGAAGAATAAAAGATAGAAATGGGTTCGAAGAAGGTTCAAGTTGCATGTATTTTTGCATGGATTGTGTTTGTTATTACAAGAGTGGAAAGCGCCGAGTTTAACGTTAAAACGTATGGAGTTAAAGGTGATGGCCAATCCGACGATAGCCAGGTAAAAATAAGCCAAGTGTTACATATAATTAAGAACAAAGTAGAAATAAAAAATATGACACGCGTGTGCACAAACACACACACACTATATATATATATATATATATATATATATATAACAATGATTTTCTTGGATTAGGCAATTCTTAAAGCATGGGCAGATGCATGCAAAGCAACAGACCCAAGCAAGCTCATAGTTCCTGCAGGAAAGTACATGGTGGGTCCAATGAAAATATTGGGTCCATGTGGCAATCCAGTAACTTTTGAAGCAGACGGTGCAACTTTTATCGCACCAACTGATCTCTCATTGTTTAAAGGACAAGATGGATGGATCCTTTTCTACGGCATTGAAGGTCTTACTATCTCTGGCCTCACACTCGAAGGCAAAGGCGAGATTGGTTGGAAGACAAATAACTGTAAAAAAAGTTTCAGTGGAAATTGCAAATTCCTCCCCATTGTAAGTATCGTAGTATTGCTTTTTTTTATTATAGTTACTCAATTAATCTACCTATATTTTTAAAAATTATGTGTATCTTGTGCAGAATTTGAATTTGGGAGGTTTAACAAATGCACTGGTGAAAGGTGTAACATCTATAGATAGCAAGTTTTTCCACATGAATGTGATTCAGGGGAAAAATGTGACCTTAAGTGACATAACTATTACGGCACCAGGAGATAGCGAAAACACCGATGGCATCCACATTGGTCGTTCCACCGGGGTATCCATTCTCGGTGCAACAATAAAAACTGGTGATGATTGTGTCTCTCTTGGGGATGGAAGCAAACAAGTCAGCATTGAGAATGTGAAGTGTGGGCCAGGTCATGGTATTAGCATTGGAAGCTTAGGAAAATACAAAGATGAACAACCAGTAGAAGGAGTGACGGTGAAGCACTGCACCCTCACCGGCACAACAAACGGTGTGAGAATAAAAACATGGCCAGCATCTCCAGAGGGTATTGCCTCTGGCATGCACTTCGAAGATGTCACGATGGAGAATGTCAGCAACCCAATATTGATCGATCAAGAATATTGCCCATGGAATCAATGCACGGCTGGAGTTCCATCTAAAGTGAAGATTAGCGATGTCAGCTTTAAGAATATAAAGGGGACTTCTGCTACAAAAGTGGCTGTCAAACTCGCTTGCAGCAAAGGAGTCCCATGCGAGAAAGTAGAGGTGGGTGATATCAATTTAGAATATCACGGAACCAATGGCACTGCCATCTCTGAATGCAGCAACGTCAAGCCTACGCTCTCTGGCAAACAATCCCCTGCCGTTTGTGATGGTGCTGCAGGTGGAGGTGCTGCTGCTCCTGCTGGCACTGCGTCTGCTTAAGCTTTTCAGTTAAATATATATTACTAAAACATACTCATATATATAACAAATTTAGGATGCTTAATGTGGTTTTAAGCTCTTAGCACATGCAAGGAAAAAGACAGAACCAACCACTAATTTGTTTGTCAGTTATTGCCCCATCTATGTTGCCTCTAATTTGTATGCATAGTTGTGCAGTAAAGTAATTGAAAACGAATGGTTACAATAATTATATTAGCAAATTAGTGCTCGCATATTTTGAAGGAGTTAGTAACTTAGTATCATAAGAAGTTATTTTATAATTCTTGTCATTTTTTTTTAAATAAAAACCGGTCAACTTTGACATAACTAATAAAATCAATGTTAAGACATACTACCGCCATCCCATTTTATAACGCCTGTTTCTGTTTACGATGTTTGATTGAAATTATTTTCAAACCATTTTATATGACAAATGGTATAGAATTAAATAAAAATTAGATATTAAAAAATTACATCAAAAGATCTACAAAACTAGCAGTGACAATAATATTTTATTTTATCAAATTGCTAACGAAAATAGAGAAAGAAAGTGAATGAAGTTTGACCATGTGAATAGTGAACAGACATTATAATTTGAGATTGAGGGAGTATTTTGTAATAATGTATTTTTATATAAGATAGAAAAGTAAAACAATAACATAAATGTTTTACTATAAATTCTTCACAATAATATTTGAGACTCGGCTCACAGAATTTCGACATGCGATGAGTCTATTTGGCATTTTTTAACAAGTAATCTGCCACCTATTTATTATTATAATGAATTGGCAAATGTAATCAATATAAGGAGTAGTGATTTTACATTTGTTTATTTTATTTTTTATTGATTGAACATAGTGACTTAATTATTAGTTTTTGGTGAGTTTCATGCAACTAATCTTAAGAATTAGTAACTTTATTCTTTTTTAACACGCTGGTTCACTTTTTACGAGTAGACCAATGGAATTTCTTAAAATACATATGTAAAAAACTATTTAAAATATTATATAAGACGAATATTTTATTCGGATATTATAGTTTAATTTTATATTTTTTCTCCTTTTTCAAATGTTCACAATCGTTATTCCAAGTTTCCAACAAGAACTTGCTCATCATCATCAATCTCCTTTGTCTCAAATCCATGCCAAACCATATTCCTTTAATTTTCTTTTTCTGTCTCCAATCTCTCATTCTTTCTCTTCTGTAAGACCAATTAAAAAACTCAAAATAAATCAAAACAAAAGCAAAGCCAAAAGGAGGAATTAGTGAGAGAAGAAAGAATATCTCTACAATTTACCCTTCCAAAAAAAGTCATAAAAATTCTCACAATTGAGAAAAAGAAACGGGGCATCGCCCATATCAAAGAGAAAGACAAAAAATATCTAGGATCTTTAGTGAAATCGACACTTCCAATAGCCTTATCTTCTTCTTTGACGTCGGTAGCTACAACTCCTACAAGTGCACGTTAGCTTTCTCCCTTCTTCAAAGACGTTATCAGCTACCAGCGCATGTCAGGCTTCTCCTTCTTCTTCATCGACGTTAGTAGCTATCAGCGCATGTCAGACTTCTCTCTTCTCAAGGTTTCCAGTTCACAACTAGTGTCCAAGATTCTTCTTGCTTCAGCAAGAGTTTAGCTCGAGGGAATGTTAGATAGTAATAAAAATAGTATAACTTATGGCAGTGTTTGATTATTAGCCAGCTTTCTATTCTTATTTATAGAAGATATTGTGTTTTTGTTAGTTTTCATTATCTATTTCTAATTGTGTTAGGACTCTCTCCTATATATGCTCCACTACAAGAATTTTAGAAATTTGTGACGGAAAAGTTCCGTCGCAAACGGCTTCTTTTCTCTCGCAATTAACGTTTGCGATGGCATTTACTACCCATACACACTGCCCCACAACTTACCCACCCAACCCAACCAAATAGCTTGAAATGTAGCACCCAGCCCCCCACTTTCCCGCAACCCCCAGCCCCCCCTCCCCCACG
>OOIL02005040.1:64255-148923 GCA_900332095.2 Cuscuta campestris | reverse complement strand
CCAAACACCTCAACCTTATCCAAAAAACACCATAACCTTAAAAAATGAATTTTTCTAAAATAAATTGGGTCTAGAACAATGTTTTTCCTTGGTTCTTCGTTGCGCCCCTTTGCTTCTATCTCCACCCGATGTGCAGATTTGGAGAAAAAAGATAAATATTTTTAAAAACTAATCGCTCTGTGACAGAAATTTTCCATCTCAAGTTCCGTCGCAGAGCCTAACAAATATTATGTGCCTAGACCAAAACGATGTAGTTTTGAAAAAATGGAAATTTTAAAAAAACACCTTTGTGACGGAATATATTTGTCGCAAACCAGCAAGGTGGATTCTCGTTGTTGCGTCGTCGCAGAAGACGTCACATAATATTGGCGGTAAGCTTCGCACCACTAAAATTACAAGGATTTTCAAGTCCCTCGCAACGGATGTCGTAGAAAATTGCATTAATCACAACTGTCACAAGTTCCGTTGCAGGCCAGCAAGGTAGATTCTTGTCGTTGCGTCGTCGTAGAAGACGTCACATAATGTTGGCGGTAAGCTTTGCAGCATTAAAATTACAAGACAAGGACTTTCAAGTCCCTAGCAACAGACGTCGCAGAAAATTGCATTGACCGTATCTATCGCAGTTTACAACAAAATGTATATATACGTCGCAAAATTCCGTCGCAAAATGAAGAAATTCTTGTAGTGCTCTATCATGTACTCCATAATTCAATGAGCAATATTATTATTCTAATATTTCAACAATTCTCCGTGATCTGCCGTCTGAGGATGCTTCTAGTAAATAGAATATTTGAATGAATATTGTTGATCTTGGTCAGACCTTAATAAAACCAAATTAAATCCAATCAGATAAGATGAAGAGAACATGAGCTTAGTCTAACTAAAACGAGTTACAAGTATTTACTTACTTTATCCATCTCAAAAGAAATATCTCACATCACTATTAAAAATCACGTGGACTTTTTTTTATTTATATATTTTTATTATCTTTTGTTTTAAAGAACTTTTGACATATTTTGAAATATGTAACTTTTATGTTTTATTTCTATATCATTCTTTAAATAACAAAGAAATCATTCCAAATAAGATTAAAACATAACTCTTTTTTCAAAATAGGATTCTAAATTTTTTCTCAAATATAAGAATTTACACTGTGATAATGCATGTGATACTATATATTGTCATTTCACAATATTTTTGGATAATATATGTTGAGAATATTAGTATTGTAATTCCTATTTTAGAGTTAAAAATGTGTAACTTCTTTTTTACTATTGTTTTTTTCATGTTTTACTTATATTTTGATATTTTTTCACTAAACAATATGAATTAAAAAAATTAAATTACCTTTCATTTTCCATAATGTGACATTTTCTTTAGGGAGGAGAAAGTATCTTTGGACTAATTAATCTCGAGGTGTTGTTTTTAGAACAATCCAATTGTGTCCCATACTCGGGTTTAAGGTCACGATTCACGCAACCGCATCGGACGGAACCTTTCATGGAGACGGCGGCGGTGGTAAGTGACGCGAGGAAGGTCCCTCGTCCTGGGCGCGGCGGCGTGGTGTCCCACGGGCTGTCGGAGGAGGAGGCTCGAGTCCGCGCAATAGCCGAGATCGTGAACAACATGGTGGAGCTATCCCGCAAGGGCAAGGATGTGGACCTGAACGCTCTCAAGTCAGCCGCTTGCCGGAAGTACGGACTCTCGCGGGCTCCCAAGCTAGTAGAGATGATTGCGGCGTTGCCGGATTCGGAGCGGGAAACATTGCTCCCAAAACTCCGCGCCAAGCCTGTCCGTACCGCATCTGGTATTGCTGTGGTGGCCGTCATGTCGAAGCCCCACCGGTGCCCTCACATAGCCACCACTGGGAACATTTGTGTTTACTGCCCGGGCGGCCCGGATTCTGATTTTGAATACAGTACTCAATCGTATACAGGCTACGAGCCCACCAGTATGAGAGCTATTCGAGCAAGGTAAGCTAGGGATTCATTCATTTTTTTGTTTAAACCCTAAACCCCAGTCCCTAGTGATATTAGAGTGTTCATTTGTAGTGAAGTTGAAATTAAATCACTTAAAAGTTGGATGACTTTAAAAACAGCTTTCTCATGAGTTTGCTTTGTTGCTTATATAACAAATCTGTGTGTGTTTTCCTTTTGCCAACATGTTTTTCAAAGTTCTGTTTAGTTCCATATATTTGGTGTTTAATTTTTCCTTTACCATTCTCTTTTGATTGTGTGACTGACTTTGTAATGCTATAAAAAGAATGGTAGTCTTGCTTCTGCAAATCAAGATATTTCTTTTAGCTTATGGGATTGAGTCATAGATATTTGAGTAAGTTAGATTGGCTTTATGCTCAGTGGAGGCTCAACTCCTTTAATGTACAATTGTTTTTAAAGACTCAAAAATAGTTCTTGCACTCATTTAGATAATTCAGTATCCTTATCAAACTCCCTAACCATAAGCATTGATCATGCTATTCGAAATTAGGGTTTTCGAGGAATTGAAATAAAATTTAGTGTGAGTTTTATTAGATATCATGTGACAAGTGTATGACTTAAACAAGCTACAAGTATGCATCTAAGTATGATTTTTTTTCAGTTTTGCATCACCCCATTTTTTTTTCCTTTTTTTCTCTTTATGCACTTTCTGCTGCTTGAAACAAATTGACATCTACCAATGGGAGCAATCATTTATTAAAAAGATTTTTGTTTTAAATGAAATCTATGAAGCAGATGCTTTATTATGGTTATCACTTATCAGGTTATGTTGAGTTCATTGGTATCCTAATGATAAGTACAGGTATAATCCCTATGTCCAGGCTAGAGGCAGAATTGATCAACTCAAGAGATTGGGTCACAGTGTCGATAAGGTTTGTCATATAATGAATTCTATGCATGCGTAGCTATGTTACCCTTGATCATTTTCTCATTTTTCGAATGCTTATTCCACAGGTAGAATTCATCTTAATGGGAGGTACTTTTATGTCGCTGCCAGCAGATTACAGAGACTATTTTATCAGGAATCTTCATGATGCTTTGTCAGGGCACACTTCTGCTAATGTTGAAGAAGCTGTTGCTTACTCAGAGCATGGTTCTGTAAAATGTATCGGAATGACTATTGAAACGTGGGTAACTAATATAAGTGTTCATTGCCATTTTTGTAAATAATTACCAACTGCATGCTAATCGAACTCATATTGGTGGATGTGAAACAAGTATGTTCAGAATACTACTGGCAGAAATAATTCTATCTCATTCAATACATATGTATATGAAATCATATGAGTATGTATTGACTATTGAGATAATAATCCTTCCATCACAAAAATGGGTCATTTGTCAATTAGGTACAACTGTATATTTTAAAGCTCAAGCAATGTAGAAGTAGTTACAAGTTATGAATAGTTACTTATACCCCTTACATCTACAGTTAATAAATTGTACTTCGTACGCACTTCAATCTAAAATTGACAACGAGGGAAGTTTTCACACTAGACAATGCTACCCAAAATTACAGATAAGAATACTCAAGCTTTTTATTAAAAGGGTTTTACTGGAATTTTACATACAAATTTAAGTTGACTTTTAAAATCGGGCTCTATTTTGGGACTAAAATGTTCTGGAAACATAATTCTTTTTTGTTATTTTGTTTCTCGTGACAAAGGGAGTGATAAGTTGAAGTAGGAAATGGACAGGTTTGATTATATGCCCTGGAACTTTTTCTTCATTATGCTTAATTTGAATTGCAGGAGGCCAGATTACTGCCTTGGACCACATTTGAGGCAGATGCTTTATTATGGCTGCACACGTTTGGAAATTGGAGTTCAAAGCACATATGAGGATGTTGCTCGTGACACAAACAGAGGTCACACAGTGGCAGCTGTGGCGGATTGCTTCTGCCTGGCAAAAGATGCTGGTTTCAAGGCACTCTATCCAGCTCTATCTTGTTTACATATTTACTACATCTGGTCAAAATTCATTCTTAAGCCAGCGAAGTAATTTTTTCTGTAAGCTCTAATTACTCTTGGGGTTTCCCTTTACAGGTAGTTGCTCACATGATGCCTGATCTTCCTAATGTTGGGGTTGAGAGAGACATGGAGAGTTTTAAGGAATTTTTTGAAAGTCCTATGTTCAGAGCTGATGGGCTGAAGATTTATCCCACACTAGTTATTCGTGGCACTGGGCTCTATGAACTCTGGAAAACTGGAAGGTAAATTTTGTGGGTTTGTATGATCTCATTGATGCCAATTTTTTGGGCCATATATGAAAGTCTTGCAGTAGATCATCATCATCATCACTACTACTGTGGCTGCTGTTTTCATACTGAAGAAGGTATTTACTTGGGCGTGATGATGTGATGTACAGGTATAGAAACTATCCCCCAGAACAGCTGGTTGACATTGTTGCCCGTATCCTTGCAATGGTACCCCCATGGACGCGTGTTTATAGAGTTCAACGGGACATTCCTATGCCTTTAGTGACCTCAGGAGTTGAGAAGGGGAATCTTCGTGAATTGGCCTTAGCTCGGATGGATGATCTTGGCTTGAAATGCCGAGATGTTAGAACACGTGAAGCTGGAATCCAGGTGACTAAGTTTTCATTTTTATTGGGTTAAAAATACGAAGACTTCGGGATCCATCTTGAACTTGGGAAATGATTGGGATAGTTAATAGGCCGTATAAATGGCAAATTTTTTGGAATGAAAGATGTGGAGAGAAATAAAATATTAGTTCAAACTCAATAAATTTATTTTTGAGATTTGCTCAAACTCACTTTTATTTATTCAATTATCTAAAGAACAAAAAATCTTATCATATGTACGATTTTCTAATAACATCAATCACATTTCATTTTGTCACTTGCAGCTGTTTTTGTGCCTTCATTGCGTTGTTATTGCACTTAATTTGCTCTTTAATTTTTTTGTCGTGCTATGTATTGCTTGAGCTTTTTTTTGGGGGGGGGGGGGTCTCTTGGAAACATCCTCTCTACTTTGTAGTAGGGGTAAGGTCTGCTTACACACACCCTCCCTAGGCCCTACTTTCGTGGGATTGAATTGTGTTGGTGTATCCATAATTCATTTTTGAGCTAAACCAAACATAAGAAAATAACTTTTCATAACAATTTCTTTCCTTTCCCTAGCATTTGCCATGATCCAAACATACCCCAGATGCTGCATTATCTGTGATTGATTGCTGAAAGTGCTCTTTGATTTAGTTTTATTAGATTATTTACCTTATTTTTGTGATATGATTTTTCTTTGGGTTCTGAAATTAGGACATTCACAACAAAATAAAACCAGAGGAAGTGGAACTTGTTCGTCGTGACTATACAGCAAACGAGGGCTGGGAAACTTTTCTTTCGTATGAAGATACACGTCAGGTACGCTTTTAGTCAGTAAATATAATCCCTTGCCTTGTTCTGCATTTTTCACTGCACTTTCCTACTCCACAGTATATAGATAAAAGAGAAGTAAAAAATGTTCATCATCACTTCATTCTTGCAAGTATCAGATGAACATGAAACAAATTCAAGTGTCACAAAACCCAGTCAGGATGGAAGATGAGGGCAAAATAATAATAATGTCAATCTCATATTGTGGATGGATGCAGGACATACTTGTGGGTTTACTTCGCCTGAGGAAATGTGGACAGAATGTGACATGCCCAGAGCTGACAGGGAGGTGTTCAATAGTAAGGGAGCTTCATGTATATGGGACTGCAGTCCCAGTGCACGGGCGTGATGCGGACAAGTTGCAGCACCAGGGGTATGGGACCTTGCTCATGGAGGAGGCCGAACAGATTGCTAGGAGGGAGCACCGGTCTAAAAAGATTGCTGTCATTTCTGGCGTCGGGACTCGCCATTACTATAGGAAGTTGGGTTATGAGCTAGAAGGTCCTTACATGGTGAAGTGCCTTTCATGAGATTTGTATTGATCATCATCATCATCAGCGAAGAAGAAGAAGAAGAGGAAAGAACATAATTAAACCTAGGAAACAGTAATATTATTGCGATGAGTGTAGTGTCAATTGCAATGTACCAGGTGTGACCGATATAATAGGAGATCAAACTATGAGCCCAAATCATGAGATGCAATGTGCCAAACAAGCACAAAACACAAAAGGCCTAAAGCCATTAGTCCAAAACTTTTGCATCAAAACTCCAAAAACTTGGAACATGAAGAAGTGGAGAGAGATTCCCAAATACAAATGTTTTGACCATGTTGCGTGCCAACCTTCGTATGTATGACCATAAAGTGTAATTGTTGAAAGTCTAAGGTTTGTTTCGTTTGCTTGATCTGTTTTTTTGAAGATCTGGTCTGATTTGATCTGATTGTAGCTATAATTAAAGATGTTTCCGATCTGGTCCGATCTAATCTGATTATAATAAGTAATAAGCAGAAAAAATAAGTTGAATGAAAAGCTTCCCTAGTCTATGTGCAACCCACCAATGTCAAAATCCAAATGTTGCATGCCAAAGATCTCTCACGAAAGACTAGAGATTAGATTACCGAGTCTGATGATTCACACACGGGCAAATGCACAAACCACTGATTTTCTAGAGTAAAAGACTAGTTGCGAGATGAAAAGTGACAAATATAAAGTGCAAGTCCTAAAAACCACTGATTTTCTAGAGTAAAAGACTAGTTGCGAGATGAAAAGTGACAAATATAAAGTGCAAGTCCTAAAACGATGAATGGAATGAACAATAGAGCATCATATAGCCTGCAAAACAGATAACTAGTCTCGGATGAGAACAAACAAAGAACCAAGAAATGGGTAAGACACAATCCTTAGTCATCAATGGCTAACCACGATGAAGTCCCGCTCTAGATCACATGATGCGAATTCGAGAGCGGGGGCGAGTGCGAATGTGAAAGTGTCATAATTGAAAAAATTTCGAGTGCGGGTGCGACATATTATATTATTATTATTTTTCCTATTACCCTTTAGGTTAAAAAAACCCATTTTCATATCCAATCTATTTTATAATAGCAAAAATTGTCACCCACAAAATCATACTCTATTTCATTATGTAAAATACGTAATGCTCTATTTCATGGAAAAAATATGGTAAAAAAAAAAAGAGCAATGCTAGGGGTACACCAAAAGTGTACCTTATTTGTCCCCCACTTCTAGGGATGTAAACAAATCAAATATTTTAAATTCGATTCGTGATTTGTATTCGAATATGATGATTCGAATTCGCATTATTCAAATACAAATTCAAATTCAAATATTATTTTTGATTCGAATATTAAACAAATACAAATACAAATCGGAATATATTCGATTCGAATGATATTCGAATATTCGAATATATGTGTATGCACACAGACCATGTTTTCAACATCAATAATCAAGCAAACTAATATAGTATAAAGTGTATCTAAATTACTAAGAATTCGACATATTAATGTCGCACAAAAATCTAAAGCTTATGATTTTTCATAGTTATATTTTATAAAATATAATATGTGTAAGAGGCAAATGTATTAATGTTTTTAGATACAAAGTATAGTATAGTATAAAAAGTATCGTAAGTTAAATTACAAATCGATGTTGGTCCATCATATAAATTAAAGAGTATGATTATTCAAATATTCGTTTAGAATTCGTAAACTATTCGAATATTAATCAAATTATTCAAATCTTATTTTGAATTCGTCTCATATTCGGATTCGGATTCGTATTTGAAAAAATTAAACAAATACAAATTCAAATATCTTGTTATTCGCTCCGATTCGGTTCGTTTACACTCCTACCCACTTCCTTCTCCACTACACATTTTTATTTAATTTTTATTTATTTAATTTTTTTAAAAGTTTTTGCCCATTTATGTGGTGGAGGAGGGGGTGAGAGACAAATGGGGTACACCAAAATCTTTGATGTACCCCTAGCATTTTTCTAAAAAAAATCATGGACCCAATAGACCCCAAGCCCAAACAAATAATTAAAAAAAATTAGGCCTTAAGGTAGTGCAATTCTTTCTTAGTTCTTAAACATTACACATTTGCGCCGCATCACTCCTAAAAACATTGCGCCTTAGAGGAAATACTCTTGAATAGGGGTGTAAACGAACCGAATTGAAGCGAATACCGATATATTTGAATTTGTATTTGTTTAATATTTTCGAATCCGAATCCGAATATGAGACAAATTCAAAATAAGATTTGAATATGTATTTGATTAATATTCGAATAGTTATCGAATCTTAAACGAATATTTGAATTATCAAACTATGTAATTTATATGATAGACCAACATCGATTTGTAATTTAACTTACGATATTCCTTATACTATACTATATTCCGTATCTAAAAATATTAATACATTTGCATCTTACACAAATTATATTTTATAAAATATAATATTAAAAATCATATGCTTTAGATTTTCGTGTTACGTTAATTTATTGAATTCTTAGTACTTTAAATACACTTTATACTACTCCATATATTACTTTGCTTGACTTTTGATGTTGAAAACATGGTCTGTGTATATATACATATATTCGAATATTCGAATATCATCCGAATCGAATATATTCCTATTTGTATTTGTATTTGTTTAATATTCGAATCAAAAATAATATTTGAATTTAAATTTGTATTTGAATAACGCGAATTCGAATCATTATATTCAAATACGAATCGCGAATCGAATTTAAAATATTTGATTTGTTTACATCCCTACTCTTGAAGCCCCGAGGCTTTAAATCGGGGCTTCAAATTTCTCTATCTACCACGTCAGTTTTAACTTACCTCACAAATTCACTGGAAATGGATTTGAAGCCTCGGGGCTTCAAACTGGAGCTTTAAACCTTCATTTTTTACATTTTTAAATATACATTTTCTAAAACTAAATTAATAAGATATAATTAATTTATTATTTAATTATATTGAAACATGAATAATAAAAAAAATACATTCATTAAATTTAAAGAAATTAAAACGACAACAATTTAAAATTTAAAAATTACATTCATTAAACTAAAAAACGACAATAATAAAAAAGATACATTAATAAAAAACTAAAGTAAATTATATTTCACCTTGATCTCTCTTTGTCTTTGCTCGTAGATTATCCGTTTGAAACTTGATAACGTAGAAAGGTCAGTTTCCATTATTCTGATCTCATCCTCATGCTCCTTTCGCTTCATCTCCTGCTCCTTTCGCTTCATCCTCTCTTCTTCTCGAAGATTGAACACCCGAAGTTGTTCAACCATTGCCCGACCGATATCGTCGCGAGAACAAACAGAAACAGAGCCGGACCCTCCAGAACCCGAGGCAATGGATTTTGCCTTCTTTCTTCCGATCGGTCATGGAATGGGGTCCTCGTCATCGGAATCCGCAACGTTGAAGGGAAGCATTTGTTCGGACGAACCGATAGTGTCGTCGACCTCAACCTCGGTGTCGACGTAGGATCTTTTCTTTGAACATCCGCCATCGGGATTGTTGAGTTGTTGCCACTTCGGGGAACGGATCAAAATCCTCCAAGGATCGATGGGCACCTTACCTTGGTGCTCGTCATCTTGATACCAGGTCGTGGCAAGCCGGAGAACATCGGCGTCGTTCGTCCCGCTCCTCCGGGACCGGGCACATTCCCCGTAAACTCCGATAATGTAACACCCTAATCCGTCTAGGTCTGCAGCCCCTTTCAGACTAAAGTATTAACTTGGTAATCGTAAAATTTAAAACATTTCAAATACTTTTATTCATCATAAATATTATTTAATACATAACTGTAGCAAAATACGGAGTGTTTAACAATAATGCGGAAGCAATTTAAATCATGTTTAATAACAACACAATTATTTATTTGAAATCACAAATTCCACCACGACAGTCTCGCCCCTTCCGCTGCCAGGAACATGCCAATCATTCATTCTTCCTACCTGCGTGTAGCAAATAAAACATACTACACACTCAGCGATGAAGCGATGAAGCTGAGTAAGCATATCTAAAGCGTCGAACATCCACATAAATCGAATCTCAATTCACAAATAACCATTTGATATCATGCACACAATGTATAATTCATTCATGATATTTTCAATATTTTTATTTCAATATCTCAATATTCAACATTCATATTCAATATTTAACAATATCCTTAAATTATACTTAGTCTAAGACCAATTTTATTTTTAAACTGATTCTAGTTCAAGATATTCTAATCCTTAAGCTAGGCCTAGTTTAAGATATATTTTAAAAAGAGTTTTCAATCATAAACTTACCTTCGCTTAAGGTCAACCAAAAACCGACAGCGTAGTGTTCACTGTTGGGTTGGGTGGTACCCCCAAACGAGTAGGTACTCAAGTTTGGTTTTTGGATCCCGTACGTACGTTTTAACCCTAGCCACCGGGCGTCATACCCGCAAGGCCTAACTTATATAGATATATCTTAGAGTTCTTCTAGATACCTTTCAAAATAAACTTTATTATGGGTATATCTTAGAGTTATTCTAGATACCCTTTAACAATACATTCTCGTTATGATTATCAATATATTCATTTTTAATTATGATTAAGTCATCAATAATCATTATAATAAGTAGGTTCATCATTCATAATCATTCATAATATTTATTCATCAAAATGATCAATCAACACAATATTCGATAGCAAATAGCGGCCTAGTCTCGAGTGTTAACACCAGAACTTACCGTCATGCATCACATAACATTTTAATTTATTAAAAACATCATTTACATTGTAAAAAAGTCATTTTTATAACAACCATAATCAATTGGTATCAAAAATAGGATTTTAGAGCCCAAAAATAGCATTTTCAGACAAATTTTTGAACCAGAAATTTCGGAGGATCGATCCAGCCCTCTGGATCGATCGAACTAGAAGAAAAACTCCCAGAGGATTGATCCAGATGAGATGATCAATCTAGACAGAGAGTTTCAGATCTGTTAAAGTTCCGGCGGGCCGATAACAACGGATAGAGTGTCGGGTAAAATTAACCACTTGCATATAAAGTCAGGATCCACAATTCTAACCCAAAAGCTTAAGCTGATAGGTAGGGCTTCACCCTTCAATATATGCAAGTGATATTCATCTTTATTTTCCGATGTGGGAACTCCAACACTCTCCCGCAAGTGGTAACTAGCCTGGTCTAGTTAGCACTTGGACAAACGAGTCTAGCATCTCAATCTCTTATAGCTAGCCCACACAACTGGCGGTGGCATCTCAATCTCTTTTTAGCCAACTCAGCCCAAACCACATACGGGTAGCTCATTTTTGCTAAACCCACATCCAAACAACCAGGAACAATCAAACCCGGACCGGACCTGCTCTGATACCATGTTAAGGAACCAATTTAACCAAAAGCTCAAGCTTGTGGTTGTGGCCCAAGAATAGTTATTTATATTCTAACACGCCCCCTCACGTGCAGGCTTCACCCGTGACCCGTGACCTCTTAGTTTTTTTAAAAGCTCAAGCTTAATTTTTTTAAACTGGGTGGCGCTAAGTTTCGAACCCGTGACCTCTTAGTCAACGAGGCTCTGATACCATGTTAAGGTTCCGGCGGGCCGATAACAACGGATAGAGTGTCGGGTAAAATTAACCACTTGCATATAAAGTCAGGATCCACAATTGAATTATTAAAACATATTTTTAACATCAAATTCAAGGTTTATGATTATTGGTTTATCAAACATGTCAAACACAAAACTCAACCAAACAACCATTTATGAACGTAGAAACGACCTATATGAACATTCTAATCTTTAGATTTATCTACGGGCTTACCTTGAAGCGTAAGGGAGGTTTTGACGATTTTCCGGCGAAACTTCCGGCGACTCTATCTCACTGCTCTAGCGACCTCACACAAAGATGACAGCACCACTGCACTCTACTCTCAGCAAGGAACAATATATAAGGAAGAATGAGTTGTTTTGGTGAAGAAATGGAGGAATTGGCTCTCCTTAAATAGCCAAGTGAAGGAGGAAGAAGACAGGGAGTTTGCAGCTTCCTTGATTGCATGGTGATTAGGATTTTGGAATCGGCGTAATTGAACAGGGCGCCGTTTGGTACGTAGTCCCTGATTGGGACTAATATTTAGTCCCAGTCGGGGTATACTTTTTGGTCCAACTTTCTCCAAATTGAAATCCGATTGAACTGTTGGGGTCAGACAGTCAAACTCTACACAACGATATAATTTTTATTAATTATTGACAAACCTTAGAATTCACTTATTTTTGGATTCTTCTCAGTAATTAATTAATTATCAATTAATTAATTCTGATAGGCCTATTTTCGGGGCGTTACAGATAAACTTTCGAACTTTACGATTAATGTGGCTCCATTTGGAAGTGAGTTGGTCCCGGGTACGATAGGAGCCGTCCTTGTTCATCGCCGTGAAAAACTTCTCCTCGACACGATCCCACATCGCATCCTTTGTTTGCTCTGAACCTTTAAAAAAGTATAACACGAAAATTTTTTTATGACACGATTAAATATAATTTTATATAAATAAAAACATAAATATATTAGAAAACATATAATTTTTACCAACGATAGGATGCTCGGAGACGTCAACCTAAGCCGACGCCAATAAGCACTCTTCCTCCGGCGTCCACTTTTGGATTGACCATGCCGCCTCGGTCATCGTGCCTTTTGCTTTGTGGCTTTTCCGGCGTGTACTTTTTTTGGAGCCGGATGGTCTCGGTTGAGTCTCCGGAACCAAATCTCACTCGACGTAGCCCGATTGTTACGTCTCGAACATCGGCGGATGATTCTCGTATTGTTGGAAATACCACATCGCGGACTCGTGAGGCTCGAGATCATTGGGAAAGAAGTCGGAAGGATTCATGTTCAAAAGAGAATTGGAGAATTGAAGAATGTGAAGAAGATTGAAGATTGAAGGTGTGAGAATGAGAGGGGAGAGTTTGAGATTTATAAAAAAAATAATTTTTTTTGGGTTTCAACGGCTAAATTAGCCGTTAGAGGGAGGGGAATCAGCGTCATTACTTTGACGCGTGCTGGGTAACGCCGCAGGGGGGCGGTGTTTAACGCCGGTCGGGCGTGAAAAGTTCCGTAACGCCGGTCGGCATTAGAAGTATACCCAGTGCTCTTAGATGGTGGTCGGATACTGCACGTGCTCCTTTGGCCGCCGGGAGATCCGTCATACGTCTGCCTTTTAACGGCAGACACGATCGTTAAGGTACTCAGAGAGAAGTGTTGGTGTAGTTTACACTTTGAAAATCTACAGAACTTTTTATTTTAAAAAAATCGAAAGTACATTCAAATGAAGAAAGATAAACAATTAAAAAATTACATCATTTGAAAGATAAATTTCTCGAGTAAATTTTTTGGTATAGGTAGTTACCTCGTACCGATCCCAAATCTCAGGCCGACTATTCGATTCGGTACGGTGCATCAGTTTTTTCGAGAAATTTTGGTATCGGTGTGGTACTTGCCCACTCCTAACCGCAGGTGCTATAATCCTCAAGCGTAAGCTCCAACGCACCCTAGAAACCGTAGGAGCTGATAAAAACCCTTTAACTGCAGGCACATACCATTATACCAACTCCTTCCAATTTCTATTACTCCTCCGTCCCAATTTCTAGTGTCTGTTTCGATTTACGATATTTAACTGAAATTATCTTTAAATTATTTTATATGACAAGTAGTATAGAGTTAAAAATAAAAATTACATATTAAAATACTACATCAATAGTGAACATGCATTATAATTTGGAACGGAGGGAGTAACATTTAATAATTTATTCAAATTTGGGCCTACTAAACGTTCCTCCTTATTTTGACCTACAGCCCAACTCATTAACTCTTCCCATCGTCTCCTTCGCCCGCTTCCATAGCCCTTCAACAATTCAATCCTGCGCGCCCTTCGCTACCTCAGCTTCTTCACTGCTTCCAGTTACGTATTCTTTCAATTCTTCAGATATGAAACGCAATGCTTAGATTCCTTTCTCGTCGATGAATTCTTAGAAATTCTGTTAAGACGAAGATAGATGTGTTCAAATTATTAATTGCACTGTTATCCTGTTCCTTTTCTTTTCTTCAAATTTTTTGATTTCATGTTCTTTAACCTGTTTGTTTAATTTTGTGTTTCTATTATAGTATATCAAAGTACCAGTATTTTAACTTTCAATAAGAGGACTGCAGTCTATGGCAGTTTTTCTTATTATTGCGTAGTCAAGAGAAAATTTTATTTAGAGATTCTGGGATGTATATTTTTGTTTATTGTTTAGTTTAGTTAATAGAGTGAGCTGATTTCATATCTCCACTGTTCAGGTGAGATAAATTTCCAAAATTTTTGTTTTTGTTATTGGGAATCACAAGATAGATATCATTGTTGCTGGACTTAGGGTCTTGCAGCAAATAACTCTCTGCACAAATGTACATTTTGTGTTGAACAACAAAAACTTAAAAATAAAGCAGATAATAAACATTTGAGACATTTTGAGTCATTTGATATATGTACTCCGCCTAATTTAGCAATTAGGACAGAGAGCATGCCCTTATTTTTTTACTGTTTCTGCAGTTGGTCTTGGTGGGAAAATTGGCAGAGGAAACAACTAGTATATATAGATAAAATGACAGAAGTACAGAAGGGCATGCCGAACAAACGACATATTGGGAGCAAGAAAAGAAATGGAAGAGCTAAAAAGAAGCAGAAGACGATGCCTTTTAATGAGAAAAAAGTTAGAATAGATAAAAAAATGAAGAAGCTATTTCAAAAGAGAGCAAGAGAGTACCATTCAGATGACGACGACGATGACGATAAGGATGATGATTCTGACCGGGTGGTGGAAGAGTTGGGAGACGTGGCATTTCAGGGTAAAAATGATGAATTTGAAGACGATACATCTCATGATGAGGAAGGAGATGTTGAGGAAAAGAATGATGAATCGGAAGATGAAGTTGGAGAAATTCAGCCAGGAATCACCAAGTTCATGGAGGGATGTAAGGCATTCAAAATTGCCTTCAAGAAAATACTAAAGAAAACTGCTTCCGATAATGTACTGGTCAGTAGTTTGCACCCAATCCAAATTTATTTCTCTTGCTTTCTTTTGCAATTAATTTTTGCTGTGTAGGCGTGAATATGAAGCATCAAATTCATTTCACATGGGTAATGATGCTTTATACCAAATACAAAATTGATAATTCTTCTTCTAATAATAATGATTAATTTTTTTTCCCAGTACTTGTACAATCCATGATAATTGTAGATCCAACATTTGCATATGAGCATTTTTTTTATAAGGAAAATGAGCATCCGTCATATTGAAATTAGCATTTGAGCAAAACAGAAAAAAAAAGAAGTACAATACGACAAAGGAATATTAGGATGTATTTGGAAAAAAAGAGAGAATTACAAGGATATCACCCACTGTACAGATCTATGATATAATTTGTGGCTTTTGCAGGGTCCCGTGTTATCAGCTCATAAGAAGCTTGTAGCAGAGAAACTTGCTGAAGAAGAAACAGAAAGGAAAGTGAAAGGTGATGCAAAGAAGGATAAACACTTGGTATGTAAATGTATGTATGCATGTGTTATATGTGTATACACACACATAATATTTCAAAGAATTTTTTAGATGCTTGAATAACTCAATGCTTACTTGAATTTGTGTTCAATTCTCATCTATGATCAAGATTGGAGAAAAGGGTCATATGAAGCCTGCTAATTATTTGGATGCTCATGAAAAGTTACTAATAGGAATTGCTACAAAAGGAGGTACCATTTTAAGCTTTTGATTGAATCAATACTTTGATGACAATTATTTCATATATTTTTTTGAATGAAACTAACTTGCTCGGGCATTGCCTTTCTGTGTTTCTGAAATCTCAGTGGTTAAGCTGTTCAATGCTGTAAGTACACATTCAGAGTTCTGGTTTCTTTTGCTACTTGATAAATATACATTTCCGTTGGATGTAATAAGTTGTTGAATATTTACTCAAAGTCATGGTTTCTTTTCTTTCAGGTGAACAAGGCTCAACATGCTCAAAGAGGCTTAAATCCCGCAAGGTCAAGAGATGAAAAAAGTAAGTAAAAATAACACCTGCTTTCAAAATTCTAATCTTTTATTGAGTAGCTTGCTAGAAAGAATTGACTATCCTTAAGTGTGTGGATTGTAAGTAATCAGTTAACATATCATCCCTGCATGAACATCTTACTATGAGTTGAATTATACAAAGCCGTGCTTATTCCATAAATTTTGAGTTCTGGTTGGATCACAATGTGGTGCTGACTGCTTCTTGTTCATATCTGGTCTATTAGTAATAAAGAAGCGAAAGAAAGATGCTTTCTTCTCTGAGTTGGGCAAGAGCTCATCCCAGTCAGGTGGTATTTTTCAAAAGGTACTCTCTCTCTCTCTCTCTCACACACACACACACTCTCAATCTCACACAGTGTGTGTGTACACACACACACTCATATATGTTTTGCCACCTATTTGCAGCAAGAAACACCATTGTCTTTAGAATTCTTCTTGATTTCTGAACATAATGCACTTTATTTTTTCACACTTTAAGTCCATTGCCAGTGGAGTTAAAATAGTTTTTAGTGACAATGTTTTAGCTTCAGAAAATAAAGAACTAAATCAAAATGACATTGCTTCTTACCTTCGATGAAGTTTTGGATAGTAAATGCAGCAATGCATCAAGCATCTAACAGAAAATGTCTGTATGTATTTTACTAGGTTGTTGTTGTTATGTTTAATATATATTCTTATTGCCTCAGGGTGGTACATCTGTTGGGGCAAAAGATAATGATGGTCCGGTGTGGGCTCCACTGCGGGATAACTACATGTTAACCCATCAAAAGTTGAAAGACTGGGATAAACAGCAGGCAAGAGATTCATTCCTCTTTATTAGCCATATCTCTTAAAAGCTTTAGAGTTTTGACAGATTGAGTCCTCGGGCTCAATCTAGGTGGACCATAGATGCCTTACGGGATTAAGTGGGATCAATTTGGAAAAAGAACATAGGTGGCAAAGGAAATTGCTGTGCATACGGGTCTGTTTGGATCTTGGAAAATCTTTTGGGGAGGGGGGGAGTACTGTTGGAAGAAAAACATAGGGGAAATTTGGAGGGAAATAAAGCATGGAGCGGATATATAATATTGGATAAAATGCAAATAAATAAATTTATATACGCATGTATAGTATTTTATAGACCAGGGAATATTAATACACTCCATCCATCCCAACATAAATTTCACAGTTTGACTGTTGCGAGTCACATATTCCATTAAGGAAGATGAGTGAAGTGTGAAGTGTATTTTGGGACAATAAAAAAAGAAGCGAAGTTTGGAGTTTATTCTTGACGGAGGGGGTATGTAATAAAAAATCATTTTTTCGCACTTCCCTAGGTCTTATACACAAACATAAAAAAATTACGGAGTAACTTTCTTGACAATTTTCTCTTGTCATTATCTGTGATCCAAACACATACTGTAGATGGAATTAGTTGAGGGTATTTAGTACCGCGCTATTAAGCGCGTAGTTTTCATTGTGCTCTTGATGATCCGTCCATATGATGAAATCATCTTTGTGTTCAGGACACGGCAACAGGAGATGACTTTAGGATGGCATCTGCGGATTCTTCGTCTGATGATGATTGATTTCTTGGACCGGTTGGTGTTCAACCCGAATGACCATTGTTTGTTGTTTGTTGAAGCCGAATATTTGTCCTGGTCAAATGATCCCAATGTTTTTGTAGTGGCCAGAGTATAACTTATAATATTCGTCTGACCGGAGTTTTATTTGCAATTATAAAAAGAAGAAGAAAAAAAAGAAACTATGAAAGGCTTTTAGGGCTAATATGTTGAACACTTTTGAGTATTGGAGAGAAGTTTTGGCCACCTTTGTTTTTGGTAATTGTAAATTCAGTTCTCTGTGGGATTTTGGGGCGGTTGAATTTTTCTGCCGAATTTTTGAAAGAAAAAAAAATCCTTTGATGGTAATTTAAAAGTGAGCTTTGTTTTTGGTACATACTTTTGCATGGCAGATTCTTACATAGTCTTGATGTTTTTAGTGTATTGATATTTGATATCATAAAAGAAATAAGTTTTTTTTTGTAAAAAAAGAAGATTCATTTAACAGGCCATAAAAAGTGTGAGAAAGTTCATACAGAGTATGTTGCAATTCTAGTACATTTCACATGTGTATCTTAGGAGCACAGAAAGATAACTCTACTTCATTTTGCATTGGTTTATTATCGAACAAAAACAAGAGCATCTATCACTTCTTTGCAGTTTGTCTCAAGAATCACTTGCGCCTTTCCCTTGATTTAATCCAGCTCAGTGCCTTCTTCACCCCATTCTGCTTCTCTTGCAAGTTGCACCATAGCTCCCTCTGTTTTTGCTGCAAAAAAGAGTTCATCATGGTCTCGTCACAATAAAGGTCAAACCCACAACTTCATGGATGAGACCCGTTGAGGCATCAACGTTAAAATTTAAAAAAATTAGTTAAAATTGTTGCCAAGGTCCTCTTGCAAGACTATACTTACAAATGATACACTGTCATATTGACTCATTTGTCTATGTTTTAACATTACTTTATACATGTGCCACCATATAGAAATGATATTTTGGTTTTCTTTACTCTTTAATCTTCATTCTTTTTGTCCTTGTGCCAACAAGTAAGTAGACAAAAACTCTAGGACGGAAATCGTAATATTCATATACTTCCACATCTCTTCTCATTCTCTATATCTAATCTCTTTGGATTTCGTATTTTCTATTATGGATTATTTTTCATGTTATGGTTGTGACTTAGTTTGTCTAATTTATTAAGTACACCGTATGTTTTATGAATATGTACGTAACTTTTTTTATTTTGATATATAAAATAATTAATCTATAAACTTCAAAATAAATAATCACTTTGATATTTATAAAATTGTTTATAGATTAATCAAATAAACTATAATAAAAAATCATGCGTAGTATATATGGATTAGGTTAGGTTGTGTAGGTGGAAATGTTAGGTATTATCTAAGGGGCTGTTTGTTTCAGCCTCTTAATGGTTCAGATGTCTGAATGGTTCAGCACTTAATGGTTCAGACTGTTTGTTTCAGCCTCTTAATGGTTCAGATTTCTGAATGGTTAAGAGATTTGCCTCTGAATGGTTAAGTATTATACAAAGTCTGAATGGTTAAGACCACTTATCTGAATTGATCAGACATTTGCCTCTGAATAGTTAAGCAATATACTAGCTCTTAATAGTTCAGACCTCTTACTGGTTCAGCACTTAATGGTTCAGACCTCTTACTGGTTCAGCACTTACCGATTCAGAAGTTGCCAAACAGCCCCTAAGTCTAACTATGTATTATTTATATGGGTCAAACTATACCTTTTTTTTAATACTTTTCATTAATCGTTTGATAAGATAAAATAATTAAGTTATTACTTATTTTTTAAAGAAATAATCGGAGAGAGTAGTAAAAAATTCTGGATTTGTGACTTCAAAAAAGGGAAATATGGAGTATTAATAAAAATCTAACTCCGTATTATTTATATGGTTAAACGATACCTTTTTTTCCTTACACTTTTCATTAAAAGTTTGATAAAATAATTACGTCATTACTTATTTTTTTAAAAAACTAATCGGAGCTAGTGTAAAAAATTCTGGATTTGAGACTTCAAAAATGGGAAATATCGAGTATTAATAAAAAAAAAAAAGAGGTCCTACCGGGAGTCGAACCCAGGTCGCTGGATTCAAAGTCCAGAGTGCTAACCACTACACCATAGAACCGGTTGTCTGACATTCGGCAAACGTAAATTATATTTCAAAAACTGATGCCGTTGAGGCATACATTTTTTATGGAGTATTTGTCTGTGACGAGTCTTACCTTATACTCCCGTCCAATATCATTTTATCGATAGAATATTCACGAGGTCTGTAGCTTTATATACTCCCTCCGTCTTAAAAAATTCATCACATTTCGAATAATGTGTAAAATATTATCTCTTTTAAAAATATTTTATGTAGAAATTGGTAGAGAAATAAAGAGTATAAATTACTATTTAAAATATATATTAAAAGTCCTAAATAAGATGCAACAAGAATATTTTAATTTATCAACTGGTCACCGAAAATGAGTAAACAAACAAAAGTTATTGAGAGACTAAAATGGTAACCCTGGTAATCTTTTTAGGACGGAAGGAGTACTTTGTTTGCCTACCTTCATTACTAATTCGATAAAATAATATAATTATACTATCTTTGGTTTTATAGATCTTTTCATGTGATTTTTAAATATATAATTTTTATTTTTTAATTTCACACCTACAATCAAATAAAACAATATTTTAAACGTAAGAACCAATTCAATCAAATAAATTGGATTTAAAATAAAATTGAAAGTCTCGTAACGCCTAAAGAAAAGAATCAATTTTGACAAAGAGAGTATCAAATAGTCGCAAAATATCAAACAGGAAAGCATTGGTTTATAGATGAATGAAAAAATTACCACAATCTTCCAAAATTCAAACGCCAAAAAGCCTATATGTGATTTGCTTATTCAAACGCCAAAAAGCCTATTTGGCTCGAACTAATACAGTTTAAGTACATAAAATAGTTCACCATCTTATTAAGAATGTTCAATCATATGAAATATTTTATTTGGTGCCGAACATAATTCACCATAATTTATATATTCCCACCGTTTCAAATTAAATTGTTTTTTTATTATTCATAGGATCAAACTTCATTCAATTTCTTTTTCTTATTTTCGTTTGTTATTTGATAAATTGATATAATCATGTCACATCTTGTCTTAAATATATAATTATAATTTTTTTTTAATTCTACCCAAATTTTCAAATAAATTGTCTTAAAAATATCTTCAGTCAAACATCGTAAACCAAAACAAACCATTTAAATTGGGACAGAGGTAGTAAAATATTCGGTTTGTTTGACTATTCGGTGTGTTTAACACTAGGTGCTAATGTTTAAAAAAATCAAACTCTTGTTTGTTAAAGTAATTTATCGTATCTAACTTATTTGAAATATTTCATATACTAAGGTTTAAGATTACATTATACCCAGTATAGTTTATGGCTACATCATAACTCGATACATTTTCCCCAAATATTATGATCTAAATTTAAAATGAGAAAAAGTATACATAGCTTCCCCATTCAGATTTGGTCCAAAGGAGAAAAGTAAACTAGACGAAAACAAAAACAAATGTTTAAACAATGAAGTGATATTTTTAAAACCTACTTGTAGTTGATTTCTCAAGAACCATCCTTGGACTAAGAAAATGTGTGGTGCCATTGAGTACCTTGATACTTTACCTACAGGGAACGATTTGTCGTCATTTCAGGAGCCATGTTTGCGCATTCTTCATATCACACATTTTTCGGCCCAACATTGAACTTGGCTATGAAAAACCCAATTGTATCAAGAGAAGACGATGGATCGAATCTCTGTACAAAATCTTCCTCGCCGGGCTTCAACCATTCCCTGGGATAATATAATATATAGCACATAACGATATAAAACTTTGACATGAGATGACGAGACTAATCTATCCCATGGTTATCGAATATAAAAAAAACAACATTGTATCTTCATCAAACATCAACAAGGCGTCGGTTTATGTTTGTTAGCCAATGAGCCTCAAATGTGCCACAAACGAATCCAGGAAGGAACATGAATACTTACTCGATTGATCCATCCGAAAACTGGCAGGAACCAGTAAGACCAGGTCCTCCAACCTTTGGGTTCTAGGCAAAAGAAAATTAGTTATAAATTGCAAAATTCAAAATCAAGGAGATCATGGAGGATAATGTAAGGTGTTCGGAAATCATGTTAAGCTAATACTCCCCCGTCCCGGACTCCCAGATTCCAGTATTCATTTTCAGGCCGTCACAGTATATTTGTCCAGTTTCCTTTTAAAACAAAAAGTAAAGCATAATAATGTCATATTAACCCTTTACTCATTTATTCGCTTTTTAACATCTACTTGGTTCACGTGCCAAGAAGAAATCGGACAAATACACCGGGACGGAGGGAGTATTTTATTATACTAAAAGTGTTTCATCTTAAAATGTCACCTAATATGCAAATAGAAAAGAAATTGTGTTGTCATTTGTGTGAAATAAGCTCTTCCACACACTAAAAAAGTACAATAGTGAGATTCCCATAAGAAGAAGTTGGTTCCACCACCTCAGCGAGCAATATAATTTCCAAAAGATTATTCTAAAAAATTTACAAAAGCTTGTACTATAATACAGAGTATTATCACAACCATTTACACCGAAATATGAAATATACCACAGTGATGTCACCGTTACCTGCTCTGCTAGTGAGAGGAACTTGTATGTATCCAATGCATATCGCACCACTGCTTCATTCTCTCCAGGGTTTATTGTGCATCTGAAGGTTGAAAATTTGACAGTTCCAAACCGTATAAATAACCAAATGTTTCAAGGAACAAACGGGATAATGTATAATGAAGTCTTAATATTACACAATTTATTGATTTAATTGAAAAATAAGACGATAAAATTATACATACATACATACACACATATATATAGTGTGTGTGTGTGTATATGTGTGTGTGTATACTCTGTCTCAAAAAAAACTCTTCTTTTCCTTTTCGGGATGTCCCAAAAAAAGGCTCTGCTTTCCATTTTTGACAAATTTTGTGTGGCTCAGCATCTTTCTCTTTTCTTTGCATCACTTTCAACCACACAATTTTATTTTTCTTAAACTTTGTGCCGAACTCAATTAGGAGGCTCTTTTTTTGGATGGAGGGTGTGTGTGTGTGTAACACTTATTAAGAAATCAGGAAATGCAGCTACACTTACGTGGAATACACAAGAACTCCACCAGGCCGAACAAGTTGAACAGCCTGGTCAAACATTTTTTTCTGATACTTGGCATGTTTCCTCAATGATTCCATGGTTTCCTGCATATAACAGCAGCCGGTTTGGACCCTTTTAAAGCAATCAAAATAAAATATATAGGTGCTCCATGGTTGCATGCATTTTCAAAAGGATCTGTGAATTTTCCTATTTTTATTTTTACAAACCGGAGTCTTTGTTTTTGTACTATTAGCAAAATAGAAGTCTATCCCTCTAGGCTCTAACCATTGTTGTCAAGTCGTCGCCTAGTCGACGACTAGTCGCTGACTAGTCGTCCAGGCATTTTCTGAATGGCGACTTGCACGTCGACTAGCGACTAGGGCAGACTAGGCGACTGTGCGAGTTAAGCAACGCCTAGGCACGCCTAGCGACGACTAGTCTGTGAAGAAAACCTGCCCAATTTGGCCCAACCTGACCCAAATTTCATTAAATTTATAAAATGACCCGATAAAATACAACATCCCTCGATCGGTTCAATCAGCACAACCGAAATCCAGTGAATCAACATTTAACCCTTCCCAAATCGCAACATCTCCTTCATCGACATCTTCCAGAGTTCCAGAAGTTCCTGGATCAATTTTTTGGAATTGATTCTTCTTCATCTTCTAGGATTCACACGCTCTCTATCCTAAGATCTCTCTATCTTTAATTATTTATCACTAAAGTATACTCTTAATTGGGTTTGATTATCTTCACTTTGGTTCATTAAACTATTAAGTGGAGTATATTATACTCTTAATTTTTCAGTTTTCTTCATTTTTCAGTGATTTTATGTGCTACCTTTAAACATAATTTTGCTTTGGTAATGATATTTTGTCATTTAAATTTATATAGTTATCTTGGGTGACTGTAGATATATATAATGATAAAAAATTCAATACTAATTGTGATCTGTCGACTAGTCTACGACTAGTAGGCCCACTAGTCGACTAGTCCACTAGTCTCCCCTTCACCGACTCGACTCGACTTGTCGACTTAACAATCATGGCTCTAACCACACCAAATGTTGCTTAGAAGGCATCATGTGGGCATACACCATGCAACAACCTAGTAAAATTCCGCGAATGGGGTCTGGGGGTGGGTGTATGTCCACCCCTACCTCAATGGTAGAGGGGTGCAACCACAGTTTTTGTACACCACCCAAAGTTTTTTCCTAGTCATGCAAAAATAGTTATCTTTAACCCCGCTTAGTTGAGACTTGATAGGAGTATACATGTATTGAGTTAAAAGGTGAGATCAAATTATATGGAACTCAATGCTGCAAATTTACCAAGATATGATTTTATCGACCAAAGTTGGAGAGGAGGGTGTCTTTTATGAGTAGTAATATACAAGTTGGAGAGGAGGGTGTCTTTTATGAGTAAGGTGAGAACTGTAGCTAACCTCTCCTGCAAACAGTCGAGGTCTCAAACCGAGAGCAGAACAGGGAGCATCAAGGAGAACACGATCAAAGCTATTTGGAGCAAATCCTTTAGACTTTTCAACCCTGCCACCAGCACAGTGGTTCCTTCCAGGCCCATTTCTCATTTTTCTAATACTCTTACGCAGTTCAGCTTTGCTTGTGTAACCACTGCTTCCCAATTGCACGGTTCCCGCTGAAATAATCAGGAAGTGAGGCATGTATCTGAAATACTGAAATTCCAGGTTGTCATTCTTCTTAATTTGTAGAATATATGACATACGCCTACATTAATACTAATAAAAAAATGTTGTCCTTTAGTTGAATTGAAATTTGATACACATGCATATGTGTGTATGAGGCATGCACAACGAAACCATTGATGATTTGGGACATGCACAAAAATAGATGACACACTAATGCAGCAAATGAAATCACAGACACATAGTAATCTTCTAAATTCAAGTGTTATACTCACATTCAATCTGCAATGTCAACTCAACATCCAAACCATTAGTCCCAGTGGGTTGGATTTTGGACATTTCTGGCCCTATTAAATCAGGCGGAGTAGTCAAAACTTCATTCCTGACATTGAGAACAGGCAAACCACCATCTTCACAAGTTCGACTACAAGATTTTAGTGCATCAAGTTTAAATGTAGTTATACAATTCAAACCCATCTCAGCAGCCAATTTGTTAATATTAAGCACCTGAAATTGAAGCCAGAAGTATTTTTAATAAAATAACTGGTATAGTTTTTTCTTAACTTCTAGTTTAATAGTTTCTACAAGATACCGAAAACATTGAAACACTCAAAGCTTAAAGGAGATTTTAAAATCTAAACTTGTAAACTTCAGTGATCACATGAAAGTAATGTTCTCAAAGGTTCTGTTTCGGTGAGAAATGAGCCGCATGTGAAAGTGTAAAATGCCCTTTATAGTACATCCGGTTGCACTTTTCTTCAAAGAGAGTGTCCTTTTGGCACTATTGCACAGTGGCAGGACATTCTGTATAATCATGGGAATTCCATCACATTTCTACTATTTTTATTTTCATTTTTATAGTTATTAGATAGCTTTGTAAATTGTGACATTTTAATACTATATGTGCATCATACTCTTAACTACAATTTTAGCATACATACAATGCCATCTATTCTTAGAAATCTCCAGCCGTTGGACCAACATGATAAATGGTGTGATGAGTTCATAGTCCTCGCACAAGGCATTTTACCTAAGTTTGATATTGCCTAATATAAGCGGGCCATGTCAGAGAGCTTCCATTTTGCATTTCTTTCATGAATCTAAGCCCAACAATCCGGGCAACCAGAAGTAAGGTGTGCTTAATGTATATCAAGTTAGCTCCTTCGTCATTCTCTTCATTTTGACGGGCGTTTTGAATTTGCTCTTTCCCTACCTTTTATTGTTTGCATTTGTTTGTGCTTTATTTTCTTACATAGAAATTACTTTGTTGAGACCCTATAAATTGACTAAAATTGCAGATTCTTAATTTTGAACCACGATGATTGATGATTCATTAAAAACCTAAACGCAAGTCAGGATTCCCTGAGTAAGAACTACAGATAATGCAATTGCTATCACCTGCCAAGTTCAGAAGGAGCACCTTGTTGTGAGATCTATCAGCAGCAATTATTTCGCCTGTGTCCTTCATAAGAATTGCAATTGCAGTCGTTTTACCACCAGGAGCAGCACACATGTCCAATACCTTTTCTCCCTGTTGAGGGTCTGGGCAAAAATGGTTAAGGAAAAGAAACAAGATAAATGGGTAAGAAATAATTCAAAATTGAGAAACGAGGTATTCATCTACCACAGATCACTTCAATTTAACACCGTAATGCATCTTTTATGTAATGTGTTGTGCATTAGCAGGGTTTTCAAGCGAACATGGTACAGAAAAATTGTTTCACCATCAATTTATTGTTTTATAAATTAATTAGGATGTATGTTGTGGAACTCCTTTTAAAGATGCCCTTTTCATTTTACATAGTGCACAGTTAGATGGTAAGTAATGATTTTTAGGTTCATCACTTAATCTAATACATTGTCTAGACTTTGAGACTGTGGGTTGAACCATCAATCACCACATACTAACTGAGTCTGCATGGTTTGCAGGTTTTGTCCAACCTTGGATGTGCAAGGACTTAAATTTAGTCAAACCTAAATCACAATTGATTGTTTAGAAGAAAAAGTACATACATAAGTACGTAACTACCCAAAATGCAACCATGGATATTGTCTCACCTTTGGTATTTGCATCTCTAAATATCTACTATGTGAGTTTCATTTTCCATATAATGTTATATAGTACTGCAGCTAAAAAAGGCATCCTTGGTGATAAATATCTAAGATCTGTAATATGTTGGGACATGTGCAACCAGATCCCAGAGATATAATTTGTAATAATGAAGTAAGAAAATATGTGGCATGTGATAAAGCATACCCAAGGCATGTGCAGCTATAATGCTTGGCAAATTCTGAAGAAAGATTTCACCCTCGAGCAATTCTGAAAGACAAGAATTTACCACTGTCAAATGATCAAACCGTCCCACTTGTATGTGGCATCTGTGTAATCTAAACTTGTAGTTTGCATCATATAACATTAACAATGAAGAAAATGAGTATCAAAAAATGGGGGTGGGAGGGGATAATAACTAGGGGTCTCTTATAGAATACAAAAGGAGTAAAAGATCATTTCCCAAAGAATATCATTAGTATTTACACAATATAAGATAGGATGCAATAGTGTATTAGTGCCTTACTAAGTACTAACAGCAGACACATATATCCATATTTGATGAAAAGAAGACTACAAAATGATAATACAGCGAAAGATTACCATACTTCATTCATCTTCGTGATGAATTCAAGAAAGATGAAATCTAAAGAGCCTAACATGAGAAAAACAGTGTAAACAGGTATGGATAAGATAAGATGCAAATGAAATGACATTAATGCTCCAGACACTTATCGGCTTATCGCAGTATATATAAACAGAGAAGTATACCATTGAAGGAGGGTAGTTCATACACTCTATTATGCATATCCACGGCAACTCCTCCTGGTACACGAAAGATCCCGGCTCGTGACAACATTGCGGTTCCTTGACCAATATAGAGTCCACTTCTTTCCGAATATAGAGGGTCTGAAACCACATGACAAATTGACAATTGGTTACAGAAAAATGCAAATTGATTCATACGGAGTAATATTTAGAGAGACTAATACAAGTGGCAAACAAGCATAAATTTGACAGAATCAGAAGACATGCAATTGAATAGAATGACGGGATAGCTAAAAACTTGTGTGATGGAAACAAAATAACATGTACACCTAAAGAAGATGTAATTATTGACAATGGAGCTAAAACAGTCATCATTGGCATTGTTTTAGCTTTCGGGTAAATGAGCACATTAAGCTTCCTTTTGTTCTTACTTCTTACTTTCTATGAAGTTTTGGGTAGTAAATGCAACAATGCATATAGGGTCTTACGGTCACAACATCTCTACTTTCTTACAGAGTAAGGTTATGTGCGTCTTGACGCCTGGCTTGACTAGGCTGTTGCTGCTTTTAGGAGATGTAATTAATATTGAAAGGAAATATAGAAAACTTGAGGCGAAAGACACATTAAACAACATTATCATTGTTCAGACATGTGCCATCATTAAAATATGAAATAAATTAGTAAGATTCAGCAGACACAAGGTCATCCTATACAGGGAGCTTGTAGTAAAAAAATGTATATCACTCCGTACTATACCTGCTTCTGATCCTTGCAGGACAGTCCCACGCGTCATACCAATACCCCATCCGCCTTCAGGATCAGGCTGTTCCACAGCAACTGAAACTGCGACCACATCCCCTTTCTCGACATGAGCAGTGCAGGCCAATACACCAGGTACATATGCCTGCGAGTAGATTAACAAAAGTGAGAATGAGTGTCTTTCTAATTTCATACCTTTGGAAAATATGTAATACTTCATCCTAATTTGTGCATATATATTCATAAATATAATTAATAGACTGAAACTGCAGAGAAGCAATATTACCACCATTAGATGCTAGCGATAGACAACAATGTACATTGCTAACATGTTAAATTACTGAATATATTACCAAGAATGATTGTCAAAAGTCAAGCCATAGAGCACCCTGATTTCTGAGTCCTAATTTTTAATTAAAAAAATTAGATTTTTAACACATGAATCTTTTCCTTCGCCAAAACTCCCAATGCATGGAAATTTCAATCCTATATGTCTTCTTTTTTAATTTTTATAATTGGAAAAGGATAGAAGGAAATATAAAATGAAATCTCTATAGAACTAGATGGATATAGGATGCAATGTTGTAAGAAATAAAGGTCCAGTAGAACTTTAGTTTACTCAAACTTGTGAAGGTGCAGAACATATATTCTGCAGAGAGTGATCACTGATAGTGCATCTCACTTAGCAGCAGCAGAAGACAGAACATAATGGATGCATTAAACATGTGATAGAAAACAATGACTAAAATCAAATACCTACTTGGGCACCACGAAGAACAGCCTCTGCACATTTTCGACTCACAACCACTTCTTTCAATGGTTTACCTTTTTCGTGCCCATAATCAATAGCATGCGGCCCTGAACCTTTAATGAAAAGCACATAGTCTAGCCCAGGAAATGGACATTTTGAGATACTTTCTACATGAGGCCTCGTGGATTTTGCACTTCCCCTGAATTCCTCACAGAGTTCCCCTGAATCTACCTTAATTCCACTAGCATTACCACTTTCATGCCCTCTTTCCCCTAAAATTTTCATAAGTTTCTCAATAACACAATCGCTTGTGGATTTAAGCGTATTAACACGAACACAAGAGTAACATGAAGGCCGCCTGAATCAAACACAGAACATGATAGCATAATCAGGAAATATGACCTCAAATGTGGAAACGGATGCATTGGAAGAGCAGAAAACAGTACATACGTGAGAGCAGTGGAGATGCAAGCGAAGTGTTGAGCTCCATAAGCTTTGGTGAAGTAGTCTTCCACCTCGGGGTTCCATCGCAAGCTCGGATTGAAGCTGTAACGCTCTTCCATCTGTACATGTAGTAAACACGGAATACAAAATTGCATACAAATTGAGCATATTGGAAAAAAACGATAGCTGAAATTGAACGGATAGGAAGGAATACCTGATTCGCAGTGGAGAGAGACCTAGAGGTTTGCCTGATGGTTTTGAAGAAATGCTTCCCTCTCTGCATTCAATAAGAAATTGGAGGCTGAGAGCACAAGAAATGGGCTTAACGTCCACAGTGTCAAATGCCTGGCTTTAAAGTTTAAACACTCCCCCCCACCCCACCCCCTGCCATCACCCGGGGTTTTCTCCCTTGCCTTAAACCTAGACTTGGCAAAACTGATCCGGATATGATAATCCGAACCAAATCTAAAATGACCCGGAAACTGATGAACGAATTAAACCCAAACACCCAAAATGATCAGAACGAAAACCAAATCGAATATATTCAGACCTAATATCTAATTCAACCCTAACCAGTTAGACTCGGATCGATTAAATCCAGAATCGATTAAACTCGAAACTAGTTAGATCATAAACCAATTAGACCCAAAAATGGATTGGACCCGATATTGATCAAGTTCAAACCAAATTAAACTCAAATATAGACAAACTTTATAGCTCATTGGTTGATGTCTTTCAAAAAAAACATATTTGAATTATAGGTACAACTGATTCAATGTACAATCTTTTACTCCTTATTTCATCACTTGAACTATAATTGTTATCTATTTTTATAGGGAATTTATATGATTTATAGTGACATCGTAACATACATTAATGGATATATTAGCTCATTATCACTCACATTTGTATATATACTCTTTTTAAATATAGGGAGGAGAGGCTACACACAAGGCTAACATTAGGAACTCAAATATCAAGGGATCTCAGCTGAAACGCTGGCCAGACGACCGTTCTTCCCATCCCGGCATTATCTCCCTTGCATTAATACTATAAATACCCCTTCTTTTAAACATAAAAAACACATGCAACCTATTCTCATTCTCTTTATAATTCTTCCAAAGTGTATTCTATTTCTCTTAATTCTCTCTACAAAATGCTCAAAAAATGAGATTATCATCATCTGATGATTAAAGAAGAGCTCTCATTTTTCGTTCTTTTGCGTCGAGCTGTTACCAGTGCTGGCAACAAGAGGAAGTGGAATTGTCCCCGCACTCGACCCGACGTGAGCATTTAAATCGTGATTGGGTGGTTGTACACGAATCACTGCTCAACAATTACTTCAATACTTCGTGTATTTACAAACTGGAAGATTTTAGTACTCATTTTCAGTAGAGCTATTCTTTGTTTTTATGCATACACGCTGATATTGAACGCGAGATGCCTTGGTTCACCCAACGCCTTGATGCGAGAGGCCGGCACAGTTTTAGCAGCGTCCAAAAGTGCACCGTTGTGCTTCATCTGATGGCGTATGAAGAATGCTCTCAGTTGCGGAAGAGCGAGATGAACGATGTTGATGTTCTGCGGCAAGCCACCGCCCTGTATTAAGACGACGGATACCAAGGCAAAATCCCTGTCATCTTTGAGAATTTTAAGCCATTCACTGAAATGGCAATAACTCAACAACCCCAAGACTGGATCATCATAGAAAAGATCCTCTGCCGAGGTTGAGGCCGATGACACTATCGGCTCATCAGAACAAAGGCCTCCCTTCAATCTAGACGACTCGATGACGAGGACCCCATTACACGGCCAAGTGGATTGAATACGGCTCATCCCTTCATCAAGTGCTACTAGCGATGTCACCGTATTTTTGGAGCACCTCCGATGCTCTAATCATAGAATTGATGGATCATCCCCCTAACCTACTTTCTAAACCCTCATCCTAGCCCCCACTCATTGATATGCACATATTTTATACACTCTTTAGGCATATTTTGAAGGAGTATTGAGTCCCAATTGAATTTAATGTTTATATTTTATTTCATTTTTCCGTTTTATTTTGGAGAGCAGTCCTATGCTTGGTTTTATATGTTTTGCAGGTATTTTGAGGCCATTTGGACGCATTGAGAACAATTTTAAGAACGGAAAATAAACATGGAAGTTTGGGACCAAAATAAATGGAAGAGATTTGAAGGAAAGAAGGAATTAAACAAAAATAAAGCATAAAACAGCCCTGGACGTGCGGCATGTGGAACCGGAGCTTTGACCATCGCGCCGAAGCTGATTATTCAGCATATCACTGGCGAACACGGCTAATGTTCTGAACTGAAAGTCGGCCATTATATTGATTGAGAGAAAAAAATGACAAAACACCGACACTAGAGGGAATCAAACAAGGGATCACGCGGCACAACAAGCATCCCCATTTCCATGTGTGCTACTGTGCTTATATTGACTAAAGTGGGACTGTTTATATATACTCTGTAACGCCCCGAAAATTGGTCTAGATATTTCGATAAATAAAATAATTAATTGATAATTGGGCTAGTTTAGATTAAAAATTTAAGTTGTAAATTTAACAATAATTTACATTGACATTTTAATTCTAAAAAAAAAATATATCAAAATAAAATTTAAATCAAAAGTAAATTAATTACGGAATATAATATTTGATACTTATCCCAAACTGTTACTGTTGGATAGTGTGTCAGTAAATAATTAATGGAGTAGCTTAATCACCATGTTTCGTCCTAATCCAAAACTAGATATTTTAATCCAAAGTTACTATTCCTCCATATATATATATATATATATATGAGTGGTCTCGTGCATATTATAATAATAAATAAAAAAAGAGTCTACCAAGGCAATTACATAAGGAATAACTAGTTTATTACTAAAGCTTATACTTACGTCGAGAGAGAGAGAGAGAGAGAGCATCGGAAATCAACCAAGCTTGCCAATTACGTTGGTTAATTCCAAGTCTTAACCTCTTGTTATAAGGTGAGTACCGCCGCCCGTATAACAATCGTTACTTAATATAATACGTTAATATATGCTATATTTGTTATATATTCAATTGATTTAATTTCCGTCACTAATAATCGGGAACACTGCCGACTTTTACTTTGAACATGCGTTACGTCCAAATTGTCTAAAATATTTTCCAAAAGGATTATATAAAGATTTTATAAGAGTATGCGAAGAGAAAAAAAAGGGTTTTGAAACAAATTTTTGAATACCGTTAAAGAAGGCAACCGAAAAATGGGTCACGATAGCGGCATACAATTTGTACAAATCTTTACGTCCAAACTATTTATATATGTTTTATAAAAAGTATTTTGATGATAAAAAGAAGAAAAATTAGGTTTTAAACATAAAAACAAAGTTACCTCGTCGGAGAAGGTGACCGGAAATGACCAACTCCAAGTGACAAGATTCTTTTACATTCTACACCTAAAACTATTTCTTTACATTTTAAGGAAGTTTTTAATAAGCTTTTAGTAAGAAAATAAAGATAGCTTTGAAGCAAATATAAAATACTCTATGTATTATTTTACGTATATAGAGTAAATATGATATGTGTTAAATTTGAAATATGGATTCAAAGAAGTTAATGAGACACATACAGATACAAATTATATTTTCTAAAATCATCAAACGATTTCTAGTATGTGAACTACGGTTCACAAGTTTCCACAGGGTTAACCAGTACCCCTCCATTGCCGTACGTACGAGCTCGTCATAATGGACTCGTCTTGTACCCAAAGTACTTAAGTCCCAGAAAAAGATAACGGACTCGTCTTGTACACAAAGTACTTGAAGTCCCAGAAAGAGATAATGGACTCGTCTTGTACCCGAAGTACTTGAAGTCCTAGTTAAACAAAGAGTAAAAGAAAAGTTGATTTTCTTGATACTACAGTTTTATACAATAATATGTTTATATTATCAAAGTAAAGAATTTTGAGAAAAGTATATGTCTACGCTATTATATTTCGTACCTATTGTTATAATTGGTACCACTCAGCTTTTGCTGATCGGGTTGGCTCCATTTTTTTTTTGGTACACAAACAGAATAGTGACCGAACCAGAGGACAATGCTAAGGCGATGGAAGGATGGACGAGATGACATAAGGAAAGATAATAACAATAAAGACGTTATTTTGAAATATATATTTTGTACGAATATGTTAAGCTTTCCGCATGTATAATAGTTACTCTGATATTATCAATAAATAAATAAGTTTTGTTTAATGCTCCATTTTCCGATTCAAAAAGTTACACATGTTAACACCGCGAGTCGGATATTCGAATAAATTTGGGTATCCGGGTCGTGGCGTTACATACTCCGTATATACGAATTCATCTATAAAAACCCAACCCTTCTCTTCTTCAAGGAGGTTGGAACCCCCCCACTTCTCTACTCTCTCCATTTCCGAATTTCTTCTTCTTCCTCGCTAATATCTCACCACTTTCTTCATCCAAACACATAAAAATTACTCCATCTTCATCATCATTTATCATATTTGGAGCTCAAGAACACATCTTCCCTTTTGTAAGATTTTTATGTTTGTAATAAATATTTATTTGTTTAAGCTTCAAACTATGTACTTCTAAATTCCATTGGGGTTAGAAGTTGGTATAATTAATTGTCCATCTTAATGTTTTGAATATTTTTAATATGGATTGTTAATTTTATTTTATTTAGATGTTGTATTTAAAAATAAATAAATTTGAAATGTTTGTAATTTTTAATCAAGGGCCCAATCATAAACATAATTGTTACAAGGAATATGAGCTAAAATTGATATAATCATAAAATAGAACACTTTTTAAATACACCGTAAGTCTTCTCTACCTTTAACCGGGATTGAAGACTTTCGGGTAGACATAATTATTGAGTTGTTTTTTTACACCATTAAATTGGGTAAACATACAATAAAATAATTATGGTTGCCGTTGTTACTAAATAATTACTCCGGATTTATCATTAGCATGTTAAAGTCGGAGTAGTTATTATTTAGGTGAACTGCGAGAGCGTCCCTAAATACTTTTCTGCAACCCCACACATTCTATATAAAAATAAATTGACAATCCAACTTTTATAAAAACATTGGACAATTAATTTATCAATTTCTACCCCTAACTTTTCATCATCAAAAACTTTGTGTTGTTTGGAACTCTCTCCTTTACACTTTTTATTTTATCTCTAAAACCAAAAAGACCAAAAATATTTTACAACTTCTTTTGTAAACTTTTGTTTAAATTAAATTAACTCACGTCTCCCTGAGGTTCGACACCCTACTTACAAAGAGTTCTTTTTAGTTATTTTTGCCCGTTCTATACTGCAAATCACTCATACTCCCACCCCAGGCCCGCTCTAAGTTACCTCCAAATAGGTGACTACTACCTCTGTCTCAGAGTATTTGTCCACTTTCATTTTTACACACTATCCAATACACTTCTTTAATCCATTTTATCTTGTAATTTGTGTATTAAAAAAATATAGAAATTATATAATAATAATAATTAATATGTTAAGATAAATCAAACAATATCAAACATGACTATATTTAGGCTTACACATTGAGAGAATTTGATGAGTCGTGCCTAGATGAACAGTTCCAAAAGTAAAAACTGGACAAATACTTCGGGACGGATGAAGTATTATGAATTTGCATAATAGTCACATATTTAGAATGTATTTGCATAATAAATACACATTTGGAAAGAGTTTAGGACGGGGTTGAGGTGGCTAATTGGGGGGGGGGGGGGGGGGTGGGGGGGGGGGTGGGGGGTTAGGAGGTGGTTATGTGGAGTTATTGGGTGATTGGGAGTAATTTCATTTTTTGTTTTCCAAGTTGAACTCGACCCATGTTCTACCCGATTCCGTAAACCCGCAATCACTCCAATGTGCGAACCCTAATTTTATTGCCGGATTTCCTTTGCTTCTGTGACAGCTTTCGTCCCCTTCCTTCTCCATTCGTTTGGCACATAAAGATTGGATTTTTGGTGAAATGAAGCGTTAAACTACTCACGTTCTTTTGAACTTTCTTCTCGTAATGGCGTGACATGCTTTGAAACTTTAAATTTTATTGCATATCTGGATTCTCAACTTGCAGAGATGGACGAAGAAACAATGAATTCAGCGCGACGGATGTCGACGCGGTCTCGTAAGATTGCTCCGAAAATGGCGGCGGCGCTTGCTAGCACCGACAATAGAACACAGGTAAGTGATTTCAAGCAACGAAGTCGGATTTGGGACTCTTTCGAGTTTAGAGACCAAATTAAGAGATTGAAGCTCTGTTTTTTAATTGAAACATATGTTTTGAGCTTGAATTGATTCAGAAATAGTTCAATTTTGGTGTTGGTATAGGCGATTCTTGCTCGCTTGGATGCACTGGAGAGTGACAATGGCATGCCGGAACCCGTGCAGCTTGATGAAGATGAAGAAGCTTCGCTTGATGATGAGGATCAAGGTTTATCTACATTTGGTTTTCTGCTTCCTTGCACATTTTTTTCTTTTCTAAATGCTCTAAAGCTGGGCCAAAATACTTGGATTCCTTTCTAAAAGCAATTACACTATATTTGGTTCAAGGAATTTGGAAGATAAAAGAAAAGAAAATGAGATGGAACATAATTTTTCTTGCTTGGTTAGAGTGGAAATGAAAAGAAAAGTGCAAGGCAAAATGTACTAAGAGGAAGCAAAACAAAATTCCTTCCATTTTGGGAAAGAAAAATCAGCGAAAATCATTTTATTTTCTTTTCCTTCCCAATTCCTTGAACGAAAGATAGTGTTAGGAATTTGAAGTATAGAGAAAGTCATCTTTAATGTAAGAAGAAAAAAGGATTGTGAGTGATGATGAGTGGGATTATCTTAGTCTTGAAATATAATGATCTGTACCCTGTAATTTTTTTGCAGTATATCAAAAGAAGCAGCCGAAAGGCACAAAAAGGAAAACTCGTCAAGCCAAGGCTCTTGAGAATAAGAAGGCTCCAAAGACATTCATGGAGCTCTTGAATGAGGTAAGGTGTGTTTTAAGGCCATGAGGTCCTTAAAATAACTGCAGAGATCTATTTTTGATCATAAACGTTAAGCGGGTATAATTCATTGGGATAGGCAAACCTGGAGTCCTTGCCTCCACATGTCCCGACCTACTTGAGAGCTGCTGTGGGACCTCCAAGCTCCACCACCCGCCGTCACTTCTGCACTGTTTGTGGATTCTCTGCTCCCTATGCTTGCGTGCAGTGTGGGATGCGCTTTTGTTCAATCCGATGCCAGACTATACACAAGGACACACGTTGCTTGAAGTTTGTTGCATGATCACAAGGATCAATCCGGGGTTCTAAATCCATACAAGGTTAGTCTCTTGTTATTTGTATGCTAGGTAACAAGTAGTCTAAATTGCAGAGCCCTAGGAATGAATTAACATAAACCTAGTCTTACAAGTAGGGTCTGGAGAGGGAATGACTGGACACAGACCTTACGCCGCCTACCTATAAAAGATAGAGTGGTTTTCCGAAAGAGCCTCAACAGAATGAATGCAGCATGTGTCTGTCACGAGGAAACCTGATTCCGCGACATGGGCTTGACCAAAATCAAGGGTTGTCTTTGAAAAGAATGTCTTGTGCAAGAGAATAACTATGTCTTAAATGATCATATGGCTTGTTTTTAGGAAGTTGTTTTTAAAGAATTTGTGTGGTTAGATCTGTGCATATGATAGAAAAATACAACAAATACTCTCTCTGCCCCCCTAATATAAGGCGTTTTAGATTGTTTTAGACAAATTAATATTTCAAATTAAGTGTCATGATGAAATTATATTTACGGGGTATGTCTGTGCCTAGCCCTTTGATAAAAAGCCGTAAAGTTTGATCTGGTGGATAATGATATTATAAAAACATTGATATTAGTAAAACAATTACTTCCCAAAAAATATAGTACATGGTATGCTTTTTATATACGGAGTAATTCAAAATATATACGGAGTATTACTTCGTTTTTTAAAATAGTTCCACCTTCATTTTTTTCACATCTTACAAAAAACTTCTACCATTCTTAAAATGCCTGAAAGACATCGAAAAGCATTTTTACCCGCAATAAAGAAGGAATGAGGTGTATTTGGGACATTTTATGTGTCGTAGAAATATTTTATGAGATGCCTAGAACATGAAAATTGATCTGTTTGAAAAAACAGAAGTAATCATGAATGTCAATGATGACAAATACAGAGTGATGGATATATTGGGCTTGATACCCGAGTCATTTTTTTATGGGCTTGGATCAGAGGTCTTGGTCCAAGCTTGATCGTGCCACCACAGATTCGGGCTCAACCTCGTCTGCAAGGGTGCAAGGAGTCCAAGCTCCTTGCCCAGTAATAGAAGCAATGGAATTGAGTTCGGCCCATATGACATCAATGTATATACTTCACCTGTCTGAATTTATTCTTATTTGATTTTTTTGTCAAAGTGCCTAAACTTTGATCTCGATTTGTGGAAAGAATACATTGTTGTTTTGATGTAAATGTAATATTAATAGTTTCCTTTTGAAAAGTAGTTTTGAAATATTAATTTTTTTTATAAAATATATCTATGTATAAATAGCTATACCAATGATCAAAGTTTATATTGGATATCAGATGGAGAGAGTATAATAGAGGGTGGATTGAATCTAATTCTCACCAAAGAATACATGTTGGACCCATATTTTTTGAACGATTGATCATATGTATTTCTAAGAGCAGTGGAAATTAAAATTGATCATAGTTTGGGATTAAAATTTACTAGTTTTGACGGGTGAATATTTCATTTTTAAGAGACATTTTTAGTAGAAGATTAGTAATTTATTTATTAACAATAAAAAAAATTCTCAAAGTGGTAAGTATAGTTTTTTTTTATTATAATACCAGAATTTCGTAAAAAGAGAAAAGAAAAATAAAAAGATTTATGATGAACACGACATGGAACATGCAGCTAGGGTGTAGGGATAGAGACAAAATTTGTGGGGGTGACCAAGAGTGTCTCATTAATTTTTTATTGTACTATTGAATAAAATATATTTGTACACAAATTTTTAAGCCCTCAGCACCAAATTTTTTACAAACTTTCTTTTTAAAAAAATGAGGGAGCACGTACGTAAATATAAATATATATATATATATATATATATATATATATATATATATATATATATATATATATATATATATATATATATATATATATATATATATATATATATATAGGGGGCGGTTCAAGTGAGAATGCATCTTGGTGAAAGAAATAAGAATAAAATCTAGCCTTTAGATTTGATGCATCGTGCGGCTCAGATTGCATCCTGCACTCAGATTTTGAGGTTATGCATTTTCAAGGGATTATGGTGCATTTCTACATGATGCATTTTCAAACCATTTTGGTGCACCTAATTTTGATGCAATCCTAACCCTTAGATCTCACAATCTAAAGCACTAGATTCATTCTTATTTCTTTCATAAGATCGCATTCTCACCTGAACCAAAATCTATATATATATATATATATATAGAAATTCTAGAAGTATTATTATAACATCTCAATAACTTTTGTTTGTTGACATGTTTTTATTGAGCATTTAGTGAAATAAAATATTTTTGTCACAAAATTTTTTATATAGTTTTAAAATATATAATTTTTATTTTTTATTTCTACACTAATATGCAAATAAAATCTTACTCCGTATTAAAAATCATAAAATTTTATACGTTGTAGAAAGAGGATAATTCTTTCAGGGACGAAGCCACTATTACATTTGGGACACATCTTATTTTGTAAATTTTTTTATGTCATTTTAAAATAAATATTTTTATTTTTTATTTTTATAATAACTTGTAAATAAAATCTTTTTAAAGTTATAAAATTTTACACGTTGATCAAAAAAAAATTTATTTTAGGGGATATTAAATTTGGGAGCAATTATCTAAAACCGTGTGAGCCACAAGATAATGATATAGATTTTTCTATGAAAATAAGAAGAAATGAGGGGTGATCGATCTCTTGGAGGTCATGGAAATCTTGGCATCATCTTCTATTTAAAATCAATATATCAGTACTTTAAAATTTATATTAGACCCCACTCTCTCTTTCTAGTCTCTTTACTTTTGGGATTCCTCTCAATCTCCAACCGCTCAACCTCATCTTCATCATCATCTTCTTCTTCTTCCCAGAAATAGAAACAGTTCTTGAATCTTGCTCAAGAGAAACGATTCTGCAGCTCCAACTCTTTGTAAGTGCTACATACCCACCACTTGCTTCCACTGTGCCTTTCTTTTTATTTTATTTTTAAAAAAAAAATTGTGGTTCACAAAAAAGCTTTCATTTGCATCTGTGTTGTGAGTAAGAAAAGTACAGAAAAAAGTGAAGACCCAATTTTGTTTATGCTGAGCTTCACATGGAAAGTTTGTGTAATAATCTGTATTTGGATCTCCGTTTTCCAGCCCCCCTTTTTAAAAATCATTTCTTTTTCATATTTGTCTTGAATAAAAGATGTGTTTTTTATATTAAAGATTTATGCAATTTATCAATTACTCTCAAGAAAATGAGTTTCTTTTTAAATACAAGAATGGGATTCTATGAATACCTGTTAGAATTGCTTCTTATGTCTCAATTGGTGGATCTAGGGTTGTGATCCCCAATATTTTCTTGAATCACTGCTCATTTTGCTAGGGATCTCCAAACTAGTACAAAAAAAAAACAAATCTTTCTTTGTTTGAAGATTTGATCTTTCAAACTTTCATTTGTGCTCTGTTGGTTATTCTCCCAAATCCCATTTCCAGTGTAGAATTGTGAGAATTTGAGACCTTCATAGCCTCGAAATTTTTTCCCTATATTGCTGAGTTACAGAGGTTTGTTTGTTGGGAGGTTGCAGGTGTGTAAATGGGTCTATCTCCATATTCTTCCCCGGCTGATGCCGGAGTTCTGTGCGTGATTCTGGTCAACACCGCCATATCCATCTCCATGGTCAAGGACGTAGTCCGGTCAATCCTCAAAGCCATAGGCATCCGAGTCCCCTCATTCGGCGAAGAAGAGTATTCTGCCGCCACGTCAGCGCTATCCGACGTGCGCGGAACCCCGTCGGAGTCCTACATGGAGGAGCTCCGCCACCAAACTCCGGCGATCCGGTACGATGCCATGTGTGCCGCCACCGGCAAGCCACACCATCACCAACAAGAATGTTCCGTTTGCCTGACAGAATTTTCACCCGACGCCGTGATTAACCGCCTCCCCTGTGACCACGTCTTCCACACGGCGTGCGTCGAGAAGTGGTTCCAGTACTGGAACTTCACTTGCCCTCTTTGCAGGAATCGCATGATTCTCTCCCCGTGAAACACCAGTGTCAACCCTGGTGTCACATATAGTGTGTGACTATGTTTGCGTGTATGTGCAAAGCTTGGGGTTATGGGTGACTCCAAAATGTTGGAATTGCCCTAGTTTTATTATAGACATTCGCGTAGTTGTGTCATCGTAACTCTCATATGCAATGGTTGCGTCCTTTCTGAGCGACGGGTCACGCGTGACCGATATGACATTGCTTATGTACATACACAGACACTCTTCTTATTGTTGTAACAAAGTGTTATGAGCAAGAAAAGGTTGAAGATATGAGTATATGTGTATCCATCAATTCTTCATTTCATGTTTCAACTGTGCATCATATGATATTATTACAGAAATGAACTTAAATTTCAAAAAGAAGGGGAAAAGGGACAAACTTTGTTTGTGTGTGTGTATATATATATATAGCATCATTCATTAACAAAAAGGGTGAAAGAAAAAAACAGTTCTTGAAATGTACAGCAGCATTTAAACAGATGAAGAAGATGAAGATCATCATCCATCATCTTACTTGCGCGCAGCGAGCTCAGAGAGCTTGCTGGCAACAGAGGCGCTGCCCAGTTCGGAGAGATTGGAGGCGACGGACATGGAGGCGCGGGTGAGCTTGGAGTTGCGGTGGTAGCGGCACCGGAAAGAGCCGGGGTGGGTGGTGGGGGAGCAGAGGCAGGTTTTCCGGTGGCCGGTGGGGGAGGAGGGCATGGAGGCTGCGGTGGGTGGGAAGTTCTTCACCGCCTCCATGCATATCTGGGAGACAAGCAGCTTCCTTTTCTCATCATTGCTGCTGTGTTCATAGTCCACTGTCTGCTGTTCAGACATCCTCTGAGATGTGGAAAACATGCCAAACACAACCTTGTCAAAAACAAAACTAATGGGCTCATTTGGGGTTTGATTCTTCTTTTGGGCAATCAATGAAGAATTACAACCAACAACTAATTTTATCCTTCTTTTCAAACCAAGAGTTGTTTGCAAATTTTGTTTCTTCCAACATTTGTAATATACTCTAGTAATCTGTCTAAACTATAAACTCAAACAGCTCATTTTATCTATTATTCTTTTACGGTCTAAAAAACTTTCGTGTTTTAATTTTTTTTACTCAAATAGTGACACTCATACACCACAAATTAAGCATAATCTAAATAAATAAATTATATAAAACGTTGATGCATCAAAACTACTAGTAATGAAGGCAATTATATTAAATTTATATAATGATAAAATACATATTTCTCACAATTTGTGATCGAAGAGTGTCACTGTTTGACAAAAAAGTCAAAACATAAAAGATTGGTAAGAATAAAAAAGGGTTATTCTTCATTGTGCTCATTGCCAAACACTCCACTATCTACATGAATTGGCACATTGGATTTTGGAAGCATTTCTTTATATACAAAAAAGATCCCCTGCGCATTTCAATAATAACAGAATGACCCCAAAAACATTTTCGGGAGAGAATCTAGTCGATAAAATGATCAAAAGTCTTTTTTTTGTGTGCATTTTTTCCGATCATAAACCGGAAATTATCAATGATTTTGATCTTTGAATTGCCTCCTAATAAATTCCATGGCCCTAAAAATGCGATTCTGAGAAAACCCAAGAATGTGATTTCAATGATTTGCCAGAAACTACAAATGTGAAACATATATAAATTGGAGGGAAGAAAACAAAACAAAACAATAATTAGAAACGAAACGAGGAAATCAAAGAATGTAATTATGGGTAATGATTGAAAGGAAGAAGGAGAGAAAAGAGAGACATAGAGAGGGGGGATGAAGAAGGTATTGAAATTACCTGAATTGGTAGGGCTGAAAATTGATGAAGATTTTCAGATTATGATAATCGTTTTGAGATTTGGGAGTTACGTTTCTTAGGACTTTTAGTTTTGTTTTTGTTTTGGACAGAATTTTCAGGCAGTGTTTAGGAGAGTTTAACAGAAGAATATGAGGAAGTCCTCTCCCGCATTTTATATTTGAGTCCTAGCGAGTCATTTTCACAACATAATATGAAAAGAAAAAAAAAAGATACTTTGTAGTTCGTACTCCCTCCCTTTCAAATTAAATTACATGTTCATTATCTATAAGGTTAAATTTTATTCATTTTCTTTTTTTTTGCTAACAATTTGATAAAATAAAATATTTTTATCAATACTAGTTTTGTAGATCTTTTGATGTAATATTTTAATATGTAACACTATTTGTCACATACAGTAAATGATTTGAAAATAATTTCAATCATAAATCGTAAAACGAAACATGGCATATAAATTGGGATGGAGAGAGTATTATTTTCGAGAGACCGTATTATGTATTTAGTTATAATTTAGATTAATTGAGGTTATATTATTGATTTGTCAGATTTTAATGACATTATTTATTGAATTATACTTCGAAATATTTAATTTGTGGTAAAAAAAGGACTACAAAAATCAAACTATGACGACAATTTTGAGATAGAGAGAGTATTTTTTACCAAGACTTTGAGTGTTTGACATTTTTTTTTTCAAACATTTAGAGACACTCTTTATTATTTTGTATCTATGAGTGTCTGTAATAAAAATGATGTCAAATTTTCTGGTTATTTTCCAATACATATTTATTTGGACAAAAATATCTTCTCCTTCATTAAACTTTCCAACAACCCACACACTTTCACTTCTTAAGTTAGTGTATTTTGGAAAAAATATACCCTACAAGCAACCTTCTCTAAAAATGAAAATCAAAATGAGAATATTAAATCCTACAGAGTGAGTACTACTAAAGATTATTTAAAAATAAAATAAAAGTAATATCCATTTGTTCTATTAGAAAATGCCACGTGTGTTGAATATGAGACGCAAATTAAGCATCTTAGGAGTTTCCTAGAGTTGACCATAGCCAAAGAATTTTATACTTTTATGCCTCCACAAATTTATGCGGGCGATTAATTAATTATTACTCCGGAGTATAAATACTCCTTCCGTCCAAAAATTATCTTCTCATTGCGCTAACATTTAACTAAAATTATTTTCAAGTCAATTTATATAAAAATTAAAAGATTTACAAAATAGAGATAACAAGACTATATTATTTTATCAAATAAGCAACGAAAATAAGCCAACAAAATAAAAAAAGTTTGACCATGTAATTAGTGAACGAGAAAATAATTATGGGAGATGGACCAAAATAGGAGTAAAAGAGATGTCATATTCTAAAATAGGAGTTGAAACTTAAATTCCCCTACATAGGAGTAATGAGCTTGACTTGAACGAAGATTTTGCCCCTAAATGTGACGTGAGTTGAAATAAACCAAACATAAAAAATTAGCTTCCTCTAGATTAAAAAAACTTCCAGCATTTTCAGGGATCCAACATACCGTTTAGCTCTCCACTGGCTTTCGACTCATGATTTGATGCCTCGTTTATCTATGTTAATGGTAATGCAGTGTGCGAACCAAAAACTCAAATCATACCATTTAGCTCTCCATTGGGTTTTGGCTCTCTCACACACACACACACACACACACACACACATATATATATGTATATATATATACACACACACACGCACAATTTCAATACAATGTTAATGTAAATTTGTACATTAAAATGTCCATACAGTGTCAAAAAAGATCACACTAAATGCCATCTGTAGTCATATAATGACAATCATGCCAATGTATAAAGTCATACATGCGAATGCATAATGTTAAACAAATTAAATAGATAATGACAACCGTGACATTGTATAATGTCATTAATGACAATGTATAATGAAAGATATGTCAATGCATAATGTCAAAAAGGAGTAAATGTCAAGAAATTCTACTATTTGCCAACACCATAATAATTCATTTTCAATATGAATTTTACAAAAAAAAATTCTTAAGAAGTAAATTCACAATTAAAAAGGAATGTCACCTCTTATTTCAAATTGAACATAAAATTGAATTCAAAATTATCCATGTGGCTGAAAGAATTAGTACCAAATTTAGTTGTTGATCGCCATGGATTCTTGATCGCAAGGAGAGGTGACATTGAATGGATTTTTTATCGCCATGGATTCTTGCTCGCAAGGAAAGTTGTTTGTGCGGTCAGGGCTAATCAAAATTACTCCTATTTACGGGAGTTTAAGTTTGAACTCCTATTTTGAGGATATGATCCATGTTTTACTCCTATTTAGAAGGTTTTCTTGATAATTATTAGACAGAGGGAGTAGAAATCTAACAGACACCAAAAAATATCTCGCTCTCAATATGAATTTTTTTGCCGTTGTTCAAATTAATCTCACGTGACACTATCATCTCGATCAGCTAAACTATGCTCTCAGACAAGAACTTTTCAGACACTGCTTAGCTTGTTGGAGGTATGAGGTATTGATTCATATTATTTGTGTAGACACAGTATAATTCAAGAATAATACCATGTAAAAAATACATCCTTTGTATGAAAAAACATCAAACAATTTTACTTTCACAAAACATTATACTAAGAAGCTTTCCAAAAAAAGTGCAAAAAGTTTCTTGGGCGGCAAAGAGTATATCATAAGTTAACATGCAAGGGATAGTTGACAATGGGAGAATATTACTCAATAAAAAATATTTGAAAATAAATGGGAGTACAAAATTTATTTGAAGCATTGGGGAAGAAGCAGAAATCACAAGTCATGATGCAGAAGCTTAAAGCATTTAATCATAACTTTGCCAAGAAAAACTTTTGGAATCCATTTTGCACTCTGATATCATACGCCATAAGACAATAAGATTTGCCAAACACACAAAATTGCTTTTGAACGAAGGAGAAGCTCAGAAATTGTTATCTAACCGTGTCGATCATATTATAAGCATGATATTACCATTGACATATGAGATGTGTTATTTGTAACATTGGGACTTCTTCTTTTTTTTTTGTAGAACTAGACTATCGATTACTCATAAAATTAAGTTATTCAAACAAGCTTAAGAACACTTCGTTTTTTTCTTTCATTGATTGAAAGCGTACTTAGTAGCAAAACGAGCATAATGTAGGCAGAAAATGTGTGCATGATCTAAGTATATGCAAAGAAATAACTGTGCGAAATGAGTATTCTTTAACTTGTACCCGTAAATGAGCATGTATAGAGCATAATATAGGGACACATACAATAAAACCAACTAAAAGGTAGTATTACTTTTCATGGGAAGAATTTGTGCCACAGCAGTTCATACTTCATATGATAACAAAAAGTTTGTTTTGTGGTGCTTACTTGGTCTCGCGACTTGAGCTTGATAAGACCTTTGCCGTTAGCAGGGGCGGGCGCAAGAGAAGGTATAATGCGGGACCCAATAATGGAATGGCTGATAGAGGAAGAAGCCAGGAGCCCTTGTCGTACCTACGATTGTTAGACATGCAATTCTCATTAGAAGCCCATTTGGAAAAGCCATTTGGTTGAAATGGTTATCTCCTCATAGGTAAATGTCCAGCCAGTCCTAGGGGACCCTAGGCATGGGGTTCATCATTTTCTACTATGTGGGTGGCAGAAATGCAAGGAGAGGCAAAGAGGATAGTGTCCTAACAAAGAACATACCATTTTCGAGTTGTCATGTCATTGAAAACCCAAAATGGTGCAAATGCTGACAGTAAAATGAAATCAATCGACATTACATGGATCTGTGGGACAAGACAAGCAAGCTCAGCCACTAATGATGTTAAGGATAAATTTACACACACAAAAAAGGGGATAAAGAAGTATTTGAAGTGAGTTATTCTTCTAAGCTTGAGATTAAGCTAAAAGCATCAGAACTTACAAATCTGCTCTGTCTAAAGTACTGGTAGAATTCCTTCCAGACATCCCCATTAGAAATGCCTGCATAAACTATTAATCCTAGCCCTGAAGCCAATAGAGCCTTAATTGCCATAGTTATGATGAATGCATGACAAACAAAAACATAAATAATTATGTTGCATTCAAAAAAATAGTTTGTGAATTTAAGAATGAGAAATCCACATTACCCCAGAAGTTAATTTTGATTCGAGGAAATTCAGAGGCCATCTTCTGAGCTCTGTTTCTTCAACGGGTGGAGGTGGGGGCTTCCATAGAATAAAGAAAGGAAGGAGAGCATACACTCCGCCAAAGAACGAAAGGATGAGAAAGGGCCAGACAGGAATCCTGTTTCTTTGCCTTTGGGAAAAGAATTCTGATATTAACTATTTCTGTGAGAGCAAGAAACTTAGAGAATCTATACAACAAACCAAATAAATTCCCAAAAGTAAGGCATGGGGAGGGTGTGTGAATACAGTCCTTACCCCTACTCAGAAGTAGAGAGGTTGTTTCGAAGAGACTCTCGACTCAAACACAGAAGCACAAACAAAATAAAGAACGTAAACACAGTAGCACGAACACAGTAAGAGCAAGTTTTAGACAAATTATAAGGCAATAATTTGATTATGTTTGGATCCTGAAAAACTTGGGAACTATGAGATCACACCAAGCTGGTCAAGGATGCCTAAAACCCTGCCCAATATTCGTGTTAGGATCATAGAGAGAAAATCACTAATACCAACTCCTTTTGAGTTAGCTTTTGGGAAGAGTTGCTCTTTGGTGATCCCAGTGTTTGGGACTTCGGGGGAGTGATTGTCTTAACAAAATACTAAAGAAAGTTGCTTTCTTTATATGGAAAATGTTTGGCCGTTAGGGCATAGGGGGGGGGGGGATTTAACAAAATGCAGAAAAAAAACCTTTAAAAAAAATGATTTGATTTTTTCCAGAAATGTTTGGGACATTTGGCTTTACATTAAAAACATGATTGACCTCTCAAAAATGTGTGTTTGTGTGTGTAGATTTATATACCCAGTAATAGAAATAGAAAATAAAATAATTTAAGCAGATATTAAACGTACGAGCATTGACTTTGAATATATTGTCCTTATTTTTCTCCCCATATTCTTTCACTATCATTTTCCAGATTCCAAACAGACCCTTTCATGCAGTGTGGCTTTGAAACAAAAACCATCTACAGTGAGACAAGAAGTAGAGCAATGATGGGACGTGGTGAAGCTTACGTTCTAGCGGTAGGAAGCAGGAGCATACTGTAAACTAATGGCCATAAGCCCATTAGGTACCAGAGGGACACAAGAACTTCATTCATTCGGAATCCATCGTTTCCTTTCAAATTGAGGAGCTTTTTCAGGAAATACAAATCTGTAGACTGAAACTTGCAAGCATTACACAAACATAATGCACTAAAATTGATAACATAAGTGTTGGAGTCTATCCCACACCGGAACTTGTAGTGAAAATAAATCGGTATATAAGCTCTTGAGTTGAACTAAATAATCGATTGGATTCAATCTTTTAATGTGGTTCAGCACAAGTGTCTTATTACCCAATTTAGTGATCCAAATCCCATCCTAATTTCTATCAATAAGAATTGATAAACCCTAGAAGGAAGGAAAATTGCAACAGTTTATGTCCCATCTCCCTTATGCCCATTGTTCCCATAAACAATAAGGAAAGGGAAAATACAATGTTAAGGAAAGTTATTTCTTTTTGCTTGACTTTACCTTAAAATTCATAGGAAAATGAAATATGGTAAAATTTTCATAACATATACTCCGTATTAAGATTTACTCGGTATAAATCTGGATGCAATAGACATAGGTAAATAAATAAACCAAGTATAAACATATTTAAAATTCGCTAATTTTTAGGATCGAAAGGTTGTGGGCAGGGAAGCAAAGATCATACAGAGTACATAAACTATGAAGGCATTTAGCTTAGCTTCTAAAATACTATGTTTGCATATTATCATCCATAAAGAGTTGTGTGTTGCATTTGTTTAAGATTCTGAAAATACCAGTTGTTGATTTCGCTATCTAGAACCTTTTTTTTCATAAGTAAATCAGCTATATCATAAACAGCGGATTCTGAAAACTAGAATTGGCAGAAAAAAAAAAGAGTAAAATCAAAACCAGATGAAGCCTTTATATACATGTAAAACCAGAGTTCATCACAACACAAACTAACCTGTCAAACCATGATTTGCAATTCAGAATAAGAGAACTATTAAAACAAAAGTATCCGACCATCCCAAATATGAACGTTGTTTTCAACTTACTTTCTACGAGAAATGCTGAAGTCACAAATAGAAGGACCACAAAATACAAAAACTTGTCATTTGTGTATTTAAATTTCTATTTTTTTATTATAAATCATCTTTTTCTATTGGTGAAGTGCACAAATAGTAAGGTTGCATATTTTATGACCTTTGTGCATTTGACTCTAGCATTTCCCATTTACTATCCATCTCAATTTAGCACATCTCTGTTAAAAATAGGGAGAAAGACAAAAAAATAGTACATGTAGGACACGATTTTATTATGTGACCTGAGTTATCATTTATCTAATTAATTGATCATTGACCTAATAAATACTCTACGTATTCAATTGGTAATTATTCGATGGACGTAATTATCCTTACGACCTAATTAGGGTTTCTCCTTGGGTATATATATAGAGGTCATTAGGCAGAGATCACAACACATCAATCTTACGTCTCCTCTCTGTCTCTATTCTCGTGAGTCTCATCCTCACCTTAGTCATCATAACGATACACTCTAAACGGGAACTCGATTTGCGTGAGAATCATGGTCTCATCTCTAACTACATTTACAGGATTATCAGGTACACATGATTTAATTCCTGATTTATATTTTATGTTTAAGAATTGATCAAGAATACAACCTATGGAAATAACCAAAATAGAATGTTCATGTTTTTATCTCCTAGATATGACTTGTAATGTCATTAATTTCAACATATAATATCAAAAAATATTATGGAATGTCAATATACACTGCGACATTATCCCATTGAAATAATCCTATTTTGAGATTAAAACGTGTGACTACTGTTTTGAGGATAAAGACTATGTTTTGTTCATTCTTGGGTTGATTTCTTTTAAAATTACAACTAGTTTCGATTAGGTTCAGTTCAATTCAATTCAGGAAATCACAATATAGAAAAGAAAAACAGAGTCTATTTTATAGTCACAGATGACAATTTCCAGTCCCCTCTTCATCTCCATTTCCAATTTCCACAGTAAACGATAAAGGGAGAAATATGATGTAATTATGGAGTACCGGGGTTTGATTAGGGGAGAGGAAGAACACATAGTACATGAGACCGGCCCAAACCCCGAAAAGCAGAAACGACGTCGTCCAGGCCCATCCGTCTCCGTCGCCCCCTCCATTCCCGCCGCCGTCTACTCCTCCCAGCTCGTCCTCTTCCAGGGCAGAATCCTGCGAACTCGGTGTATTGAGGGAACGCCGACGTATTTGGGGGAATCGATCTCCGGGAATCGTTGAGACTTTGGTGGCTACGGCGGGGCAAGCGAGGGTATGGAATTTCAGAGGGTGAAAGATTGAGATTCGGGTTGAGTTCCTGGCAGAAGTGGGTCTGAGTGTAGGCGGCGGAGTGAAGGCGCATGCGAGAATGTTGCTCGTCCCGGCGGCCATTGGTTTCACCGGCGCCGGAAAAGGTTGTTTCTTTTCATGTGCTTTTTTAGCAACTGCTGTGTGATTTTTATCCGTTATTACAAACGTTTCAAGCCATATCCAGCGAAAAGAAATGAAAGGTCGGTTTGGGAACTAGAGAAAGTGCTGGTATTCAATATGTTTATCATTGTTTATGCATTCTTTGGATGAGAAAAAAAGGGCCCGTTTCGTTTTCAAGATAAGATAAGATATTAAGATATACGTAAATTATAAATTATATGATATGAATTTTAAAATCTGAAATAAATTGTTTGGAAGGATTTAAAATCATGAATTAATTTAAGATTAACGAGGATAACCGGCAACGGGGATGGTTGGCAGTAACGGTCAGTGATAGAAAACGATCAATGTTAGAGAGAGATATCAAATCATCATACTGATATCTCTCAAATTCGGGAGATATCGAAACCCTACATTTGAAAGATTTATACTCCCTCCGTTCCATAAAGTGTTACCCATTTTGACTAAAGTAGAAATTAAGGGGGGAATAATTTTGTGTTGACTTTCCAAAAATACCCTTGATGTGATTGGTAAAAGTAAGATATGATGTGTAGATTATTAGGAAAAAAGTATGATGTGATAGGTAGGTTTGAAAAAGTAAGGGGTAAAAGTGGTTTTTTAATAGAAATGGGTAGGAGATTGTGGGACACAATTTTTTTGAAAGGTGTAAATCTTTTTGGGACGGAGGGAATAATATTTAAAGATATCGAATTCGATATCCTTTTTTACTTCACCAAACACCCAAAATGAATTTTAATATCTCGAGATATCAAAACTCATATCGTATTGACTCACCAAACACCGGTAAGAGCAAATCCAACCCGTCATGTAAATATTAGTGAAGTCTAAAACATAAGAAAAAGAAATATTCCCTCCGTCCTGGATCACTTTTTTTTCTTTTTCATTTGTTCAAAAAAAATTCATTTATATTAAAAAATCACTTTAACCACTACTAATTTTTAACTTATCGATCATATTACATCCATACACCATTAATTTATCTATCAAACCTAATTTTTATTCATCATATCGAGAGAGGCTTCTGAAAACTCAATACCAAAATAGACGGAAGGAGTAGTTTTTATTGTCCCCATTTTGGGCCTCTAATGGATAATGTTAAAACTTAAAAATACTCCTTTCGTCCATGCTCTTCAGTCTTCTCTATTCTTTCTTGGTGGTCTCATTCTTACTAGCTCCTCTTTCATCTCCAACTATGTATTTTTGCATCTTATTCCTTGAAATTTTTTGAATGAGCAATATATGGATTGAGCAAGATTTTCCACATGTACTACTTTTTAGATTCATTTTTTCTTTTTATGCCTTGTCAATAGATTTTTTCTTGGAACAACAGAGTTAATTGGGGAATTTTTGATCATGTAATGATTACTAAGTGTTTCCCCTCAAAAAAATAAATTAAAAAAATGATTTGTATTTTGAAAGTTTTCTTGAATTTATTCAAAAATTTTCTTTTGCAAGAAAAAATTAAAGCGAGTTTTTTTTTCAAGTGTATCGACTATTCATGTTTTTATTGCAAAAAATTTTAAATTTGTATTTAATTTTAAAGGAGTGAAGGTATAGAAATCACTCTAAATAGGACTAAAACATAGTGAAAAGCATCAAAATAAGATTTTCATGTTTTTTCATAAAATAAGACTTCACACTGTGGTAATGTGATACTGTACATGTTACATGACTATACTTTTTGGTAATGTACATGACTATGTTTAGTAATGTAAATACATTTTAAGTCCTATTTTGGAAATAAAAACATAAAAGTATTATTTTGATATATTTTCAATGTTTTAGTCTTACTTTGATTTTCTCCCTTGAAGGTATCGGGAAGAATTTTATTACAAAATGAGTTTTTGTTCGTCATATATTTTAAAAATAAAAAAATGGTTTTTTTTCAAATAAGTTGTAGAACATGAAGAAAGTTGTGAGAATCAAACAATTCAGTCCGTTGATCAAATGACGAGGCAATCACGTACAACTTGTTAATGAAAATGATAAACATTAGTATTAAAATATATATTAATATTTTATCAAATGTATTTTCATAATATGAGTACAAAAGAACAATATTAAAATTCATATAATCAAATTAACGTTACCGTTTTGGATTAAATTTTAATAGTGTAAATTAATTCTAAAAAAGCTAATGCTAAAAGCTACTGTTACATAGTTTATTCAAAATACTAACGCTAATTCCTAACGCTGATGCCAAAACGGGCCTGAAAAAGCACCGCAAAAAAACAATCTCCAAAGATGGCAAAACCTTCCCAACCGTGAGTTAACCTCATGTTCTATTGTCCACACCCAGATCTGTGTGTCTCATTGCAATTATATATTAGTTCAATTGTTCACAAACATGCTTAGGGTTTCAATACCTCTGCTGCTCTCTGAGATGTTTTAGCAGCACAATATAATTCTATGTCCACCGCTCTTCGAGATAGGTTGCACACTATACGGTTACATAAGCTATGCATCGTGATTTTTGACCGAAGGACTTAGGCCCTCCTAAATTTCTTCCTTGACATTGAAATACAGCGCACACAGGATACTATTTTACTTCTTCAGACAAAGTACACTCTTGAGCTTCTTAACATGGGTGATATGTCTGATTGCAAGCCAGCCACGCCCATGGCTGCACGGTCCTCTCCCAAGCCGTCTCTTCTCAAATCCTAAAATTTTTCGTAGCATCGTTGGTGGACTACACTTTCTCGCTTTCACTCGTCCAGACATTCAGTATGTTGTGCAACATGTATCTCAAACAACACATTCTCCGACTGATAAAGATTGCTTTGCCTTGAAACACCTTCTACGTTACTTGAGAGGCACCCTGCACAGTGTTCTTCTTTTTCAGAAAGGCCCCATTACTCTGATTCGGACTGGGCTAACAACAAAGATATATGATTGTTGTTCTACTACTAGCTACCTTATTATGCTTGGGCCGAATCTTATCTCTTGGTGTAAGAAAAAACAGACTCGTGTCTCTCATTCCTCCACAAAAGTCGAATATCGCGCCATGGCCGTGGGGAAGCGTAGGCCATGTGGCTTTGCTACATTACATTTGCATTTGACATTCCTCCGTCAAAACCAACAATTTACTGTGACAATGAATCTACCATTTGTGTCACAAAAAATCATGTTTTGCATGATCGCATAAAGCATGTTAGTTCTGACATGATGCCCACTCATTATGTTCCATCCTTTGAGCAACTCACATATCTCTTGACGAAGCCGCTTTCGCCCACATTGTTTGAATATCTATGTTCCAAGCTGCCTTTCGTCTTTGTTGATCAACTTGTAGGGGTAATAGAAAATAGATATTATATTTATTAGTTATCTTCCATCTTTGTCGTTTCCTTATTACTCCATCCGTCCATGTATGATCTTCTCATTACGCGTTACGAGGTTTGACCGACTTTATTTTCAATTCAATTTAATTGATTATAGGAGTAAAATTCTAAAATAAAATTTATATAGTAATAAACTACATGAAAAGTAGTACAAAACTAGAGGTGACTGTTAAAATTTTGGCGGGCCGAGAACAATGGATAGAGTGTCGAGTAAAATTAACCACTTGCACATAAAGTCGGGATCCACAATTCTAACCCAAAAGCTTAAGCTTATAGGTAGGACTTCACCCTTTAATATATGCAAGTGATACTCATCTTTATTTTCCGATGTGGGAACTCCAACATTCCCCCGTAAGTGGTAACTAGCCTGGCCTAGTTAGCACTTGGATAAGCGGGTCTAGCATCTCAATCTCTTATAGCTGGCCCACACGCGGTGACATCTCAATCTTTTTTAGCCAACTCAGCCCAAACCACAGATGGGTAGCTCATTTTTGCTAAACTCACATCCAAACAACCAGGAACAATCAAACCCGGACCGGACCTGCTCTGATACCATGTTAAAATTCCGGCGGGCCGATAACAACGGATAGAGTGTCGAGTAAAATTAACCACTTGCACATAAAGTCGGGATCCACAAAAATTCTATCATGGTATCAGAGCCAGTTTTAGCTCACCTCATTTGTCAAGGTGTCCGTCTAGACGTTCATTCTTAGCGGCCCGTTAATCTTTAGTCCAGTTGTCCGTATGGAGGTTATACCCAACGGCCTGTGGCCCGTTTAACACGATTGCTCGTCTGGAAGTCCATACCTAGCGGCTCGTGGTCATTTAGGTGTTGGCGCTCAAAAAAAATCAAGGGGATGGGAGTCCATTTGCAAGTGGTCAACCGGTTAGATTCAAAATGGCCTGATTGTCCACTTGAGGGGGAGTGTTAAAGAGTGTCCCACATCGGAACTTGAAGAGAAAATAAACCGGTATATAAGCCATTGAGTTGAACTAACTAATAGATTGAATTCAATCTTTTAATGTGGTTCAACTCAAGTGTTTTATTACCAATCCAGTTGTCCATACCCACCCTAAATTCTATCAGTGACAAGACTATATTATTTTATGAAGTGACTAGTAAAATTGAGCAAACAAAGTGAGTAAAGTTTGACCCTGTGAATAGTGTCTGGAAAGATCTATGGTGGACAGAGGGAGTATCTTGTTAACATAGTTCTTTTTCTATTGTGATTAGAGCTCTCTTCTGTAGTTTATATATATAGAGAAATATCTTTCAATATTCAATAAGATCAATTATTCTGGAATTCTATCAAATCATTATCTATGCATATCTAGGCCACGTCAAGCTCTCAATGTCAAAGCTTATGGGGTTACAAGTTACAACTTAAAAGTACACAATTTTTTTGAAAATCAATAGAGGCCAACATTCACTCTTTCTAAAACCAACCACATAAACCCATGCCATCGCCCCCTCTTAAATCTCAACGGATATTCTCTCATTTAATTAACCAAACAGCACATAAATAATTGACACTGTATTCTTAACCATCTAGTTCTTCTTCAACTGTGCCCTTCATTCTTCTCCTCCATCTTTTTTGTCTCCAATCTCTCTCTCTCTCTCCCCCTTCATATACACATATGTTGTCGTGTATACATACACATATTTCGTTACGTATAAACAATACCTAATCATCATTAAAAGATCAAACTTAAAATGTCTTCCTCGTCTTCCTCGTCGAAACGGGTGGGCGGAAGAGTTAGAAACCCGGGACTCGAATCCCGGCCGTCGACGTCTTCGACGTCCCGCAGCCGCCGCCGCCGCGGCGGAGGAGGAGGAAACGGCGTTTGGCCTGGCCCCGTCGTCGAAGCTTTGGCCTTCCAAGTCGCCATTGACGCCGTTACTACTAACGGACGTCTCGCCGCCGCCACTGCCCTTGCCACGCTCTTTCAGGTACACTTTTTTAAAATTATTCGTATCATCAACAATTAATTAATTACTTAATTATTCATTTTCATAATCTCTTCTGATTTAATATTAAAAAAAAGAAATTAAATTAAAGATGGATAAGTTTAGAAATAGTTAAAAAAAAGGAGGGGAGATCATACAATTAAATGATTTTCCTTGGGCTTTGGATGGGTGCGTATCTTTGACCAAATCAGCTTCGCCCCATAAATTAAAAGGTTTGCTCTAATTGCTCCACCTACATTAATTGTTATAAAACAATTTTTAGGACTATTTAGAAAAAAAAATACCATAACATTGAGCCTTTATTTTTGTTTATTTTTGACTAGTAAGTGGAAAATTACTTGTAACTAATTTTTTTAAATTTTAGTACTACTTTTTTTTAATTATATTATAAAAATAAATAATAGAGGTGTCCAAAAGTCAAATGATGATTTTATTTAAATTAGAGGTAGTTGGAATTGTGTTTATTCAATTTCTTTGTTTTTTTTTTGTTTAAAAAAAAACAGTTTTCTAAATAAACATTGGGGGGGGTTAATTTTACTTGAACTAGCGTTATAGTTATAGGGTGTACAGTAGTTATCAAGGATCAGGGCTTCTATAAATGAGGGTATTACAGCAAATCTGTGCACCTATTTTATGGTGCATCTGACTAGCCCTTGATGGAAATTATGTTGTGACAGTTTTTCTTTTTTAAATTGTTTTTTTTTTTAAATTTTAAAAAAAATGGTCCAATATTTTATTTGGGTGGTGCCTATTTTTGGCATATAGCTGGATCTAGAGACCAAAAAGGGCTTTTTTGATTTTTACCACTTCTCTCCCTTTAGGCCATATGGTGTGGTCAATACCATTCACACTTCTAACTTAGTGTTACGTCAGTTTCTCCATTTCATCCTCACTAAGGGGTCGTAGATCCTTGTTCGGTCTAAATTCTTTTTTCAATTTTTACATACTGCGTATTACGGAGTATTTTTTTATTAGGAGTGGATTCATTGTTGGTGGTTGGGATTTCACCCAAAACCAATGACTAAACTGAAGGTAAGTTATCGGTTCGGTATGATTTTCGCACCAGAAATATGTAAACAAATACGGAGTAGTTATTTGGTTTTGTTTTATGTGATTTTTATTTCGATTTTTACTAAAATTTATAAGCATTAAAGAAGCCATGACAACACTAACCCGACGAAGCAATACGAATATGTAGGACCAAGTTTAGTTTTTTTGTTCGAATGTTACCCAAAACATATAATCGAATTACAAGTTAAAGTTCGGTTCGGTTCGGTTTTACGTAAAAATATGTGTTGAGTGCCCAACAAGCATCTAGAGGATTCTAAATACTCCCAAAGCCTTCATATGTAAACATCAGTTACCGAGTATTTGCTTTTTTAGGAGGATATATACTTTCATTTCTATTTTAACATCTAAGTTTTTCAAATAAATATGTAAATTACTTGTATCTATTTTAAATGTTAGTATAACTTCATACGGTACTACAATTAGTTATTGGTGTTTATATATTCTTAGATTTTTAAAATTTATTGAGTATAATTTTTTCAAAAAAAATTTTGCTCTACATGGGATTATAAGGTAGTACATTTCCTTGAATAAAATCAATTATGTTTTATTACCTTTATGGCGCATAATTCATATGATTTGTCATATATTTCTCGTTAGCAACAATTGTTAGATAATGACTGATTATAAGAATGACTCCACGAATGTGGTTATTAGCAACTAGTATTAAATAATGACTATTTTAGAACTTTCTATTGTCAAACGTTAGAGTAGACTCGTCAAATAATAGGCTAAAGTCCCATAAATTACTCTTTTTCAAAATGTTCACTACGTAGTTAAAAACAAAATGATTTTAATGGTCGGTATAAATTACTAGGACATAGGGGGGTAGCTAGGGTAGATTAGTAGAGGAGGTTTGATAAGGAGGACAGTTTATATAGAGAAGAGGAAATTAAAAGGTGTGTTTGTGTGCATGCATGGCCGACGACTGACTTCTCAATGTGTCCACTGTGGGGTTTGGCCGTTTAGGTGTATTAATTCATCCATTTGCGGCGAAATGACTGTTTAAATAAATCAATTAATTACACATAATAGAGTATCTCTCTCTCTCTTTTTTATGTACTGTTTTCAAGATCATTCTTTTTAGATTATATTCTCCCTCCAATGTTCTTCTTCGATCTCTTTGTTTTTTTCTATTAAAAAAAAAACAATCCTCCTTTAGAAGAGGTGGAGTAAATTAAAAAAAAAGTCCAAAATTACTCTATCTGTTCATCAAATTTTTTTCTCACTTTCCTTTATGGGATGTACTAAAATTTCTTTCCCATTTCCTCTTTTGGCAAAAAAACATTTAATGAATGTACAATCATACTCAAACTTTTTATCAACATTATTCACATTATTCTATCATATCAAGGGTAACACATAGAAAATTTTTACATCTTTAATTTTTTCTTAATCTTTGTACGTACCAAGTCAAACTGAGAAAGAAATTTTTAGGCAGAGAGAGAATTAAATAGATGAGCAAGTAGGAAGTCAGGGAGAAAANTAAGATTCGCTGGGGCGGGGGTAGGGTTGACAGGGAAGGGCAGGGCAGGGCAAAGCCAGCCAGCCTTTGATTTTTTTTTCTTGCCACCTTTTCTTTTCTTGGAAATGAAAGAAGGTAGATATTGATATTGATTGATCCATCTATCCCTCTCAATACTAATCCTATTAATTATAATAATTTTTTCAATACTAATAATAATAATAATGATGATAAAAGAAATGGAGAAAAAAGTACTTACTTACTCCCTTTGTCTTAAAATAAAAGATATTAAGTAGTATAATTCACATGGCTAAATAAATCTTCTTCCATACATATTTCAATTGATATTTTAATGAAATAATACTCCTTTCATACCAAAATAATCATCTCATTTCGAATAATGTGTAAAGTTTTATTTCTTTTAAATTTTTTGATTTACCAATTAGCATATAAATAACATGTATAAATTTTTTATTTCAATTTCAAAAACTACATAAAAATTTATAAATGAGATGTGATAAAAATATTTTATTCCATCAAATAATCAATGAAAACATACAAATGAAAATACAGATCACAAAATAGTAACTGGGATGATTATTATGGTACATGTCGGTACATATGCAGTTGTTAAATATACAAATTTTATTTTATACTCCGTATTTAACATTAAGCATAAAATAAAAAAAAACAATCAATTTTCGTAAAACAAAATGTATCTTTTACTTCGGTATTTTGGGACGAAGGTAATATAATTCAACTTTAATTTATTACATTCGTTTGAGAATATAATTTTAGAATTTGTTAAGTTTATACTCCCTTCATCTCATTATTTTGTCCATTTTAATTTTTTGTTCGTCTAATTTTTTGTCACATACGGAGTACTATATTTAGTTATTTTTATATGATTCATATGTATATTTGTTTTATTATAACATCAATATCAACCGTATAATTATATTTATCTTAATCCTTGCAACATTCATGCCTAAATATAGTGGGAAAGAGGGAGTATAAGTTTTTATACATAATTGTAGGTACTAAGAGTCAATGTTGAACTAGATATTTTACATGTCAAATTTTATGTGAAAATATCTTGGCATAGTGGTAAGGAGATTATCCCAAGCTCTTTCGCCTTCAATGTTCGAGTCCCATTTATGTGTTTAAAAATTTGGAATTATAAAATTGAACAGATACAATATTGATAAATATAAAAGCTACTAAAAAGATTTAGGTTGTAAAGTAAATTTTGAAAATTGAGACAAAAGCACACACAGAGATGAAAGAGGAGTTCTGCCGATCTGTTGTCCGACCTAGACAAAGATGAAACGAAAAAAACTCATGTTTGGCAATATAAGTGACGGAGATGGGAATGCTGCGGCAGATGTGTGCGCATGCAAAGTGGATAAGATTTGGAACCATGTTTTATGGGGCGTGTGGGACTGGCATTTGTAGAGGTTAAACTCTGAGATATTAGATTGAGGTGGTTTGAACATGTTGCACAACAGAGCGTTGAAGACCTAGCATAGAGGTGCAAGTATGGGTGGAGGTTAGGATAGGGATAAACTTAGAAAAAACTGAAAAGAGACGATTGGATAGGATTTAAAAACCGATCATTCTCGGAATATAACCTTTGATAGAAGTTTATGAAGATTTAGAGTTTAAGGTAATTGGCATTGGTGATAGTTTTCTCTTTGTCTCTTTGCTTGGTACTCTCAGCCTCTTTGTGCTTTTCTTTAGTCTTTATTTTTTTGTTTTCCCTTTGTTTATGTCTGCTTGCTATGTGATGCTTGAGCAAGGGACTTGAAAAAGCCTTTCTACTTTTGGGTAGAAGTAAAGTCAATGTACACACCTTTCTTGGCCCCTATTTTGTGGGGTTGCCAGATTGATGTTCTTGTTTCTTTGTGTGTTTTTTTGAGCAATGTTAGGTGTACAACAAATAAAATTGTACTCCATTTATATACCAATACTCTTTTGCCACACATTTTTATCCATTCACATATTTTCTTGTCTACACTTAGAATTGTGTGGTAGAGAGATGGTGATGTACACATGGGGTATATCTCTTAGTGTATATTTAGCATTTTTTGAATACTCCCACTTTTCCAGTTTAGTTGTCCATATATAATTTGGCATAAAGTTTGAGAGAGATAAATTATATGGTTAAAACTTAAAAGTAAGTATAGGAGAAATAAAATACAGGCACAAAAACCTTTCCAAAAAGAAGAACTCTTTTTGGAGATTTCTCAAAAAGAAAATAAGAGTTCTTAATTTGAGACTTATGGTGTATTTTTTAAACACTAGTAACTCTATTATAGTTTTGGACATAAAGTGTATATATAATTATATATACTCGTTTGTGTTTTGCAAAACACTACCTACAGAGTATTATATACACGGTAAAAATTACAATAGTACCTCCATTTTTTTAAATAAATTGTGTATTTCAAATCACAATTCGCTTTCAATCATAAATTTTCATTTTTTTAAGTTTCATGACAAATCAAATCAAGAGTATTTTCTTGGGATAGATGAAGGGAGCAAAAAAAGACGAAGGTAGAAGTAAAATTATAGAGAAAGTACTAAAATAAAATCACTATCATTATATCTCTAATATGTTAAGTATGCATTACTTGCCAATCAAGGTACCATCGCTTGCTTAAGCTAAAAGTCTAGGGGAAAATGCATACCTTTTAAAAGAACCTTTAGAGCTTGTTTGATGAGGCAGGAGGTTTGAGCATATTTGGTGAGATAAATACAATTTGAATTCGATATCTTAAGATGTTACAAATTCTCCAAATGAAAGGTTATGATATCTCTTGAATTCGAGATATCATATCAATGTGAAGATTTGATATTTTCCTTGATCGTTGATCATTTACTGCCACCTGCCATCAGTGTCACTGCCAACCACCCTCATTTTTTGCGACTTCCGCCGATCACCAATTTATTCACCATTTTAAATATTTCCAAAGAATTACACTTCTGATTTTTAAACCCATATTATTTCTCTCAAATTTCAAATTTCATATTATATCGTATCTCTAAATTCCACTCAATAGACCCTAAGGTTTTACTCTCTCCGTTTCTTAAAATTCTTCCTCTTTCATTTTTTTGTTTTTTTTAAAACACTTCCCTTTTCTATTAAAAAACCATTTTTACCTCTACTTTTTCATACTCTATCTATCACATCATACTTTTTCACTAGCAACTAAACTATCACATCTTACTTTTATCCATCACATTAAGGGCAAAATTGAAAAGTCAATTACAATTTAACACTTCTTTATTTTCCCCCAAAGTCAAAAGCAGAACTCTTTTGAGAAACGGAGGGAGTATAAATCTAGAGACAGAGTGATGCCATTATGTTTTGAAACAAAAGTTGAGATGAGTATGTCGTTTTAATTAATTAAATACGTAGTAAGTAGTAAAAATAGTCAAAGAAAATAAATAAAATTTGTCGGTGTAAATAACAAATATAAATTATAATCTAGGATGAAGAAAGTATTGAAAATATGGTAGGGTTCTGTGACCATTGAATTTTAGTCGACACGGAAGCCACTGACCCGCTACGATGCTCTGCTCGTAAAATTGATGATTCTTATTTTTTCTAACCCTCCGAAAAATTCCCCTGTCTAGTCCTAACCCTAACTCATTCTCCCACATACGTTAATTGTACTCCGCAAGTAATATTAAATTTAAGTCTTACTTCGTATTTTCTTTTAATTTGTACTTCCTTCGTTCCAAAAATTCCTTCAAGTTTCAAAACACCCGTCTCCCCAAAAGTCCTCATTTCTATTAAAAAACCATTTTTACCTCTTATTTTTTCATATTTTACATGTCACATCATACCTTTTTCTTAATAATCTACACATCACATCTTACTTTTATATACTCCGTATCTCATTAAGGGTATTTTTGATAAATTATTTTGAGAAGGAAGAAGCAAAAGTAAAACTCTCTTTAAAAAAATTGGTTAAGTCAAATCGGGAATTAAAGAAGAAGACAGTGGGAGCATAAGCATGCCGATTGACGGCAGGTAATGTACTGTACGGACGAGATATTTGTAAAGGGATGCTGAAAAGTAGAAGATACAGAATACAGTAATAAATACGGAGCGGCATGGTTGTGGTTTAGAGGCATTAAAAATTAAGAGCCATGCTAATATGCTACGGAGTATATTACTACGTAACATTTTTATAGACATGGAATAGTATTTCATCTCCGTAATGTCTATGAAAGTAATGTGTGTCAAAAGCGGGGTTAATATAATTTTTTCTGTAAAAAGTTACAATTCCGTCTTAAAATGAAGCACTTTAGGTTTTTAATTTATTTTATTTAAAGTTTGATATATAAATAAAAAATAAATTTACATAATTAAAAACTACCTGAAAAGTTTTTTAAAAAAGAGTTTACAAGAATATTTTATCTTATCAAATAAAAAAATTTAAATAAGTATGAACTTTTGTGATTTTTGATTGATGAGTTTTGACATTTTTAGAACGGAAGGAGTACTTTATAAAATATTCAAAACACTAATGGAAAGAATTGTTTCCAAAGTAGAAAATAATTTATTTCTTTACTGTTATTGTCTTAAATCATTAAATTTGTTGGTTTTCATATTTAATTGATGAGTTGATAAAGATTTGATATAGTTTTTAAAACGTGAGAGATTTTGAATTTTAAGAGATTTAAAGAGAGTGTATTTTGGTATTGAGTTTCCAAATTTATCATAGGATGTGATGGGTAAAATAAGATTTTATATGTAGATTTATAATAAATACATGTGATTTGATTGGTATGTTAAGAATTAATAAGGAAAAAAATAACTTTTTTTATTGAAATTAGATGGATTTTTTGTGATAGATGAAAAAAGAAAAAAAGAAAGATTTTCAAAGACGAAGGGAGTATAGTTTAGGAATTCGTTTTGCACAACGGGAACAAAGATATATTCCCTCCGTTTCTTAAAATCATTCCTATTTTGACTTTGGGTCAAATTAAAGAAATTGTAATTTTGGTTGACTTTCCAATTTTGTCCCTGATGTGATAGGTAAAAGTAAGATGTGATAGTTTGGTTATTAGTAAAAAAATATGATGTGATAGGTAGGATATGAAAAAGTAAGGGTAAAAGTGGTTTTTTAATAGAAAGATGGAAGTGTTTTAAGAAATTGGAAAAAAATGAAAGAGAAATGATTTTATGGAACGGAGGGAGTATATAGGACGGAGGGAGAACATTTTAGTTTAATTAATTTTTTTTTATTTCAATTCGAATTAGACGGCTTTGTCCATGCGGGCCAGGCCAACCCGAAGCCCGATGCGGGGCGGACTCGTACATAGAAAATTCTGGTAACATCGCTTCTCGGCTTGACCCGCACCTTGATGAGGTCTAATAATAATGCATAATGTCAAATTTGGCGTGATGTCAAATTTATGACATTTCACAATGTCAGCATTTCTATAAGAAGAATTAGGAATGTAGAAAATACAGCGCTCGAGTAATTAATTAATTAAGGGACAAAATAATGGGGGATCAGATTTGTAGGAGATACATGAAGATTTTGCTTGAGAAAAAGAAGATTGTAAATGTGATAATACAGTGTGGAGTCTTGTGTTGTCGTATAATAACTGTCCTCATCTACTCTACCCCCATCCCAACTATTGTGTACTCCTCTACTTTAATCTTTGTTTATGCAGTCAATCAAAGAATTGAAAGATCTTTCATTTTTAATTTCATGTTCCATCGTTCCAAAATGATTTACATTATACACAAATAGTGAATGAAATCACATAAAGAAATAAAAGTTCCGGTGATTCTCAAATAGTGAAGTGCGTAAATTATTTAGAGATAAAGAGAGTAAATATTATGTTGTAAATTAATCAGATAAAAACATATTTTGAAAGAAATTATATTTATTAGTTTATCATAATATAACTATGTTTGTAGAAGTAGAATGTAGAACTTTTTTGAGACAAATGAACAAATGTGAACTTAGTGCACCGTAGCGGCCTTGGGTCATCTCATGACATAGGACCGTAACAGACTCGGGTCATCTCACATATCATTCATTTTCTCACTCATTAAATTTTATTAGTTATTTAATACTTTAGAGTATTCATAACATCTTTTGTATGATCGTAGATTTTTTATATAATTTGAAATATATAATTTTATTTATATTTTTATTGAATAAATTAACTAATATAAATTAAGTCATTTTCAAGCAACTGAATATTATTTTTCTAAAATTCAGTTATACTCATAAATAAAAATTGAGTTACTCTAAAATGTGTGTCCTTTATTCAAAAAATGCATGTTCAATTATTTGTTTCTCTTAAGTACATGGGCTTGGCATTGAATATTTTTATGTTTCAAAGAAGCGTTGAATATTGAAGAAGCTAGATAGGTACAAACCACACTACTTTTTGCTTTTGTACTTTTTTTTGTAAAAAGGAGTAGACTCCCTATTTATGACCTATTTTATGTTGTTATGATGACATTTGCTGTATTCCTACTAGCTATACCCCCATGCATGCCGGATATATCTATAATACTCCCTCCGTCCCCCATAGATCTTTCCTATAATCCTTTTTTCTTTGTCCACAATAGATTTTCTCATTTCATTTTTTAACTATTAAAAAACCACAACTACCCCCACTTACTTTATTTATTACACCTCACCCACCTCATTTAAAACACTCTAACCATTTTCATTAAGGGTATTATGGTAAACTTTCACCTTTTTTCAACTTTTCTTAAAAACCACCAAAAGTCAAAATGAAAACATCTTAGGGGGACGGAGGGATTACCTATCTTCTCCTGTTCATATAGGGCACATACCCTAGTCTTTTAGGGCTGCTTCCATTTACTGCCTCTATATCTATTTGACAGCTCGCTGGCTTTTCTTGTCCCAATACCCTCTCCTCGTGCCCTCTTTATTTATTCAGGACTACGGAGGAGTACTTCGTCACAGGCTATTTGTTTATAGAACTCAAATTGAATTAGTTTTAACCAATACGGAGTACTTCGATCACATATTATGAAAAAAAATATACTCCCTCCGTCCCACTATATTTGTCCACTTTCATTTTTGCACACCATCTAATACACTTCTTTAATCCATTTTATCCCTTAATTTGTATATTAAAAAAATTATAAAAATTATATATTAATAATCTATATGTTAAGACAAATCAAATAAGATCACGCATGACTATATTTAGGCTTACACATTGAGAGAATTTGATGAGTCAAAGTGTTTAGATGAACAATTTCAAAAGTCAAAAGTGGACAAATATAGCGGAACGGAAGAAGTATGATACAATTTTAGGATATGTATGGACAAATAGATTGAGCTATAAGACACTTGGGCTGAACCACATTAAAAGATTGAATCCAATCGATTAGTTAGTTCAACTCAAGAGCTTATATACCGATTAATTTCCTCACACTTTTCCGATGTGGGATGCTCTTTAACACCCCCCCTCAAATGGACAACCAGGCCATTTTGAATCTAACCAGTTGACCACTTGCAAATAAACTCTCATTCCCTTGATTGTTTTTTGAGCGGCAACACCTAAAGGACCACGACCCGCTGGGTATAGACTTCCAGACGAGCAATCGTGTTAAACGGGATACAGGCAATTGGGTACATACTCTATACAGACAACTGGGCTAAAGACTAACGAGCCGATAGGAATGAACGTCTAGACGGACACCTTGACAAAGGAGGTGAGCTAAAACCCGCTGCGATACCAAGATAGAATTTAGGATGTGGTATAGATCATTGGGTTATAATATAAATTCAATTTAATTGGGTTATAGTTTCGATATATCAAATTTTATATCATTTATTTATTTAGATTATGTGTAATTTGTGATCATAGAAAGTCACTGTTTAACTAAAAAAGTCAAAACAGGAAAGGTTTTTAGGACCAGAAGAAATATTAAATAAAAAGAGTAATGTGTATTATTATAAATATAATTTTATTATATTTATATTTTGAGAAATTTTCAAAAGTTTATTTTGTTGTAATAATATCTAATACACGAAAGGAATATTACTTTTTTTGCCTCAAATTTAAATTTTAGTAAGTAAAGATGTTTCATCAAGATTGATGTAGGGGAGGGAATTATGGTAAACTTTCGGTAAATATAAGAGAAATTTACCTAAATAGGACTAAAACATAATGATTTTCCCAATATAGGACTATATATTTTTATTTACCAATGTAAGACCTTTGGTCATTATTAAGTAGTCATTATTCAACTAAATGTCCATCATTGTTGGACATTATTCGTTCCACTAGGTCATTATTAAGTCCTATTTAGGGAATAAAAAAGTTTAAGTCCTACATTAGGAAAGTCATTATGTTTTAGTCTTTATCAGTTTGGTAAACAAATTATTTTAACTTCTTGTCAATTCTTTAGCCAATAATATTTCTCAAAAACAATTGAATTTAGGATATTCATGCCGGAGTGTTTAACGATAAAAATTGAACTTAATTTCAGTTATCAAATTAATCTGAATGGACGGCTACGATGCAGGTTTGTTCCACGTGGCAAGCCGTGTCTCGGTCCCCTCTTCTATGGCTAAACCTCACCGCCCGGATATGGAATCGCCACCACTTACTCCGCCACACGTGGCGGGACGAATACATCTTTTGGCATCAAACCGCCGCCAATTTCAGGATGGGCCGTTACATGTACAGCACCCTTCATTTCCTGCCCCCCAACGCCGCCGACGGGATCTCGTGCCGCCGCCTCACGCTCTCCGACCACCACCTTGCCGCCGGATTCTCCGACGGCTCGGTCCTCCTGTTCTACATCCCCTCCAGGCTCCACCTCTCCACCTTCCACCCTCACCACCGCGACCGCCTCGGCCGGTTTTCCAGCGCCGTGTCGGGGATTATTTTGACGGATGCCCGCCTCGTCTTTGCCTCTCTCGACGGCGACGTTCATGTGGTCGCCGTCGGCGGATCTTTGCTGCCGCGTAGAGCTCATCTCGGCGACGTGGTCAATGACGGTGCTTTGGTTGACTTCGCCGGCAATGACCGGTGGTGGGTTGGACTCTATGCAGGTGTGTTAATTATATAACTCCGCCGTTCATTTCTCTAAATAGCACTTAAAATGTTTTATTCTTTAAATAGTACGGAGTACTTAAAAATGTCCATAATGTCCAGTGATGATGAATATTTACTTGAATATTGACTAATGCATAATGACTAAAAGCGCTACATTGGGAAGAAAAACACATGTGGTGCTATTTAGGAAAAGTGATTATGTTTTGGTGCTATTTAAGTAAATTCCTCTACGTATTATTTCAGGAGTGCCAGGAAGGGCGTTTCACATATGGAACACCGCCAGGGAAGAACTCGTGTTCGTAGGCGGAAACCTAAGCGATCCGGAGGCGGTAATGGGGTGGCATCTTCTGACCGAGCTGACCGACCTGGTCGGCCGAGTCAGGGTAACGAGCCACGACTCGGCCGTGGCATGCACGAGCCTCCGAATTATCGCATTCGACCTCGCAAACCAAGGGGTCGTCATCGGGGAAGAAGACCGATTCCCCCGGGGACTAGTCGTCGGGGCATTCGACGCCAGTAACGACTCGTTCCTCGCCGTGGATGACCGCGGTGCGGCGAGCGTCCGCCGCGCCGTGGACCTGAGCCAGAGGTGTTGGTTCAGTGTGCGCGGCGCGTCGCAAGGGGGTGTTTTGGGGTGCATGAACGGCGGTTTCGCGGTGACGGCCGCCTCGGGGGTGATTAGGGTTTGGGACATCGAGCGGGACGAAGTCGGGGTTTACTTGCGGAGTTTGCGGGAGAGGGATTTGGACGTCAATTTGTTGGTTTCGGATGAGAGGCATTTAGCGGGCTGGTCTAGGGATGGTGCCCTTCATTTGTGGGACTTTGGAGGTCAGCAGTAGTACATCATTGGGGGCCTTAGGGTACGTAGGGAAATCAGGAAGAAAATGACAAAATGGGTCTTTAGGGTTTTGGGTAGGGTCATGAGGGTGTCCTAGGATAAGGTGTATGTAGTGAATTAGAGGGAGAGAAGAAGGTTTATTGGTCAATGACTTTAGGGCTATTGGTTTCTCATGTTTTGCTGTTTGTGGGTCACCAATGCCAAATTAAAATTGAGGTTTCCTTTTCAATGTGTATAGCACTATGGGCAGATATATGTACCCTAAGCATAAGGCAACAAAATAATTGCCTTTTGGGGCTCTTATCATTATTTACAAGGATAGTTTAACAATTCCTTCAATGTAATTCTTCTTTGTTGGATGTATATAATTGAATGAAGAATTGAAGCATTTAGCTAATCAAATTAGCTTGATTACTTTTTTACCATTCTACTCCGTATTTGTTATCCGTCTTGAGATAAAATTTTACGTTTACCTTTCACCTTGTCATCCCTACCATAGTACCATATTATTGCCCTTCATTCACCCCACCCAAATATATTCTCACGGAAGGTAAAAAATCTGATATCAAGAGATGATTTTGAAATCTTCTAGGCTCACCAACACTATGTTTGGTTCAAGAAATTTGAGAAGGAAAGGAAAAGAAAATGAAAAAGAAAACATTTTTCTTGTTTGGTTAGAGAGAAAAAGAAAAGAAAAGTGGAAGGAAAAGAAAATAAAAAGGCAAAATGTACAAAGAGGAGAGAAAATCAAATTTTTTTTATTTTAGTGAGAAAAATGAGGGAAAGTCATTTTTTTTTCTTTTTTTTCCAAATTCCTTAAACCAAACATAGTGCAAATGATTCCTAAAATTGGGCCTCTTTGAGCTTATTTTCTTCCATTTCTTCTTAATATCTGTCCTATACTATTTATACTTATTGGGATAATATTAAATTTGGAAACATCATATCTCAGCCAAAATAGTTTAAAATATAATCATAATCAAACTTTATTAAAAACTAGATCATATTTTATCAAATCAGATGAAGAGAACATGATTATTTTTGGGGTTCTGTGCAGTTGCAGGAATCTAGGGACCACCAATAACAATATGCCCTTCTTTTGTACATACATCCTCTTTATTACTCCCTCCATCCACATAAGATTTTCCCATTGCGCGTTACGAGGCTTGACTGATTTTATTTTCAATTCAATTTATTTGAATATAGGAGTAAAATTTTAATATAAAATTTATGTAGTAATAAACTACATAAAAAGTTCTACAAAACTAGATGTGACAATACTATATTATTTTATGAAATGCGTAGTGAAAATAAACAAAGTGAATTAAGTTTGACCCTGTGAATAGTGTCTGAGAAAATCTATGGTGGACAGAGGGAGTATTATGTAATGAAATAAAAAATGAAACATATATATTTATAAAATTATGTTAAAAATTTTACAAAACAATAGGTAACTTGATTATTTTATTTCATAAAATGAGATTATTAGAATAGAAATCATTCTAAATAGGACTAAAACATAGAGAAAAGTACCAAAATAGGACTTTCATGTTTTTTTTGGAATACGACTTTGCATTGTGGTAAAGTGACTTTGCATTGTGGTAATGTGGTAGTGTACATGTGCAAATTACTATACTTTTTTGGTAATGTATATAATCATGTTTGGTAATGTAAGTCCTATTTCGAAAATAAAAACATGGAAGTTCTTATGGTATATTTTCAATATTTTAGTTCTAGTTTGGTTTTTCTCCCTTATTAGAAACCACTGCGCACATAGGTCGACCAAGGGATTGGATCCGTTCACAAGCAAAGGAAGAGGGTATTTACACTACCCTCACATTATTTATTACAACGGTAGTGGAACGTAAATGATACTCCTTTGTTGTTTAGCCTTCGTCGTTTGCGCATTGAATCTTATCTGACAATGCTAAGCTGTCATGATGAGGCCTTAATATTTTATTTTAAGACGTAAAAACAGTAGCGCTGGCTTTTAACATTGATGCTAAACGAGGCCTTAATATTTTATTATAGCAGATAATCTTTGGTCATTTATATATAGCATGTGTAAAGGGAAAAAGAGACACTTCTCTATTTTTTGAAGGACTCGTTGCAGCCCATTATTATGAATGTTAAAGTTTAAATCTCTATTTGTTAAACTATAAAGGCTCCCTTAGAACACTGGAAATGGGCCTCACGCCCACCGGCGTGATTGGGGCGTTTAACGCCGGGGGGCATTAAACACCACCCCCTCGGCGTGACACGGGTGTGAGCGAGGTTCCGTCATTCGTTTGACGCGCAGCATCCCTCCCCATTTAGCCATTACCTCCCCCCCAACGGCTATGTAGCCGTNAATTCTAAATTTAAAAAAAACTATAAAATCCCCCTTTCTCATACATCTCTCTCACACATCTCTCTTTATATTCTCTCTAAAATAATTATTATTTATTATAAATATTTATAAAAAATAATTTAAAAATGGGTTCATCTTCCGACGATGAAAGAAGAGCTTTATTTTTTCGTTGTTTCACGACGAATTGTATTCAATAGTGGGAAGATGGCCAAGAAGAAGCTGAATCCTCCCGACGACGGACCCGACGCCAACGTCTAAATTGGGATCGAGCGGCCGCCCACGATTCACTTCGAAACGACTACTTTAATAATCCGTGTGTTTATACACCGGAGGATTTTAGTAATCGTTTTTGGATGAGTCGTCCTCTCTTCTTACGCATACTCGTCGATGTTGAACGCGAGGTTCCTTGGTTCACCCAACAGTTTGATGCGAGAGGTCGACGCGGGTTTAGTAGCGTCTAGAAGTGCACTGCCGCGCTCCGTCAGTTGGCGTACGAGACGGGATCCGATATGTTCGACGAATACTTGAAGATGTCGGCTCGGAGCATCAGGTCATGTGTTTATAAATTTTCAAAAGCTATTATTCAAATTTATCATAAAAGATATTTACGCAAGCCTACAACGAGCGACATCCAGCAGTTGCAGGCAAGGTATGCTGCTAAACACGGCTTTGTCGGCATGCTTGGGAGTATTGATTGCATGCATTGGGAATGGAAAAATTGTCCCACTGCGTGGCACGGTCAATTCTCCCGGGAGATCATCCCAAGTCTACCATCATGCTCGAAGCTGTTGCTTCGAATGACTTGTGGATTTGGCATGCTTTTTTCGGTGTCGCGGGCTCGAACAACGACATCAACGTTCTCGATCAATCGCCCGTTTTTGACGATTGGGTTATTGAGACAGCACCGGACTCCTCTTTTGAGCTTAGAGGGACGCTTTACAAGCGTGGATATTATTTGGCCAATGGAATATTTCCGGATTATTCCACGATTGTGAAATCCCTCTCCGAACCAATGCGTCTTAAACGCTAGACATACAAAAAGCTCAAGAGGCGGCGAGAAAAGACATTGAACGAGCCTTTGGGGTCTTGAAGGCTAAGTGGCACATTCTAGATCGTCCGTCGAAATGTTATTCTCAGACAAAAATAAGGAATATCATGTACGCATGTATTATTCTTCATAATATGATCATAGAGGATAAGGGGTCTGCGATTTGTTAATACAACCCGGACGAGGAGGTGCCTATGTACGAAGAAATCACCGAAGAAAAGAAACGACGCAACCGCCAAGAAATTCAAAGCCGAGAGATTCACAATGCACTAACGGCGGATTTGATCGAGCATATCTTTAGTCGTTCGAATAATTAGTGATTTCTTTGTACTGTTGTTTTTTTTATGTAATTTTTTTTGTATGAATGTAATTTTTTTTAATGTTTTTTTATGAATGTAAGATTTTTTTTAATAATGAATTTATTTTTTTAATGCACTAGTGTCATTGCGATTAATTAAAATAATAAATTATTTTAAATTTATTAATTTAAATTTAGAAGATGTATATTTAAAAATGTAAAAAATGAAGGTTTGAAGCCCCAGTTTGAAGCTCGGGGCTTCAAAACCATTTCCAGTGAATTTTTGGTGTAAGTTAAAGCTGACGTGGCAGAGAGAGAAAGTTTGAAGCCCCGGGGCTTCATGACCATTTCAAGTGCTCTTAGCTTCTTAGCTTGGAGATGCTCTGAGGAGTTAGATCGAAAAAAAGAGAAAAAAGGGAGATAGGTCCAGCTAATTAAGCTTATGACATTGAAAGGTCTCCTCGCTGGGAAAGGTAGTATCTCTGTCACAACTCACAACTCCCTTTCCTTTAATTAGTTGATTGAATAGAGCCAAAAATAAAAAGGAAAAAAGATTAAAGTTCGAATAAAATATTTAAAATATAATAAAATAAGAGTTTTATAATTTTTTTTCGAAATAGAGGTTGAAGTATATATACATCACCAATCATGATCATCTACATTACTAAAAAGTTTAATAATTAAATTGCTCATGTGCAGTGTCATATAATTCCCACCGTGTGAACTCTGGATCATATTAAGAGAATAAAAACATGAAATTTCTGTTATGATATTTTCTCTGTATTTTAATCTTATTTAGGGTGATTTCATTTCATAAAAGCATACCAAACTACATAAATGTTTAAAAATTATTTATAAAACACCTATACTCCCTATTTAAAGCTCATTTTGTAAAACTTTAAATGGTGCACACATACCTTCTCACTTATTTCCAAAGTTAAACTCACATTTAAGTGCTTCTATGGTGCACCTTGGTTTCATACTATTTTTATGAACCTTCTCACATAAAAATGACTACTTCAATTATACATTTTGAGTGCATATCATTTTTGTGGACCTTCGCACGTAAAACACTTTTTTTTTTAATTTTTATCAAAAAAACATATTTTTATTTAAGTACTCCCTCCGTCCGGAATTATTCTTCCCATTTGACTTTTTTTGGTCAAATGTTATAAACTTTGACTATGATTTATAGAAAAAATACATTGTATCACGATATAACTTTAATATGAATATATTCCTTTTGATATATAGTTTTCAAATATCAAATTTTTACAAAATATATCTATGTATAAATAAAGATATTAGTGGTCAAAGTGCAATCTTGAAGACCATAAAAAGTCAAATGGGAAGAAAATTTCCGGATAGAGGGAATAGTAAGAAAATGCTTATTTTGTTCATACATATAGGTTGTGGGTCAATGATGGACCTTAGTGCACCATAGAATTTGCCGTCACATTTATGTCTCTTCTTTCGCTCTATCACAAAGTTCACTCTTTCATTTTTTTACTTCTTCTTGTTTAAAATAAAATAAATATTTCAAATCAAAATTTTTATTTCAATTTCAAATTAAGATTTTTTTAATTTTCTATTTCAAATTAAAAAAAATCATTTATTTATTTTTAAAGTATAATAAATGTTTTGTAGAACTTTACAAAAGAAAATAAAAAATAGAAGATTAAAATATTTTATACAAAGTAAAAGAAAAAAGCATTGAAAAACGTAATGAAAAAGAAAGAAAGAAAAGAAAAAATAATCTTTTTTCTTTACCCCGCCCGTATTTTATTTTATCTTTCCATTATTCATTTTTTAAATCCCAAACAAATTATTTTAATTTTAAAAAATTAATAAGTTAAACTTCCTATTTTTTCTAAACTATGTGAGAAACAAACAAGAATCAATTAAACAACATATCCTCATGACATTTAATTTGTTCTATGTCTTATTAGGTTGTGTTATGTTATGATTTGATTTTTTGAAAATTTGATTTGGCCTATTCTTATTGGTTGGGTTGTTTTCATATGATTAGATTTAATCTAGTATGATCTGACCTGAATATAATAATTATATATATTTAAAGATGTTTCCGATCTGATCTGATCTAATTGGATTTGATTTTGATCTAATTAGATTTTATTCTGTTCTGATGTGATCCAATTTTTATAAAAATAAGTTGAATTGAATGGACCCTTAATTTATACATCCTCGTCGTCCCATAAACTCTTGCATGTTTATTACCTTTTATAGTTAAATAGTGGCACTCTACTTTGACTAAAATTAAATACTTGTATAACTTAGATAAAGAAAATATTATAAAAATGATTTATCAAAACTATATTGCATTATTCCAATTCTATTGAATATACACTATAATAAAATATACTTCTATTACAATTTATGGTAAAAAAGTCAAAAGGAGGAGTTTTTTGGTCCATTTTTCTTTTTGGCCCATTTCATATGACTAGGGTCATTAACTTTCAAGAAAAAGTAATTCATACACCTACAAAACATATGGTAAAATCTTTCGTGATTCTAAAGTTCATATTCATTTTATAAATCATAGTGCATTAATATCATAAAACAATTTGACATATTGCAAAAACAAGAAAATTTTAATTTACTTGTCGGTCCATCTCTAAAAATTGTCTTTTTTTCCCGAACAATGTACGAAATTTCAACTTTTTTTATAAATGATTTTATTTACAAAAACTATTCCGTCCGTAAAAAACCTTCATTTTTCGCTTTTTCATCCGTCCCAAGAAACTTTTCAAGTTAATTTCCACTTAAATGCCACTTTTATGGTTTTTACCTATAATGTTTTTTACTCTACTTATCACATCATATTTAAACATTATTAGTTTACTACTAGCATCCAATGATATTTTTATAAAATTAACACCAAAATAACCCATCTTAAATCTCTTAAAAGTAAATAAATGAAGAGTTCTTAGGAACGGAGGAAGTAATTTACTATATATAGATAAAAAGTCCAATTTACATATTTAAGAACTATGAGTGCACTGCAGGTGAGAATTACTCATAATCTAAGAAATTCAAGTGGTGCATTTTTTCCCATTGCCGCACATTATCATTTTGCAGTGCATTTTTGTAGTGACAGTAAAGTTTGACTTATTTACTTAAATGTTACCGCATTACCGCATTTTTCTAGATTTCTTTTTTTAATTCTGTAATTTTTATGGTCTTTAGATCTTACAATCCAATGCATGCATTCTCATTTCTTTATTACGGAGTAGATTTTAATTTCACAAACCAAAATCGAACAACTACATCAAGTGTTCTAAAAAATAAGTGATGTATGGTAATGACTCTTTTTTTTTGCATCAAATAATTAATGAAAACACATACTCCCTCCGTCCCTAAATATTCATAACATTTGCTTTTTCAGCACTCACGGGAACTTTTGTTTATTTCGACGTTTTCATTGGTTATTTGATAAAATAAAATATTCTTGACACCTGTTATTTCAAAGAACTTTTCATAAAGTTTTTTTATATGTAAATTTAATTTTTTATTTTTATACCAATATGTAAATAAAATGAATTGAAAAAACTTAATAATTTGCCTCGGGAATACAAATGTGGCAAATAATTTGGGACGAAGGGAGTACAAACAAAGAATATGAAAAATCTGGAATATTAAATAAGCTACGGAGTAATAATGCAATGTACAGTACTCCGTAATGATCCTTCAACAAAAAACAAAAACATAGATATAAATAAAAACTTAATCATAAACCTAGAGATCAGATAGAAATCATACACACTACAATTAAATTGATCAATCGATCTACAATGTGCATGCTTTCTTCAACTGATCTGCCAAAGCCTTCTTCATCTTATTGGATGATGATAATGTCGTCTTGAAATACTCATGTTCCAGCAATTGCTTTGTGGTTGGCCTCTTGCTTGGATCTTCACGAAGACACATCCTTATTACCTCCCCAAGCAAATCCGATATCGCAACGATCTTCGTCTTTGTCTTCGTCTTCTTAAACCTGCCAAATAATTTCCAAGAAAACGAGGGCCTAGACGAGGACGAAGAAAGGGTTCTGACGTTTAAGTTGTCACGCAGAAACGCTTTCACGTTTTTGTGCGTCGAGACGGGGATGTCCCCGCCGTAAACGAGCTCCAAGGCGAACAAACCGAACATCCACACGTCTGCCGCCTTCCCATGCACCGTCTTCGGGTCCCGCGCCAGCTCCGGCGCCACCCAGCACTCTGCCGCCCGCTTCGTCGTCCTCTCGCACATGAGCTCGCGGAACCCTAGCTTCGCCGCCGCGAAGTCCCCGTCGGCCATGTAGACGCACCCGGCGCAGACGTTGCCGTGGGGCCTGTCCCCGAGGGCGTGGACGCAGTCCAGGCCCTCGAGCGTCTGCCGGAGGAGGGTCCCGACCCCGGCCTCCGGCAGGGCAGAGGGCGACGACGCGATCATCGCCCTCAGCGAAACCCTAGACACGGAGGGCATGACGATCCACAGCCGGTTGTCGGTCTTCGACCGGAACGACACGTGGACGCCCACGAGGTGCTCGTGGCGGCACCGCTTGGCGAGCTTGTACTCCTCCGTCAGCTCGTACACGCACTCCAACTTGTCGGCGTCCACCGTCAGAATCTGGACGGGTTTCTCAGGTTGGGACAGCGGCGGCGGCGTTGAGGGTTTGGCGGTGGCTTTCCACAGGACGGCGGCGGCGGTGGTGCGGAGGATCTCCTTCGGCGTGTATCCATCTTCCGAGCGGACGAAGTACCCATCTTCTTCTCCTTCCATTGTTACGTTGTAGTATCAATCTGATTTGATGATTTAGGGTTTTGGTAGTTAATTAGTTTGAAGTTAATTAGTTCACCACTTATTTATAGATTCACAAATAAGCATAATACATATAACATACTCCTAGTCTGATTGGTATTGTAGTTTCAAAAGAGTTTTACGCAGGGGAAATATAATTAAGCTACGTAATTATTTATTCCTTTTTGGTCAAGTAAATCCTTCTTGTATAGGTTTGTTTATTTATTCCTTTTTTCAAAGGATAATGTAAAATTTTATTTGAATTATCCAAAACAGATGAAGGAGGATATTTCGACCGCTCAGAAAATCGATTCTAGCTAGATAGTACTCCGTAATATTTATCCATCCCTAAAATCTTTTCATGGCATTTTTCTTCCGTCTCAAAAATAAGCTCATTTCTATTAAAATATTACTTTATTTGTTAATGGCTAATTACTCCCTACGTCACAAATTAAATTGCTTGGAAACATAGTAAAATTTCACTCATTTTCTTTCCGATTTTTACTAGATACTCAGTATTTGACAAAATAATATAGTCATGTCATCGCGACTTTTTTTAGATATTTTTATGTAGTTTTTAAATATGTAGTTTTTATTTTTAATTTCACACTATTTTTCATATAAAATTATTTGAAAATAACTTCAATCAAATACTAAAACAAGTCATTTAAATAAGGACGGAGGATATAATATATCTATCATATTATATTCGTTTAGGGGTGGGGGTGTTCGGTTCATCTCAAGACATGATATAGCCAAATAGCGCCAGTACCCCCGTGGTTTGCAAAATAAGCACTAAAACCCTCTCTGTTTTCAAAACTTATTTCTAAAGTTCTTGTGGTTTCAAAATGCCGCACCCGTGCCCCCTTTGATCCTTTTCCCGCCATTTTTCCGGCGAAGAAGGGGGGCATTGGTGCATATTTACTAAATCACAAGGGGTATCGGTGCTGATTTTTATTTCTCGCTTATTTTTTTGTTTTTTTCCATTTTTTCCTTTATTTGTTTCTTTTATTAATAAAGGTTTTTTTAAAATTATTTTTATAATGTTCATAAAATTTAAAGTTATTTTTGTTTGAAAAAATTAACATATAATGTGTATATATGTGTGTGTGTGTGTGTACTTCTCAAATCAACAATTGTTGTTTTTTCTGAAAAAAGTTAACTTTTTTTAGAGTTTCAAAAAAATGAGGAATAAAATAAGAAACAAAATAGTACAAAAATAAAAATGAATATCTTTTTCAAACATCTCAATTCTAAGGACTTTTTTGGGCTTGTCCATTTTTTTTTGTATCAGACTTTTTTTGTGTATCTTTATTTTTCATTTTATTTTTCCATATTTTTTATTTTTTTATTCTAGGTTTTTCTTTTTGAACTTTCTAAATAAGTACGTAATAAAAAATGAAAATGTTTAATTTCAAATAGATGCAATCTATGTTAATTTTTTTATTTTTATTTTTATTTCAAACACAAAAAATTTTAAAAATTTTAAAATTTATAAAAAATTGAAAATAAATTAGAAAAGAATCTAGGAAAAGGAAAAAGAGATAGAAAATATTTAAAAAAGGAAAACACAAATATTAAACGAAAAATAAAAAATGAGCACGAATGGCCCCTATGGTTTAAAAATTATGCGCAAATGCCCCCTCGTCGCCGGAAAATAGCCGGAAAATGATCAGATGGGGCACGAGTGCAACATTTTGAAACCACGGGGACTTTAGAAGTAAGTTTTGAAAATAGAGGGGGTATTGGTGTCAATTTGCCAAACCATAGGGGGGCACCGGAGCTATTTGGCCGACATGATATTCCAATGTCATGAGAACTCCACCGATTTATTTATTACTAATCTATACATTCCTATTCCTTAAACATTCTACCGTACTTCAAAGCAAGAACAAATAAGAAAATAACACTCATATTATATACTTCTTCTGTCCCATAAAATTTTTCAAAACAAAAAAGTTATGCTCGAAAAATAAGTAATTTTAACATTATTTTCTAATTAAGACACACTTATCTTACACATCATATCCAACCATTTTCAAAAGTTGAAAAATTTTCAAGGACAAATGCATTATTTAATTTTCTCCTTATTAATTCTATGAATATTATACAACTCGTAAGTATACTTACATCTTTCAAAAAAACAGTAAGTATACTTACATTAATCTTATACTCCCTCCAAGACGTCCAAAAATAGCAATATATATGTACCTTAAAAGTGCTTGGTAAACAGAGTTTTAAAACACGCACTATAGCACTATCACCACCCAAGGTTTACCAAATGAACTAAGAGTATTGAATTGAAGTTTTTTAAGGAGTGAGAATCTCTCCATTTGGGTATAGATATTTGTGAACACATAGAACATTGACATTGATAATGCAGGCACTTAAAATGCAACTTACTCTTTAGTATAAGAGTGTAAGTGACTACCTGAGCCAAAACTTTCCAGTCAAAGATGTTATCATTTTTGGATTTTTCACTTCTAATTAAGTGAAACATTACATGAGTAATGATTTATTTGATATGTTTTTGTTTTAACACTAATGCCCCGCATACAACCAGAGCCCATATGTGTAACATAATACGGAGTAATCAATTTATAGTGATGTGTTGCAATGACAAACCAAGATTGGTTATCTTTCAAGCTATTTCTTCTACATGTTCCTTTTCTATTTTTTAAATCTTCTCATTGTTGCTTTATTATCACATGTTGTAAGAAATATAATTGGAGAACTACTTCCTTCCAATGGACAATTTCTATGTTCCCCTTTCTGACATCTCTTTGCCCATGTTCATTACAATCTGTCATTTTGGACTTTGACAGAGGGAGATAGGTATTAAAGGATTCATTGTTTGGTTCTATTGCTAACCTGACTACGACTTCTCTTGACTCCGAATGTAACTTCAGAATTATTATATTTCAACTAAAAACCAATTGTCAATTGAAAGAGTAACTAACAATGTGAATATTAGTCTTTGCTTTTTACCTAAGTGGAGATGTGAGATTATATCCTCAAAATCCAATCTCTAATCTTAACTTGGTTCTTTTTGCCCCAACATAAAGTCAAATTAAAAAGGAAATTACATGACAGGGGGAGTATTATTTCTTTTTACTAATTTTTTTATAAACCTTTAATGGTACAGATTTCGTCTTTGAAGAAAGGAGTATCAATCATGTTGTTAAGGAATATTTTAAATTGTGTAATTGTACAAAGTTAATCACTAAAGAGTTGCGAAAAATATCATCGGTGCAATTGTAGGATCACGAAACAATGCTGAGGAGAATGTTTTCATGCCGTAAATGAATTTGGTTTGCTATGACTATCAAAAAGAGTCAAGACCAAACATTGCGATGTGTTGAAATATTATTTACGATAATCACTTACGAACAATTTTACATTTTTTTCGTGAGTGAAAGCAAAGATTTGCTTGAAAACATTATTGTAGTTTAGATGACATTAATATGGGCAATTTCACGAAAAATGTGATATGCCCTAATTATTTTCAATAAGTTTGGTTTTAAATTAAAAATTTACATTGTTATATAGAAGAATCACCAATAGCAATGTTTATTTAACAGAGCAATAATTTCACTTTGTATATATTAAAAAAATTCCAAGCCAGATATGAGATTGCACTAATCTACACTCTCTTGCACAAATAGGGACACACAGGATTTTTCTGATTGGATAATCACAGTCGAAGATGGAAAACTTAGACAAGTGATCGATGGAACTGTTAACGTTGAAATCTCGTTTGGATTCTTGATTCTTGACATAAGTTTTCCCCTCAAGAGTATAATGGATTTCACTTAAACCTATTAGAAAACATAAAAAATTATTCCTTTTTAGGATAGTGCACTATAAGCACCCACACTCGAGTTTGTTGAATGGTAAATAGATTAGTCTTATCCCTTATCCTAGGAGATAAAAAGGAGTACGTAAGTTCTGATTCTTCATGCAAAACTGATTTAGATGTAGTTGTTGAAGACGATTGGATAACACTTCATTTTTTTTAATAAAATCAAATGTTGGGAGATCTTAAACCACAAAATAGTTTTTAAAAAGGAGTAACAATTATGTCATTGAAAAACATTGACCAAATATCTTAACTGTGTAATGGTAGAAGATTAGCCATTGAGAAGCTGAGAAAGAATATTATCACTCCAATTGAGATTTCCGGAAATCAGTTGGGAAAAAGATTTACATACTCCGAATGAATTTGGTACCATCTGATCCAAGACTACTCCTGAAATTCTAGAGACGACAATTCTCAATAGCCTTATCTTTTATTATGACTATTAACAAAAGTGAAGGTCAAACATTGTCTTTTGTTGTACTATTTTCAACCAACTCAATATTTACTCATAGTTAACTTTATGTTACTTTTTTACGAGTGAAGGTTAAAACATGATTAAAAATATTGGTTCTAGATGAGAATGGAAACCCTTACAATCATACCAAAAATGTTATGTACCCTAAAGTGTTTTAAAAAATGGAATTAAATAAGATTTTTTTAGTACACTTTCAATTCCTCAAATATTACATATTCTACTTTTTCGTTGTTGTCCATTGATTAAAAATCGTGCTATAAATATATTTTCTTTATTCTGGAAAAAAATATTACATTGAATAAATTCAGAATTGACAAGATATTCGTCGGAACCCGTGCATTGCACGGGTAGGAATACTAGTTTTCTAATTAAGACACACTTATCTTACACATCATATCCAACCATTTTCAAAAGTTGAAAAATTTTCAAGGACAAATGCATTATTTAATTTTCTCCTTATTAATTCTATGAATATTATACAACTCGTAAGTATACTTACATCTTTCAAAAAAACAGTAAGTATACTTACATTAATCTTATACTCCCTCCGTTCTATAAAAGTGTTCATATTTTGACTTTGTGTAAAATAAGGAAGCGTTAAATTGTAGTTGACTTCCAATTTTACCCTTGATGTGATGGGTAAAAGTAAGATGTGATGGATTGAATATTAGAGAAAAAGTATGATGTGATATGTAGGGTATGAAAAAGTAAGGGTAAAAGTGATTTTTTGATATAAAGTAGAAGTGTTTTATTGGAAGTAAAAAAAATGAAAGAGAAAGAATTTTTGAGAACGGAGGGAGTAATATTTAAGGTCTAAGTATATGAAAAAACACTCAATTTTTGTGATTTTATTTTCAAAAATTTAATTTTATAATTTCATGAATTGGAAGTGTAATACGCAATAAAAAGGAAACGTTCTTTGAGCAATGAAATAATACATCAGTCTCAGAGTATTCGTCTAATTTGACTTCTCGTGTCAAACTAGACGAACTTTGAGTTTTAATTAACTAAAAACTATTATGTATATTTGTATAAAAATCATTCTAAAATATATAACTTATTTTGAACTTTCAAAAATTTATTCTATTGTATTAATATACAATATAAATTGAGAGTAATTGATGATTAAAATTTGTCTAGTTTGATTCCAAAAAGTCAAATTGGATTAAGACGAAGATGAGTATACACACATCTAATTCCATAAATGAATATATGGAGTACAACAATTTGAGCAGAAGAGAAGGATATTTTGTTCGCTCAAAATATAGATTCTATATAACACTTCATTCATCTCTAAAATCTGTTCATTTTTATTTTTCATCGATCCATATAAAATTGCAAGTCTTCTTTCTGTGCAGCTTGATTCCAAGGTCTCTTGAAAACAATCTCTCTACTTTCGATAGAGGCAAGGAATACGCATACACACCCACCTCAGATCATTCATTCGTGAGATCCAATTGGCCGGATCTTGCTGTTTCTCATTCGTATAAAAAACAAGCTCATTTTCAATTAGAATCTTCTGTTAGATAACTATGGTAATAGTTATAGTTATAGAAGGATTGTTATTATAGTTAGTTACCATACTTGGAGAATCTTAATTGATGTAGGAATCTCCATCTATATAAACTACCTTGTACACAATTATTTTCCTTGAGTTGAAATCATAATTCAATATGATATCAGAGCCTATTGATCCGTCTCTTCCTTCTCGATAACACAAAAGAAAAAAATCGGCCCAACCGATTCTGTCTCGGCTTCGTCTTCCCCACGCCGCCGATCTCCACCGATCGGCCATGGCTGCTCAATCTTCTGATCCCATGGATCGGCTGCCTACGGGTTTGAAACTATTTGTCCGGAATCTTCAATCTCTAACTCCGGTCAAACTAGATGATACAAATTATCCCTCTTAGTCTGCTACGGTTCGCGCAAATCTCATCGCTCATCGTCTCCTCGGATATGTTGATGGTTCAGAAGTGCCTCCTCCACCCTTTGTTCTGGACGAGAAAGCTGTCGCCCCTGGCAAGGATGCACCGCCAATTATGAAACCCAATCCTGCTTATGACTCATGGGTTCTTGTTGATGCTCAAATCAGGGCCTGTCTTCTTGCTATTATTTCTCCAACCGTTCAGACTCATATTCATGCTCTTCCATCCTCTGCTGCAATTTGGAATCACCTCGAACAACGGTACAATTCTCTATCACGTACTCAACAACAACAACAACAACAACAACCCAGTTGGATCCCACTACAGTAGGGTCTGGGGAGGGTGTGTGTACGCAGACCTTGCCCCTACTTGGAAGCAGGGAGGCTGTTTCCAAGAGACCCCCGGCTCAACCTGCCCCAACGGTACAATTCTCTATCACATACTCATATTTTTCAATTGAAGGAGCGCCTACATAGCATTCAAAAGGGCACTGATTCCATGCAAACATACCTGGACACTGTTCTCACTATTGTCTCATCTCTGAAATTGGCTCATGAGGACATCTCTGAACAAGATGTTATCCTGTGTGTGCTTCGAGGCCTCCCTACGGACTATGCCTCGCTCAAACAAAACATTCGTACTAATATTGCAGCCGTCACTTTTAATCAAGTATCTGCGTGGTTGCTCTCGGAAGAATTAAATCTCACTTTTGAGAAGAAACTGCATCTTGGCGACTCTGGTTCTCCCTCGTCAACAGACCTTCACCATGCATTATTCACCAATTCAGGACGAGGTACTAGCTGGGGTCGTGGCCGTGGGCCATATCGTGGCCGTGGAGGGCCCTCCCGCGGCAGCAGCTACAGCGGCAGAGGAGGCCGACTGCCTGCCTACCGAGAGGAACCGCGAGGTCGCGGTGGTGGACGTGGGGCTGGCATCACGTGTCAACTGTGTGGTAAGACCGGTCATGCAGTCTGGAATTGTTGGCACCGCTACGATGAATCTTACTCTGGTCCTCCACAGGCATACTACACCAATCAATCTGCTGAAACCAATCCGAACTGGCATCTGGATACTGGGGCGAACACCCATGTGACGCCTGATTTTTCTCGGCTGCATACTTCTTCACCTTATCATGGCACCAATTCTATTACAACTGCGGGAGGTAATACTTATCCTATTGACCATACAGGCTCAGGTATACTCACCACTCCAAACCATACCTTTACATTAACCAATCTTCTTCATTCTTCTCATATTAATTCTCACCTTTTATCCGTTCATCAATTTACCAAAGATAATAACTGTTCCCTACTTTTCACTTCCAAGGATTTTATGATTCGGGACAACACCACCAACCAAGTTCTTTTCAAGGGCCCCTGTGAGCGTGGATTATATTCTCTCCCTGCCTTCAGTTCGTCACCAGTGGTCAACTCTGTCAAAGTCACTCCCTATCAGTGGCATTGCCGTCTTGGTCATCCCTCTGTTCAAGTCACCAAGTCTCTGTTGTCTCAATTAGGTTTTAAATTTCAGGAACTTGATCATTGTAATTCTTGTTCTGTTGCTAAATCTCATAAACTCCCCTTCCCTGTGTCGCAAACTAAAGCGTCTGCTCCTTTTGAACTGGTTCACTCTGATGTTTGGGGACCTACCTCTGTACCCTCCTTTGGAGGTTTTCACTTTTATATTAATTTTATTGATGATTTAACCAAATTTTGTTGGTTGTACCCTCTTAAACACAAGTCTGATGCATTTGATGCTTTTCTCCGTCTTCAATCTATGGTTCAAAATCAGTTCAATACACAAACTAAAATTTTTAGAACTGATAATGGGCGGGAATATGTCAACACAAAATTTGGCTTGTTCTTACAAAGTTTGGGGGTTCTACATCAAAAATCTTGTCCATACACTCCTGAGCAAAATGGGGTAGCAGAACGGAAACACCGTCACTTAGTTGAAACCCTTGTCACACTCCTTTGCACTGCGTCTCTCCCAGCAAAATTTTGGGTTGAAGCCTTAGCCACGG